>VXBI01011679.1:1382102-1419968 GCA_013397375.1 Toxostoma redivivum
TGGGGCCATTCCCGCCCGCGCCTCTTCGGGGCTTCAGGGAGCTGTTGATTGGCTGGGCTTCAGCCAGGGCAGCCTATCGTGTCCTGGCGGGAACGGGGCGCGTGACCCACGGTGGCACGAGGGGCGGCCGCGAGACACGAGGGCTGCGGGGACACCGGGGCTGTAGGACACCAGGGCTGTGGGACACCGGGGCTGTGGGGACACCGGGGCTGTGGGACACCAGGGCTGTGGGACACCGGGGCTGTGGGACGGGGGTCAGCGAGGGCTGCAGGGACACCAGGGCTGTGGGCACAGCAGCATCAGGCTGGGCTGGCCCTGGGGCACACGGCTCGCCCAGTCAGACCGGTGTCCCCTGCTCGAAGGACTCGGCTCAGGCTGGGCAGCTGGGGGTGTTTTCCGCACTGAGCTGTGCCGCAGGCGGTGCCTGGCAGGGCCGTGCCCTGGCTCCTGCAGCACGAGCTGGCTCACAGCGTGGACCATCAGCTCTGGCGATGAACAGCACCCACCCTGTGGCCTGGCAGGCCCATGGGCACGTGGTGTCCCGCAGTCCCTGTGCTCAGGGCAGCCTGGGGAACATGGGAGAAGAAAGTGGAGCAGAGATGCTGCAGTTAGAAGACCGTCAACAGCTGCACTGGTGTCAGAACAGAGATGCAGTTCTTAAAATGGTTAGAATTAAGACTCACTTCCCGTGTTGTGTTGTCTAAGGGCCTTGATGTTGTGCTTGAAGGTTGATGCCCATTTAAACTCTCCACTTGTAAGTTTATGCACTTGCTCATTCATGCTATTCATTGCTTGTCAGACCTTTGCTCTTTGCTGTGAACATCCAGTCCCACATTCAGTCTTTTTGGTGTTCTTGCATGGGTGAATAGGAGGCTGTGTCTGGGGTGGGAAGAGAGCAAGCATCTGCTTTAAGTAATGCTTTTATTGTAATGATTTTAGAGGCTACCCTAACACTGTCCCAAAGTATGTCAGGGGCATTGTGATGTGCCACTCTGGTGTTAGGACATATAGGTGAGATGTATTACAGCCAGGTGGTGGAAGGATCATCAGGAAAGACTTTGTGTTATCAAAATCCTCCAGATGATGTTCAGCATACCCCCAGAAGAACATCACGTGTTTCATCACACATTCCAGGAGAAGCCATCTCCTGCCCTTTCCTGAATGAATGCTCTTTGTTCCCTCAGTGAGTGTATCAGATATATCCTTGTGTTTGGGTAGAGGGAATCTGAAGGTTGCCTCACAGATCTTCTGGTCAGTTTAGTAACCAGATTATAAGTGGGTTATACCTCTAGGCTTTGTTTCAATTAAATAAGGGATTCCCAAGCAACAAACCGACAGCAAAGAAGAGGAAAAAAGAAAAGATATTTCAAAAGTGTTGTCAGAGATGAGTTGAGAAGCAGAGGTGTGATACTAGGGAGATTTTACTGACTGGGATTGATTGGGGTTATGGGAGTCCAAAGAGGTGGAGGAATTACTGCATATGAGAAAGGAACCCTGTGGAGGACTTGAAAGGGCTGGTGATTGAAAATATGAATATTTTCTCCTTTTGAAGATTGCCTATCAACATCCTGGGGGACATGGATAAATGCTATCTTCACTGCTTAATTTGGGACGCAAACACAACTTCCCCAAACTCGTTTGGTAGGTCTGTGGCAGCTGTGTGTCCAACCCATGAGCCTCATCACCGAACCTGCACAGTGCTGCTGCCCTGGGCTGTCTGCAGAAAGATAATGCTGCGTCCTTGTAAATTATTTGGGCAAAGTCATGTATGCTTGATATAGCTTATGAAGTCTAAAATAGCTTTAGGTGAAGGCTAAGGATTAAAAAAAAATCTTCTGTGGCACACTGCAGCAAGTTCTCAAATTCCTTCATTAATTACGACAGACCCATTTATTTTGCTGACTAGGAAAGCAATGCTCAGATAATCTCAGTGATCTGTCATAGAATGAGTCAGTTGCAAAGGAGTAGGTTTTCTAGTTTCTTACTCACAGTTTGAGATTTAGTCACAAAAGTTGCCTTTGTCCTGTTTTTGCACTGTGATGTCTCTTCCCAAGTAAGAGGAATACAAACTTACTTGTTTGCGGTTTTTTGTATTTGTTTCTGTTGTGTGGTGGGTTTTTTTAAACACCAGTGGGAACATTTCCAAAGAGTGTTAAAGCATCATAGTTCAGATTCCCCTCTTGAAAGGGAAATCCACTATACCTCCATCTAGGAGCTAAGAGAAGATTATTTCCATTTTCAAAATGGAAAATCTAATTTCAAGGAGTTGAATTCTCTCTGAGTGAGAGAATGGAGAAGAAACCACCAATGCTCTCTCCTCACCTTGGAAGTCTAAAATAACTAGTAATTATAGCAATACCAAAAGGGACAAAGGCAGGTTATTTTAGTGAGTGAGGGCAGGCAAGGGACAGACGTAATGGTGTAGCACGGAGATGACAGATTTTTTTATGGATGAGGATTATTTTAAGCATGAGGACCAGGAAAAGTTGAGACTGTAAAGAGGGCTTTCCTGTAAGAAAGGCTCCTGGGTGAGGAAGAGAGGCAGATGCAAAACAATATGCCAGAAAAATCCCCATAATCTTTTGGATCCACCTTGCACCCCTCTGTAGGCTCTGTGGGTCCCTGCAAGGTTGTGCTTCTCAAAAAGGCATTGCCTTGTTGTCTGTACCTGCTCTGTCTGGAGGAAAAGGGGCAAAGGAAGCAGTTGAAGATCACTTGATCCCTGAGAATTTGAGCTGATTCACAGGAAAGGAGCAGGAGTTAAGAGACACAAATATCCACACCACTGTGTCAGCACAGTCTGTGTCCATCAGCATCCTTGAATTAGGTTTGGAGCCGTATCTCTGGTCTCTTTAGAATGCACATTGTCGTCTCAGGCTTTCGGGAAAGATACAGCTAAATGGTGAAGTCCTGATGGAGCTGGTGCTGAAATCCCCTCAAGGGAAGTAAAATCATGAGGCTTGTACAGGGTGCTGATTTGGGCTGTGAGTTTGTGAACTGAAGGGAAGTTGGGAGAAGGGGCATCTTGCACTGCTTTCTGCTGAACCTAAGATGTCTCATGCAATGAACTGCTGGTGCCCCCAAATGCCTGTTGAAATGGGTGAGAAGGTGCTTGATGCTTTGCTGAGGAACTTAGAGCCAGCAAGAAGCACTGCAGGGAGCACTGTTTGAAGGCTTCACTTGGAGGAGGGGTAGAGCATATCACAGGCAAAGGATTTCTGAGCAGCATCTGGCTGATTATGGGTGCTTCAGGTCTGGAATGGGGAGCAAAGGGGATAGGAGCCTGCACAGGACCTTCTGTGCCTGGCTCCTGTACTTCTCCCCACTACTGACTGCAGTGCTGGTGTGCAGGGACACCTGAGTGGGATCTCCAGCCCCACAGTGAGCTCTCCCCTGCCACCAGGGCAGAGACAATAACCTTGTAAAGAAGCAAAGTTGTGAAATGTAATCATAGCACAAAGCAATGCACAGCTCCTTTGCGCCAGTTATGCCAAGTGTTCGGAGTTCTTTGTTATCTGCTGGTTCCAAATAACTTTTATCACCTAGTGCAGTCAGCAGGAGCACATCCAGCCATGCAGGAGAAGAGCTGATGCTCTGGTCCAACCCGTACCACAGTCCTGTGTGGTTCTGAGAAATTTGTGAGGCAGCAGGCTGGAATCGGACAAACCCCAGTGCTGTCACACCCGGGGAGCTGGACTGGCTGCCAAAACAGTGTGGCTTTGGAGCAGCCCCATGAAGGGCCTCCTGTATATTCAGCAGCCAGTTGGTTTGGGGCTTGGAGGGCAATGGCATTCACAGGCTCATGATAACCTCTGCCAGGGGAATTCTCTGCTGCAGGTCAGGCTCAGCTGGTAACACACAGAAGTAGATGCTGCCTGATGAGTCCCATCAGGCAGCGCTGGGTCTATGGCAGTGCCCTGCCTCCTGTGCTCACTCTTTTTAGGGACTTGTTGCTGCCCCCAGCCATCCTAGGCTCAGATTTCGTGCAGAGCAGACAGCTCATGTGCTAATTACAGCTCATGAAATGGGGCCAGTCACCCTGATCCTTCATGTGACTAATTAGACTTTGTTTCCTTCCCTTCTGCAGGCTTTACAAAAGGGCAAATTCAGGATTTTGGAGAAAACTCCATATCTTACTAGGCTTGAACAGTCCCTTACAGCTTAGAAGAGAGCAAAGAGGATTAGAAGAGCATTAACTCCAGCTTTCCCAGTGCCAGCTAGGCCAGGCCTTAATTTGTACCGGGTAAATTCAAGTATTTTGTCCTTGGAATTGCCTCAGGGTCACATTCCTGTATTCCATATGCTCTAATACTGCTCTTCCAGCTTTGCACTTTGTGACCCTGTGTTTCGTTTATGGCAGGTTTGCTGCTTTCCTGCGGCTCTCTCGATGAGTGTGTGAACTAGGGTGCCAGTAGCAGGATGACCCCTGTGTTGTGGGGTAACAGGGCAGGGTGTGTCACTTCTGAGGAAGCCCAGTTTTCCCCTAAATGGCCAGCCAGGTGAAGGAGCATGCATGGTTTATTTACATTCCTTTCTGAAAAGCAAACCTGCTGCTCGACCTTGGCAGGATTGGTACATTTGGAGGGAAAAGGTGGTGGGGAGCAGGTTACAGTGTGCCACCAAACATTGGGAAGCAAGAAAAGGGTGTTTGCAGATTCAATTCGTGTTTGTATACAGTGTGAATGAAGGTTGGGGAGATTTGAACAGCAAGGATTGATGGTAAAATAAAGGTTTTATTTTGTCCTTTGTTTATTCTGTAGCTCAGAGCTTCCATGCAGGCTCAGCCCTGTTCCTAAGTTGTGGGTTTTTCCTTCCATGTGCAGTGAGAAGAGTGGATGTAGACTTCGCTTTCAGCAGAGCAACCCCTGTGTAGTGGGTTTCTGTGATTCATTGCCAGTGGCAGGGAAACTTGTGGCTTATTCAAAGCATGATGTGTCATGAGCAGGGAATCCCGGAGGAGAGCACAAGTGAGGGGGGCTTTGTGACTACATGAGCCAAACCCATCAGACTGACCTGAGCTGCAGCCTGCCTGCCAGTAAGGCTGGTGACCCAGGGCAGGAGGAAAGCTGGAGCTCTGACACTGTACTGCATCCTGATCCCAAAGGAGCCCCTATGGAAAACATTTTCCCTCATGTGTTACCACAGTTTTCCCCATTGACTGGTACATGCCCTGGTGCACCAGACACACCTATTGCCTGGATGTATTTTCCACCACATCACCCAATGCAATCCTTCCTCCTGTGCCTCACTGAGGAAGCTTGGATCTGCCAGAGATCAGGATCCCTATGTAAAGTTAATAGTCAAAGTGACAAAAGTTTACCTGAATCAAGGAGCCTTAAGGTTATTCCAGTAATAGCCAGACCTTTAGAAAGGTGGAAGAGTATCAAGAACATTCTGCCACTCTCCTTCCCTGTCTGCCGTCTTCCATCTGGCTATGGCCACAATGTCATCAGCATAATCACTGTGTAATCAATGCATTCTGTAGCCAACAAAAAAGGTGGTGGCTGGATTGTGATAAGATGCAGATAGCTTCACACTGTGGTGTGCAATCTGTGGGAGGGACACGTGTATAAGAGGCTGCATTACACAGTGGTGTGAATAACTCTGTGCCTGACCCTTAACAGGACATGATGGATGTGCTTAACCAGGCAGGAGATAAAAAATCTTCTTCTTCCTGTGTTATGGTCTTATCCCATTACTGCGTGAACGGGCATTTAATTTCATTCCCACACAGGGATCATTAGCTGCTGGGTTAAAAGAAAAAGAAAAGAAAAAGGCACCTCTGCAGAGGAAGGACCTCTCAAGAGGGGTAGAGGACCCACAGCAGCAAGGGACAGCCATAGATTTTGCAGGGACAGCAGTTTTGAAAATGCAGGCACTTCTGTAAGTACCTTGCTGGGTCTGAGCTCTCCTGAAGAGCACCTGGTAAGTGCTAAACTGGTCTGGCCAGTTTTAATTCTCTTGCCCCAGTGCTAAGTCAAGTGTTTTGTAGGATGAGAGAGCTGGAAAGGATGGTTCTTGTCCTCTGCTTGCCATTTGCTGCATCTCTGTGTTTCCCTGTGGTCTTGGGAGTGCCTGGGTCCTGCTGGCCCCACTGGCAATTCTCTTTCCCCCAGCTACTGGTGGTGTCCCTGAAGGCATGAGTCAATGGCATGGCTAGGACTGAGACATGGATGATTACAGGGTAGAGACACTGGTGCTCCCAGTAATAGCTGCTCGTTTCCCAAATCTCTGCCTTGAATAAATAACATCAAGGCTGACTGAGGAATTCCTAATTAAAGGGGACACAATCAAAGCTGGAACAATATTGCTTCGACTTCAGCCTGCAGTTTGCTTCTGCCCACACTCCCTAGAGGCCAGAAGTTCAGGGGGGAGGTGTAAATGTTAAACAAGAGAAACCCTGCTTTGGTTTTCTGTGTTTGCCTGTATGTTTTTATAGACCTGATATACAAAAAAAAAAGGGGGTTGATTCTTTTTGTCTCCTTATGTAGTACAAACCAAGAATTGGAGTTATTGGCATTTAGATCATATCCATGTGAGCAGGCTGAACTCAGGGTTTCTGGCCTTGCAGTAACAACAAATAAGCCCCCTTTTCCTTAGCTGAGGAGCTGAAGTCATGCTGAGCCCCTTCCCCTCGTGTGCAGACACCAGAGGTCACACACAGTGTGTTTGTGTGTCAGTAGCATTGGTGGCATGGGCGAAGCTGGGCACCCACCGTCCCAGCAGCGTGCTCTGCCATGGTGACACCTAGTGGGGAGTACTTGGTGACCTGGAATTTGCATATGGATTTACCTCCTTGCATGTCGTAGTGACAGCCAGGGAGAAGCAGGCTGTGGTCTGGGATCTTGTGAGAGCTTAACTTAAGAGTTCCAGGGCTGCTCTTAACCTTGTCTTGGTTTCTGTTTTCCAGAGAGAGCTACCGATGGGTCCTTGCGGAGTGAGGACTGGGCTCTCAACATGGAGATCTGTGACATCATTAATGAGACTGAAGAAGGGTAAGGGAGCTGGCAAGGGCCCATATCAAGCAGCAGGTCCCTGCATTCCCTGTAACACTACATCCCTAGGCTGCAGTGGTAGCATGCACTGGTGGAGGTAATAAGCTAGGCTTCCCAGCAATCCCTGAGACAAGGCTCTGCTAGGAGATCCAGAGACATAGCAAAGCTGTCAGAGCATTTATTAGACGCTTCTCTATAATCTTGGTGGGTGCTAGGAGCCATTCAAACAGGCCTTCAGGGTCCCCAGACAACCCTCTGTTCAAGCCAGGCTGCCTCCCATCTCCAGAAGGCATATTTGCATTTCTTCCACTTTGATTTATTCCCCCTTCATACCCTTCTCTTTCTCTCCTCTGGGAATGTAAAAATCTAAAGGCTGGTGACTGAGAAGAGAGAGAAATCTCAGGGTGCTCTTCAGTCCTCTCACTGTGCCAGTCTTTCTTGGGTTTCTTCTCAGGTATTTTCTTGTACAGTCACTCAAACACACACAAAGTGGGTGGGGGAGCTCTTGTCTCCCTCTCCCTGCAGGGAGATGTTCATCAATCTGCCAGACTTGTTAACTCAGGAGCTGAGGATTTGCCAGTGAATTCAAGGGAGAATACTCCTTCTCACAGTGGAGATGTCAAGAGCAGCATGTGAAAAAGAAGGTGCTATATGGAATAAAACATGTAGGTTTCACTCCTGCTGTCCTGCCCCACAGTGATGTTGACAGAGAATTAGCAAGCCCAGTTTTCAGCTTCACAGTTGTATGGAAACAAAGTCAAACATCTCTACTTAGAGATCTGTCACCACTCCTTTTCCACTATCCCCATAGTGCAGATATACCTGTCTCTGTCCACAGTTCTCAGGCCTGAGCTGTGGCCACTTCTTTCAGGTCTGGGCAGCTGATAACACAGCTGGACAGGCTCTCCCATTGCCCTACTAATGCCCATCCATTGACACCATGGTGCCCCACAGGCGATACTTCTGCCATCCTGACTGCCTCAGTGTCTCCACTCCACTTTTCTCCTCCAGCACTCCTGATCTTCCAGCTCAGCTTCTTTTCCTGTGCTCCGCAAGAGCATGTTGGTTCATTTGTGCCCTCTTAAGACCACAGTGGTCTGAGACCAGGGTGCTTCTCCCTTCTGAGAATGGTTAATGAGGCCCTGCTATGCTGTTGCTCTCTTACCCACCTGCAGTATAGGCAAGATTTTACCACTGTGTCTCCCCTGCAGCTTTTGAGCCTCCTTCTCCCCAGGAAAATGTTAAACAGCTCCTCTTTGAGTAACACAGGAATTGCCACAGCTTGGTTTCTCCTTCCTGTTTCTAACCCATGCCAAACTTTTCTGTGATCTCCTCCTCTTCAGTCTCTCTGCCATGGGATTTTGCTCTAATCCCCAGGACTGTGTTTCTAGCATTATTTTTACTGTGTTCTCTGTTGTGTCTTGAACACCTTGAACTGTTGCAGACATCAGCACAGAGGCCTCTAATTTCAGTAATAGCACTCAAGGACATGATTTAATGGTGAACTTTGCAATGTTAGGTTTATGGTTGGACTTGACCTTAAAAGTCTTTTCCAACCTAAATGGTTCTATGATCAGCTAACCCCACTCCTCTTGCAGAACCACAAGCCAAAGCTGCGTTACCAGTAACTGCTTCAAGCCATTCTGAAAACATGGTGAGGAGGGACACCCACTGAGTATGAGGCATCCAGAACCTGTGACTGTTTTGCTTTGCCTCAACCTTGTGATGATCTTTCTTGATCTCATTTCTCCTTCAGGCCCAAAGATGCCTTCCGAGCCATTAAGAAGAGAATTGTAGGGAATAAGAACTTCCATGAAGTTATGCTGGCTTTGACGGTGAGCAGTCAGGGCTCTTTCTCTGCTCTGTGATACTGTGCAGTAAAGCTGAGTGCTGAACACAAGTTTTAGCACACATGTGCTGAACAGACACATGTACCTAAAGCCAACAAGGCTAACACATGAGGGCAGAGAAGGCTACAGCTAATGCTTTATTGCCTTTGAAGGTTCTGGAAACCTGCGTCAAGAACTGCGGCCATCGCTTCCATGTCCTTGTGTCCAGCCAGGACTTTGTAGAAGGTGTCCTGGTGAGAACAATCCTGCCAAAGAACAATCCACCTGCCATAGTGCATGACAAGGTGCTGACCCTCATCCAGGTGAGCCAAGAAGTGTGAGCATCTGCAGCAGTGCAGAGAGTGTGTGTCTTTAGGTGTTTGTACAGAAGGCTGTTGTATGTGGTGATGGGCTGTACTGTCTCCTTCTCCCCAGTCCTGGGCGGACGCCTTCCGCAGCTCTCCAGACTTGACTGGTGTCGTTACTGTCTATGAAGACCTGAGACGAAAGGGTTTGGAGTTCCCCATGACTGATCTGGACATGCTGTCACCCATCCACACACCACAGAGGGTATGCAAGTATTGCTGAAGAGAAGAATGTTGGGCAGCTGCCATTCTGGAGAAGTGAGGGGATTTCAGGAACTCTTTCTTGAATTTAGAGGGGTTTTGGGTGGTGAGAAGCTCCAGGACAGCCAAGAGCTATTGAAATCAGGTGGGGAGTTGCCATCAATATTTCTCCTCTAGTTGCGCTGTCCCATCAAGCGTGAGTGTCTCACATCTCCTTCTCTCTGTCACTTTCCCCACCTTTGTCTGTAGACTGTGTATAGCTCCAACTCTCAATCTGGACAGAATTCACCTGCAGTCAACTCCCCTCAGCAGATGGAGTCCATCCTCCACCCTGTCACCCTGCCCCCTGGGAGAGGCACATCCAGCGATGCACCCATCACACCCACACCAGAGCAGGTGAGTTGGACACAAGTCCCAGGATGTTCCTGACTCTTTCTGTGTTTGAGGCTATTTCACAAACACTGTTCTGGGACTGCAATATTGGTCCTGCCCTGGCCCCTGTCTTCAAGGAGCTGTTCCTCTAAAGCAGTCCTTCGAGAGCTCCCCAGAGCTCCATTGTGCTAACCGTGATGAACTGGGATACTGCAACCATGGAATGCAACATGGTTATATTTCCCTAAGACATGGCTGCTTGCAGGTAGAGGGAAGTGGGGAGCTGAGGCATGATGCCTCCTTATCATCTTTGTTCATATTGCCTCACTGCTTACTTTCTATGAACCAACACTGTCTGGCTATGTGGTTTCCAAAAGCTAGGGCTTCCTCACTTGTTTCTGCATCCTCTTTTCTCTTTCCTCACCCTGACTTCATATGACATCATGTTCAGCAAGAAACCCCTAGCTGTCAATATTTTGCATTCCCTTGCAGAACAGAGGGTAGAAACTGTTCTAAAGAGGCTCATTAGCAGCTTGTAAACTAGAGGACTAAAGCTACAACTGCACACTTAGCTGAGGCTCTCCTGTTGAATGGGAATTAATTGTTTTCCCGTCTTACACCACTTTGGAAATTAAACAATTTAAATGGCTACCATATGGGAGCTGTTGGCTGAGGAGATATTTGAATCATACCAGCAGCCTGTGCTGGCTATTAAAAATCAAGGCTAGACTAGTGGCCAAAGATCCCAGGTGAGGGCCTGGCATGTGCTACCAGCAAATTAATTTGATGGTAAATAATGGAGGGCTTTTCTGACAGGAGCTCCTGAGGGCTAAAATGAGTGGTGACAAAGAACTCCCCGGTGGCTATTCCCTCCAGCTCTGTAAACAGGCATGCATATGTGGTGCCATTCCCTGCCATTCAGAGCTACCTCGGCTATGTCCCAGCCTTCCCTGGCAGAGCTGTCACTTCACTTCTTTTTTGCAGCTCGGGAAGCTGCGCAGTGAGCTGGAAGTGGTGAATGGGAACACAAAGGTTATGTCGGAGATGTTGACAGAGCTGGTGCCGTCCCAGGCCGAGCCTTCTGACCTGGAGCTGCTGCAGGTATGGAACACTGGGCAAGGTGGAAGGCTGGCACATGCAGCACAATTTAGCAGACTTGATGGACTAAGGCCCAATGCATGCCAGGTGTGGGGAACGACTGTACAGTTTAGTGTGGGGCTTATCAGAGAGTGCAGGGATAAGGGAGATACAAGGAAGGTAGAGTTTCAATGGTGGATGGAAATCGCATTACCGAAGCTGGGATTATCTCAAAAGGGAACTTGTAGTCCCCAAGAGCCTTTCTTTCTGGGTGATGTGTTACATAAAAAGCATGCAATTATTCCATGTAAAGCTCAGACTTAACTTACCTCTCACACCAATATTTGTTGCCTATCAACAATTCCTGATAGATCCCAGTAGCCTCTGGGGTCTGTGTTCCAGTCAGACTTCCACATTTGTGAGTGCTCAGCCATAGTGTGACCTTTGTGGTGACTTGCCCTGCTTTGAACAGGAGCTGAATCGGACATGCAGAGCCATGCAGCAGCGAGTCCTGGAGCTGATTCCCCGTGTCCTCCATGAGCAACTCACCGAAGAGCTGCTCCTCATCAATGACAACCTCAATAACGTGTTTCTGCGCCATGAAAGGTATCTCTCTCCTCCCTTCTCTTTCCTGCTCTGCCACAAGACTTTACTGCCCTTGAAGGCTGCCTATCCCACCCTTTGGATCTGCCCATGAGTATAATACTCAAGATGTAACAGTCTGTATCATTCATCTTTGAGAACAAAGCCTGTTTGCAGTTTCTGCCCACTAATTCCTGTCTCTTCAAAGCTGCTGTGTAAGTTCCTGATGGGATATAAAGATGTCTCTGTGGCATAACCCAAAAGAAGGGGGCAACTGCATGGAAAGACCTGGTTTTCTAGCTCTGAGGCAGATGGGAACAGAAAGAAATTGCTTGGATGGAATCAGCACTGCTTTTTTTTTCCTTCCATTTCAACAAATACGTCTTTGCTAGTTCATCCCCAGATGAACTGTAAGGAGAGCTGTTGTTTATGAGAAACTGTGGAAGATCCTAAGAAGCTTTCTCACACAACCTCTCAGGAGACACCCATAGGAGACTACGGATCTTGCTGGGGTATCTTGAGGGGAAATTGTGCCCTGAGCCATAGTTCCCCTTTCCTAGTGGATATGAAAGGGCAAACTGTTCTAAGTCTTCTAAAAATCTCTTGGGCTGTGGGTGAATGAGTCCTGAAATGCATCCTGTCACCTTTCTGCAGGTTCGAGCGACTTCGGACAGGACAGCCTGTTAAGGTAACTCGGAGCAACTGCCCTTCTGTGCAGCTTGGTTTGCATCCTGCAGGTCCAGCAGTGCCCTGGAGGGAGGGTTCAGTCTGCCTCACTTAGAAATGGTGGGCTTTGCTGTCCCAGCCAAGCTGCACCAGAGCATCTGGTGTGTGGGACACCCCATTTCCCACTACAAACCTTTCCTGCCCTGCCGAAAGGGCAAGAGCAGAGCAGTAGCAGCTATGGTTATTGAATAGTGAGATTCCAATTCCCATATGAGCCTTCTCTGAACACTACCCTGTCCTCTGAACCAGCATCTACCCTACTTACTGACATCCAGCAGAGCTGGGAGGATGGCTACCAAGGCCTATGCTTCCCTGACACTATTCCCAGCCAGTTCTCTGATCACTGTCCCTCTTCTCCCTCTTCACTGCTGATATCTTTCAGTGGGTGCAGAAGGGTTTTCCTCTCCAGTATCAATGAGCTAGGATTGTAGGGCAGGGTGTCCAAGCTTCAGAAGCTCTCTACCATCTTCTTTTTTCTGCTTCTAAAGGCACCAAATGAGGCAGAGAACAGCTTGATTGACCTGGGACCCAGTACTCCTTCAGCACTGAAACAGCCTGAAGTCACCAACCTTTCCTCTCAGCTGGCTGGAATGAGTATGTTGCCATGTAGTTTTCCCCTCAGTCTTTCTCCTGTGCTGCTTTGAAAATCCTTTCCCACCCTTGAATCATCTCCCAAAATTATTTAGTCAGATTCCTAGAGTAACCTAGAGAAATGCCATGTGTTTTCAGCTAATAAACTCATGAAGAAACTTGTATATGCCCCAAGGCACTCAAGCATATGTCTTGGTGTCTTCACCTCACATTGTGCAGGAGGTGACCATGACTTAAGAAGGACCTCAGTATTAGTCTGTGGCTAAGGACCTGGCCTTCCAGCAAGACTGGGGATAAATTTTCTCCCTCTGCAATGCCTGGCAGCGTTGCCTACTTGCCTCTCTTGCTGTGTGGTGTCAGGCTGACCACTGAGATCTGGGAGAAGCAGAGCAGCTGAAGCTATGCAGCAAAAGCAGCCATAAGCATCTTGGGCTCAGGACCCAGGATTTCACAGGTTGTTTACTCAAAAAACCTGAGGGGTCCTGGGGGTTCTTCAAGACATACCGACAGCCTGGATGCAGTTGCAGAAAATTGGCACCAGCCTATTTACAAGCCAGCTGAGATATTTTTCAAGTCAAGTTTTTTTCAGATGATGCCTGAGTCATGAAAATCCACTCATCTGTCTCAGAGGTGCTTGCCCAGAAGCACAGGTTATTTTCTTCCACAGGTTATGGAGCAATTCCCTCCAGAGTTGCCTAAGATGGTCAGAAACATCTAGCCTTCAGCATCAGTAAATTGATGCTGCTGCTTCTGTCTGAAACTGAGCCAGAAATATCTACTGAGTGGGCAAAGAAACAGCTTCTGTTACTTCACCCACGACTGCACACATGCATAGACTGTGCTGCAGCTGAGGAGCAGGATGGAGGAGTGAACCTAGAGTAGTTTAGCCTGTTCTGATGGTAGTTTTCCATCCAGTGCTCTCCAAGCCCACAGCCCTCCATTTACTATTCTGTGCTGCTGGCTTACCCTGCTCTCTCTCCCACAGACCTGGGCTCAAGCAGTGTAAGTGCAGGGCTGCACTCCCTCGACACTTCTGGCAAGCTGGAAGAAGACTTTGACATGTTTGCCCTGACCCGTGGCAGCACGCTGGCTGAGCAGCGCAGAGGGTGAGTGTAGAAGCTCAGTACTGCCCTGCCTTCTTGCAAAAGACAAGGGCTAAGGGAAAATGGTTGGGCCATGACCCAACCAGCAGCAGTTCCTGGGAGACAGTAGAATGAAAGAGAAATGCACTCTTCACACACACAGTGTTTGTAGGATGAGCTCTGTGCTCCCAGTCCTTTTTCTTGTTGCCATAATCTCCCCTTCATGGCATCCTCCTGGGTATGGAGAGAAGGAATTGGTCCCTGCATGTGAGCATTGCAGTGTCACTTGTTCTGGGAGATTTAGTGTCTGGAGATGAAGATGTGAAGTGGGACTGGCTCAGTTTTCTTGTCTGCCACTGAAATCATGTGCCCTGACTGGGATGATGTTGAATTTGTGAATTGCTGAGTACTGATTCAGCCTGACAGACAGAGTATTGAGCTGGAAAGCAGGAAGCGTGCAGTCAGTTGTGGCTTGCAAGAGGGCACTGTTCTGTGCTTCAGCTTCCCTGAGCTGTGGGACTGGTGTTTCTTCCTCCATGGTGTGTTTGAGACCTGGTGTAAAGCACTAAGAGTTGGGTCTCCACAGTACTGCCTGAACTGAAGAGGCCTCCTCCACTGCAGAGTGTGTTCCTGAATCCTTGTTCTGGAGGAGCTGGCAAGAGCTGTGCTGACCAGATCCCCTGGGTTTAGAGACTGTGGCTGATCTCATGCTGCTTTGCCTGGCAGAGCCATTTGCTGCTCTCTGTAGAGTACAAGCAGTAGAGCCCATGGGCACATCACTGCCTCCAGACCTCCAAGGCCTGTGCTCCTGCATTCCTGCACCCTCTGGAGCTCCTTGTTCTTCAGCTGGCCAGTAGCAAGTTAAGGTCTCTTATACATATCAAGGTCTCCTAACAATGTCTCCTTCCCTTCCTCTGCCTCAGACTGCTTCTGGTAAATGTGGTGGGGAAACCCATGGCCTACACATGACTTTATGTGTTTTTTCCCTGGGTTTCCCCATTGCTTTTACTGTGGGTTGTGCTGCCTGAGGACAGAGGCAGTCCAGCACAAAAACAGTTGTATCAACAGCACCCAATCTGGGGCTGAAACCGGAGCCACTGGTATGTGCTCAGTGCTGGAGTTCTGGACAGAGGTGGAATTGTATCCTCTCTGCTGTGGCACAGTCCTTAACAGGCTGAGGCTTATGATCTCTGCACAAGTAACAAGACATCTTCTATTTATTCCTCACTGCCCTTCATCTGCCTGCACTTGCACTCCTGCCAAGTAACCTCCAGTGGCTCAGGCTTCACATTTCACTCACAAGCCTCTGCTCTCAGTGTCTCCCTCCACTTGAATAGACCCATTGCTCTACAGCTCCTGAACTGGACATGCTGTCAGAGCCTCTGGGGTTTGTTCCTGACACCCCCATGCTTCATGTGTGTCTTGATGAGGCAGTGCTTGAGGCACTTCAAGCCTTTCCTGCCATTCTTCCTCATCAGTGGCATGATAGCAGCGCTGTACTTCATCCTGGATGCCATTATCCACAGCGGCCCCTTCACTGATGAGCACTTCTTTGAGAAGTTTGAGCGGCGGTGGCCCAAGCCCCTGGCCCCCAACAAAAACAGTTCCATTTGATGGTCTGCTGGATCTGTGGGAATGGGCCTGGGAGCAGCTGGAGAGGAAACTTGTGGAGAGTTTCTGTGAAAGACTTCATTTTCCTAGCATGGAGAATTTTCCCCATTCGGCATGGATCAAATGGTGACGTGTGGCATTGTCATGTGTCGTAGCAGCCTAGAGGGGACACAACATTGGGATGAGGGAAATTATGGGTGAGAAATGTCTATGTATGGAAGGAGGTTGCTGTAATGGTGCATTTGGAGACCTGGAAGCAATACTAGGCTCTTCTGATCATCCAGTCTCACCTATGGCCAGCATAGGCCAGTGAGCCTCAGCCACCATAACTTCTTGCATGGTATTAGTTAAAGAGATGTTTTTGAGCTGTTTGTGTCTGCAAAGGTAGGTGAGTATGTAGGGGTTTGTTGCTCAAATCCTTTCTAAAATATCTATAATATTCTGGTCAGTCTGTGTTAGTTTTGCCTCTTTATAGTCCACCCCAAAGAAGGTGAGTGTCGTGGTTAATACACCTAGCTCTATGTCTGTGTCTTAGTTTTCATATAAGTCCTTGTCATCCTTCTGTCACTGTACCAGGGCTGTCCTGTGTATCCCACAATGTTCCAGTGAGTAGATTAGTCTGTTTTGTGGTGGGCTACACCTTTAATAAGGGCTTTGCACACCTTTCTAGAAGCTCTTGGCAGCAGAATGACAAGACATGAAAAGTTAGGCAGTCAGAAGACTGGAGCATGTGTTCAGGAGTTCCTGCTCTTCACTCTCAGGCATCTCATCAGCTTGTTGTCTCTCCTTCTGCTTCCAGGGTAAAGTATGAAGACCCCCAAGCCACCAAAGGCCTTGCTGGTGCCCTGGATGCCCGGCAGCAGAACACAGGAGCAGTAAGTGGCTACGGCTTTTACAGCATCACCAGGAATGGGAGTAACCTCCTGGTTCCCCAAGGCAGTAAATGTGCTGTCTGTTTGGAAAAAGTCAAATGATGGTAACTCCCAGTCTCCACCAACCTGTATTTCCTAGCTGGGCTGCATGCCTCATTCTTTAAAGCCCTGAGGTGAGGAGTTGTGGAAAATCTGGGGTTGCCTCAGGCAGTTGAAGGATGTCCCTCCCCAGGGAAATTTCCATCTGGAAATGTATGTTTTATTCCTCGTCAGCAAATTTCCAAGTCCAGTTGCCTTCTCCCTGCAATCAGAGAAGTAGGCCACCGGTATTAGGATATTCTTTCCCTCACCTTAAACCCACTACCTCCCCTCTCCCTCACACTGCAATGCAGACTCTTCTGTCATCCAGGGGGAGTCTGGTGCCTCTAGTGATGGAGCCCAGCTGACAAAGTGGATGATGCGTCAAGGAATGGTGAGATCTGAGGTCATGGAGGCTGGGGCTGCTGAAATAGAAGTGTCACTGCCACAGCACATGAGGATGCACAGCAGACATCAGCAGATACTGCTAACTGAAATGGAGCAACCCTGGGCTGGGCCAGTAGTGAAGACCAGTTTTGGGAAGGAAGCAGGAAGTGTGCCAGTCCTTCCTCAAGTAAACATATATGTAGGAAAAAATCCTAGGAGCTCTGAGGCCAAGAGCATGTGCCACTCTGAGCTAGAGGATAGCCTGTTTTGGAGTGGGTGTCTGAGGCAGAGGCAATAGCTGGTGACATCATGAGGGCAGCTGCTGCCATTCATTCTCCTTGCAGTCTCTCCTCCTTAGCATGAGGTGCCTTGTTTGAAAGAAAACATTCTGACTTTAACCCTGTTGAAGGCCTCCTCCTATAGCTAGTGATTGAGCTTTCAGGCAGTTCAGAATTCAGTCTTTTGGCAGCAGGAATTCCTGCAATTACATTCCCTCAGGCACACAGAGGCTTTGACAGCTCATGGGTCTGAAGCTTGTTAGCTTGTCTTCCTGTAATGGGCACAGCCCAGGCTGATGTCTGCTCTAGGAAGTTTCCCCACATGCTGTACAGTTGGCACTTCTACCCCAAAGAGAACCTCTCTGGGTAGGCAAAGCCGTAGGCAAAGCCAGCTTGCTTTGAAACTTCCCTAATCTCAGACATCCTCTTCCATTCCCATGCATCTGCCAGCTGTGCTAACTGTCTGTGCTGCCTCCCTGGTTTGAGGAAATCTGTCTGCCTTTGGTACAAAGATACTGCTCTTTTTCTTGGTCTTGGTGTTTTCCTGAGGGCAAGGAAGCTATATATATTACAAAACAAATAAGTAAGTTTCCACAAATGCTCTCTCATTCTTCTGTTTGGGGAGCCCCTAGCAAGGGCTGCTTCTTGCTCAGCGTTGTTTGGGAGCTCATGACAGGAGAAAAGGATCTGGGGTTTTGAATCAGACTGTTTCTTTCAAGGTTACCTCTGTCCACTAGGAATATGTCTCTTTGCTGTTTAAATTGACCAGGGCCATGAATTCTTCTGAGCTAGCCTCATCCCTATTGGAAGTGAAATTTAATTGTAGATTTCTTTGATGGGTCTGTTTCAGTATTTTGGTGTGATATCAAATGCTGCTGTGCTCCATGATCATACCAGGGAATCAGTTCTTGGCAGGTGTCTTTCCCCCTTACTGTGCTGTCAGACCAGGCACCTCCAATATCTTCAGCATTGCAGACTTTGACATCAGACTGTCACTGGTTTGTGGAGGGAGAAGGTGTAGAGAAATGCATATCTCTTGTTCTCTGGCTGCCTACACAAGCAGCTAACTTCCACCTAGTGGGTCCTCACCAAAAAGCAAAGTCTGGTCCAGTCCTAATACCCCAAAGCCAACCACCAAACCACAGGTGCTTTTAATGGCATGTATCCTGGAAACTGCATGTCTGGGCGTGGATGGGACAGAAGAAGCAGGTAAGCAATGGCTAGTGCTAAAACCCTCAACATAAATTAGTGTATTAGCTAAGAAATTTCAAATTGGCAAACCAAAACCACTATACACTGGTAGCTGGGATGGTTTTGTAGTGGCACTAGCTGGATTTGGATGGGCCTGAGCTGACTGAACAGTGGAGCAAGAGGCTGAGCTTCTGGGTTGGGCTTTCTTTTTGCATAGTGGATTTACTGGAACATCCTCCATTTTCTTGGCCTCATCGACCTTTTTTTCTGTCACAGGTACCAGTTCCTCAAGGCAACTTCATGGAGGACATAGAAAAGTGGCTCTCCACTGATGTGGTAAGTGAGGGACTGCCTTCTTGGAGCCAGCAGTCCTGCCAGAGTTGTCTGTGGGGCTGGACTTCAGGCAGTGTATAACAGTACTGGCACAGGCTGCTGGGAGGGACCAGGGAAGAAAAAGC
This sequence comes from Toxostoma redivivum, assembly GCA_013397375.1. NCBI lineage: Eukaryota > Metazoa > Chordata > Aves > Passeriformes > Mimidae > Toxostoma > Toxostoma redivivum. Next base: position 1,400,798 of record VXBI01011679.1, read on the forward strand.
CAGGGACATAGGCTTTGGGATACCACAACAGTATCATCAGCCTTCTGGGAGCCATAGCTAATGAACTGAGGCTCAGGACCCCTCTAATAAGCCTGTATTGTGGAAGTGGGGGAACACTATCCTGTCTCTCCATGTGCAAAGAATCACATCTGTGAGATGCCTTTACCTACCTTCCTTCTAACCATGCCCTTCTCTTTCTTTGCTAGGGAGAATCAGAGGATCCGAAAGGTGTCACCAGTGAAGGTGAGATGTGCCAGCCAGCCCTTTTCTTTAACTGTTCCTGCCAGCACCTTGGCTCTTCTACAAACCTCCCTCTTTGCTAATGCTCTGCTCTTCTCTTGCTCTCAGAGTTTGACAAATTTCTGGAAGAGCGAGCGAAAGTTGCAGACCGCCTCCCCACTTTGTCCAGCTCCTCAGCAGGGATGTCTGTCTCCCCTCCTGCTGCCAGCCATCATCAGAAGCAAGCAAAGGAAGATGATGCTATGTTTGCCTTGTGAATGCTATGGACCGGTGTGGAGCAAGAGGCTGTGTGTGCTGTTTTGCTTGCCTCCAACCAGGGGCCAGGAGAGGAAGGACTCTGTCCCCTTCCTCCATTATCTTTCTGTTTATCCTTTGAGTTGTTTTTATTTTTAAGCTGCTTTCAGACTTCAGACAATCTTTGTTGTGTTTAGGGATATCATACAATAGACTTATGAAGGGGGGTTTCAAAGCTGCTAGAGAATGTGGGAGTTCAGTGGGCTTTTCTTTTTATGGTACAGTGTGGGCAAAGCAGAAGAAGCTTTGGAAGAAGCTCCCCCATCCTACTCTCCAGTGAGGTAGTTAGAGATCTTGCCCAAGAAGCAGGAGAGGCTGCAGTCTGCTGCTGAAATCGTTCCTGCCTGCCTCTCTCCTCACCCCTCCCCCTAGAATGTATCTCCAGCCCTCTGCCTCCCAGTGTTAGACTGGAAAGCACAAGGATATGAAGCATTACTAGTGGCTGAGGAGGAACACTAATGGTAGAGGGATCCTGTTGCCCTAATCTCTCTTGCACAAGTGCTTGTGGTATGCAACACCTTCCCACTCTCAACCGCTTCTCTTCCTCGCCTCCCTTTCCCCATCAATTTATCCAGAATCCTGCCCACAGCCCAGATGTTTCCATTGCATGACAGCCAGCCGTCCAAGCCCTTAGCAGCACACAGGACTGCAAGCGGTACCCCCGGCTGAAGGGGCTGTCCCATGGGGTAGGATGTGCCTTCAGCAAACTATTTGCAGTTAATTTAATTCTCCGTTATCGTACTTTTCTCCCAAAGTGATCCTATCTCCCTCTCTCACTTCCACTGATGCCTTCCACCACATCCTGCGTGTCCCTCTGAGCCAGGCCAGTGCTACAGACTCCCTCAGGGTGTCTGTGTGTGCTGGGGTTACAGAGCTGCATCCCCCTAAAGTAGGAGGCCCTTCCCTCAGCACTGTTACACCACTGGAAACATGCTGTTGCTGCAGAAGCTTGTTCAGCTGGTGAGCACAGAGGGGAAACAAAACATCGGTCATCTCATGCCAGTAAAGCAGCCCTGTGGCAGCCACAAGCTCCTCTGCACTTAGGGTGAAAAACCTTTCAGAGCAAACCGCACGCGCTGCCCACTTGTTAATGAAAGCCAGGGAGGAGGGTGCCAAGCTCAGGGCTCCTGCTCGTGGGATTTCTTGTTGAGCATGGGAGAGTTGTCTTTTTTTACTGCACATTAAAAGAGCAAAGACTTGAGCCTCCCTTGAAGATATGGTGTGTGCTGTCAGTGCTGGTGTGGGGAGGGAAGGATGCTGTGAGGAGAAGAGGGATGAAATCACACAGCCATATTTGCTCTCCATGAAAATGTAAGGGCACTGGTGCTGAGAGGAGAAGAGCATGGGGGCTGAGGGTGCTGAGAGCCAAGGCAGGTGCCCCCTGCTTTTTACTACAGTCTTGTGGAGAGGTGACTACAGGCTATCTCAAAACAGCAAGCAGGTGAGCTGCTTCCTCTTCTTTCCCTTCTCTGCCTTGTGACCAGATCTGAATACCCACCTTGCAGACTACAAGCCACTTATAAAGACATGCAAGAAATACAGTTGCTACTAAAGTGTTGGCTGCTAGGGGATCCGTGGAGATCCAATGCTTTAGACCCAGGAAGCCGCCAACTTTCCCAGAGAGAGTCCTGCAAGGAACTGCCTTCTAGGGGGTCTTCTGGCTGGTCTCCTAGCCGCCAGATAAGCCTCAGCAAGCGGTGGCCATGGCCACAAGTGATCAGCTCTGATCAGTGATTTCAGCTCAGCGATTCCAGCTCTGCTTGCGAGGCTATCCCAGGCCGACTCAGGGACAGAGAGATGGGAAGCGTTGTATGGCAAATTCCACAGAGATTCCTTTATTATCCAGCAGCTCTGTGAAGGGAGCCAGGAACGACTGCTCCCTTGAAAACTTGGGGAAACACTGGGGTTTTTATGGGGGAGAGCAAGGGTGGTACCAAGGGGGAAAGACCAATGGGTTACAAAGGATTAACATGGGTACTAGGGCATGGTGGAATAACAGAAGCTTTTCAGGGATAGTTCACCATGATAAAAAAAGGTGTGCCAACCTAAGGAGCATCCTTCCAGGAGGGTTGAGTTAAGCTAATCACAGCCCATTCAAGGGACATCCCTCCAGGGCAAGGCTGTGGGTGGAGCCATGGCAGGCCCATGGGCCTCCACACTAAAGGGCCCTCTGGTATCTACAGGACATCATCAGTTATCCTTATACCATTTCTCCAGTGTCTAGCTGAGTGGGAGCTGTGCGAAGGATTCTTAAAATGAGGTTGAGTGGATTTGAAAATGTCATCAGAAGAGAGGCAAAAGGGCCAAGTAGCTGAGCTTCTCCTGCTGGAGCACATGCAGGAGAGGAAGCAAGAGCAGGGTCATGATGGAACACAGGTTGGTTTGTAACTGTGGGGCTGGAAAGGCCTCCAGAATAAGCAAGGCTAAGCCCTCTGGCCAGTGCCTGGCCTCAGGTTGCCTGGCACACCTGGGAAGAAAGGGCTTCTGGTGCCCCGTCAGCATTTATGAACGCTACCAGCCTGTTCACTCTGGTGATGCTTTAACATTGGCTCATGCCTCAGCTGGCACTTAAAGTTCTCAGTGCCTCCAGCTCCCTCAGAGCACTGCCTGCAAACTCCCTGAAAGGAGAAACTAAGACATCCCTGAATTAATATCCTGAGTAGAGGGAGTTCAAACTCCTCCTTACTGCCTCTGGGATGCCTTGGGCCCACCTCAGGATAAAGACTCCATCTTCACCCTCACCTTGTTTTTAAGTCCCTGAACAGCTGGCACAGGACCTGGCAAAGCCAAGAGGGAACTGTCCCCAAGGAAGACTTGAGTGCAGCAGAAAGGGGTTGCCTCTATTTTTGTCAAGGCACAAACAGATGGAAAGCATTTTTGGTGCCTGCCAAGTGAGGTCAGTTTGAATAGATGGCCAACAGGTGAAAATTCAGAGCGCTGCTTGTGGCCCCCAGGGTGAGCCTGTCCCCTCCTGACTGTGCAGCCAGGCATGGTCACAGTGCTTTTCACTGAGATTTATCCAACAGTGACAAGGTATCTCTTTTTCAAGTAACTGAAAATATGAAGAACGGGGATGAAAAACATTTGAAAGATTCCAAATCAGTACTGTCATATTTGTTATAGACTATACCAGTAATAGCTTGAATAATTTTGCAAGGTTTCTTTTGAGAAGGAACTTGGTGGGAAGAGACCTGCTAGTTCTGCAAGGGATCATTTTAAGTAGAGGCTGGGCATTTCACATTGGCAAAAACTGCTTCATGATTGGGAAAAACAAACAAACAAACAAAAAACCAGCACTGTAAGGAATTCTTTTAAATGCCTTTCCCTTTTAAAAAGTTTTCTGATGCAGTTGTTTTAAGAAGAACAGCGCTGCGTGCTCGCTCTGACCACCAGATGGCTGTGGTCCCTCGCACACCCAGCCCGGCTTCCCGATCGCAGAGGACAGCCCCGCCCTCGGCAGGGCCGGCTTAGCAAGCTCTGCCACCGCCGGGGACAGAAACAAAACAAAGTTTTTCCATATTCTAGTATTATGCAGCAACCATCAGCCCTGTGCAGCCTCGCATAGCGACCACTCCAGGACATGCATTCATCCACACGTTGTGACTGCACGGAGCACGGGAAGGGGTGCTTGTGCTTACTGGAAACAGGATCCTGACCCGGACAGATATTTTGCATGACCCAGAAGAGCTGTTGCTATGACAGACGAAGAAAGACATAACTTCCTTGTACTGGGTCAGAGTTGCTCGATCTTTAAAAACTAAATATATGCTGAAAGTTAATAAGAATTTCCATGATGTTTGGGTAGCGTGATACTTGGCACACCAGCATTACATTCATACAGGCCAAAAATTACATGTTTCTCTTTTACTAACCACTAGCCTCCAAATAGTACATGAATTTAAAAAAAAAAAAAAAAATTAAGGGTAGTAACAAAAATATGTCCTGATTTCCCACAGCATTGTCTCACAAAGTCAGCACAGAAGTGTCCTGAAGCAGTATATGGGAAGGCTGTTCTCCATTCTACAGGACTCTCATGCTGCTTTGCCATTTCAAAACTTCCTCAAAGCTTATTTTGAATAACAAAATTCTCCCTCCCTTCACCAAATGAGAATAACTCTTCCACTTCTCCTTTCTTTTAGATTACTGTTGGTGCTGCTAAGGGTGGATGAAGACAGTATAAACAAATGAGAGGAAAAGAGGTGCTGCAGTGCTCAGGAGCAAGGGAATAGAGATGGCCATTGACAGGATCACTCCCCATGACTACAAGTTTGCTGCAGTGCTGTCTCCAGCAGCCTTCCTGCAAGGCTGGACATTGGTCCTTGTCACAAGTTCTTGGATGGGGGTGTGCAGGGGTGCTACCTGTGTAACAGAGAGGTTGAGGGCTCAGCCCTCACTCCTGCCAAGGAGACCCCTGGGGACTCTGCAGCAGGGATTTTCTTGAGGGGGATCAGAATTCCATTGCAGCACAGAGAAGCTATGCGTACCTGTATCCAGGTGCTTGTTTTCCTGGCCATCTCTGCAGAAAAGCATGGATCAGGCACAAAGCAAATTTGACAGCAGGGTGAGGCAAGGACATGGCTTTCCAGCAGCTTTAGGGGAGTCTCTTTCACCAGCACAGAGTGGTAGGAAAATCTGTGTTTAGAAAGATTGCTGTGAGGCACTTCAGTGGTATTTTTAGCTCCTTGGCCAAAAAAAAAAAATTTAAAAAATAGCTTAAATGCCAGATAAGACTCAGTGAGAGAGAGGTGCCAGTTTCTCTGAGCTCTTTTGCAGTCTTAGTCCAAAAAGGAAAAAAAAAAAAAAAAAAGAAAACAAATTAAAAAGCCAAGGTGTGGTGATCTGCCAGCAGTGCCCCTCTGCCCCTGGGCAGGGACGCGTTTTGTGCTGGCATGCACACCATGAATTACCAGCTCCAGCAGGGCAGTCAGGAGGTGGCTCACCCCACACTGGGCACCTTCAGTCTCACCACCTGCCGAGTACCTTTGGTCCCTCTCGGCCTCTGCCAGACCACACCCGGCAATCGAGAACTTCAATTCAAATCCCACGTCGCCTTGTTAATGATTATTTAGCTAAAGAGCTGCCGCCACCGCCCCGAGGTCTTGCTGTGCCCAGCACCGCTCAGGGGAAAAGCTGAGCCCAAAGCCCTGATTCCTCGGTGCTGGAATGCTGGGGAATGCATCCCCCCAAAAAGGGGGATGGTCTGGCTCCTTGGCTGTACCGGCTGCAGTCCATAAGCTCCATAGTGCACAGGGCTCTCCAATGCTGAGCCCACTCTGCCCTAAACTAAGGTCTTTGAAGTAATATCTGCCCTTTCTAACCCTTCTTTGGCTTATTTCTCCTCGTCAGCATGTACCTGTCACCCTCTCAAAACAGACAGCAGCTCGGTGGGGTAAATAAGGTCCTGCCTGCCTGCCCTGGACTGAAGGAGGGAGTACAGTCTATGCCATAGACACCCTACGTGTGTCTCGAGTAAGTCACTTAAATTTGGCACATCCTAAATGCCAGTCCCTAAAATTGATTCATTCCCACACACTGTTCCTGGGCTTGATGTTTTCCACCAGCACAGGTGAAAGCTGGGTGCCCATCCGGCATCCCAGCGCTCCCATGCCTTGAGTCTCCCGATTGGAGCAGAGACTGTCCCGGTCCCACAGCAGACAGACACAGCAATCCTCCGAGTCCCCAGGCAGAGAGGTGCGCCGTTTTCCCAGCTTTTCCACCCCTTCCTGCCTCACTCGGCGCGGTTCTGGGAAAGACAGCTGAAAGGGGAACATTTTGTGGCTGCACGTTCCGCCAGGGCATGAACCCCACAACCCGCAGCCGCCTCCCGGTAGTGCTGAGTCACCCTTTTCCCAGCGTGGGCGTCCTGCTGAGTCAGGGTCAGACCGGGCCGCCGTGATTGCTGAGCGAGGGGCTCTTTGCTGAGTCACGGCGAGCGGGCTCCACGTGAGCCTGGTTACGGCAGGGCGGTCCCTCCGCAGCGCTGGGATTGCAGCTGCTGCTCCTGGCCCCGGTCCCAGTGCTCCGGACAACTGGAGAAATCTCCAGAAACAGCCCCTTCCTGCGGCCCAGCCTTTCTCCTGTACCCTGGACCAGGGAACCGCGCAGAGGTCATTTGGAAACCTTGCGGGGAGGGGGGACTTGGGTCTCACTTTCTGTGCAAAACTTGGCTTCCCGTTCCTCCTTCTCCTGAGAAAAGGATGTGAGCCGTGTGGTACAAGGTCCTCTTTGTTGCATACGTGTGATTTTTCAAATCCAAAGTTTCATGGTTTGTTCCATCTCGCAATCAAGGCACACTTTGTTTTCCACGGTTGTGGCACTGAAACAAAGGAGGCACCAGCACTGACTGAAACATTTGCGCAAATGGGATTCTTATTTGCTAGCTCTGCCTCATTCCCTTCCACACCTTCCTTTGGCTGCCAAAGCAGCTCCTAGCTGGACACGGGATTGATTCCCATGACCACCGAGACTCTAGGAAGCATGGTGGGCTCTATGCACCCTCTCCCAAAATTTCAGCCCAGTGTATCCATAATCTGCTGTGTGCTTAAGGTCACTGCCTGACTCTGGTCAGGCACAGGCACTTGTTCTGTTCTCCTTCCTTCTCCCCGTTCTGTTTCCAGACAGCCCAGGCTCACTCCTTGCTCATAGCTATGTGCTGGAGATACCAATGTGCTGCAGCACACATATACCTATACATCTATGAAAATATTTATTGTAATCTGCATTTCCTATCTTTGTCATGCTGGTTCACTTGTCCTGGGAAATCTGCCTGCACCTCCATCTCCCATCACACTGTTTTCCAGGGGTCCTGTGTGAGGGGTTTGCCAGCTCAGCCATGCCTGTCTATACAACCCTCCAGAGATACCAGCAGTACCAGCCTCATGGACAGCTGCAGCACCTGAGCTCTCCATAGGGATTTCCAGTGCATTGGACACTTGACCTCCTTTTTTTCCACCTGCATCCTTAAACTAGAGTTGGATTTTTGGATGCTGAGAGAGCAGTGAGTCAGGTCAGCCAAGGCCGGGTTGGGAGACATAATCTCACAAATTAATACACAGGTTATCCCTATAGACTCCAGCACAGACTCCTTTCTCCAGCAAGCCATTTTAAGCAATTACTGTAACGCCTTTTCCCCTACCATTACACAGCAAATTCTGGTCACTGAGTCAGTCTTCCCAGTGCTAACCAGGCAGCTGCATTTTGCTGTGTCACGGTTTGAGAGAGCCCATTAGCCCCTCTGAGCTGGCTAGGGTTTTCCCCACGGAAGCCAAGGCCAGCTGAGGTGCTGGGAGCTGCCTGCCAGAGCCCAGTACGGAACAGTCCCCACAAGGGACTCAGGAGAGCTGACTTTGCATCCCGTGACTGCCTGTGTAACTAGACATTTCTGGCCATAAATCTACTGGCAAAATAGGCTGTTAATGTACAAAGAGGAGAAAATTCCCCACTTCCCTGTTCCACATGGAAACACCGACCCCTCAATAACTTTCTGTTGTTTTTAACCATTCATCTCCCATCTTGTGACTAAGCATTTTCTCAGGGGGTGGATTTTAAGACAGACTTTTAAGCCCAGCAGGAACTTCTACAAATATCTTGTCTGAGACTACTTTATTCATCTTTCCTAGAAATCCCTTGGGCAATTTTGTCCTCACAGTGAGTAGCTCATGCACCACCCAGACATAGCTCACTGGAAGGGCAGGAGACATCAGGGCTTCTGGCAGGCACAGTGCAGACCTTTTTATCACAGCTCTGATACTTTAGTGATATTCTAGCAGAATTTCCTAGTGACCTGGATGCAGGCTAGCCTCTGATTTCCCATGGCCCACTGTGCTCTGGGAGCCATTTTGCTCCTTCCACTAAATGCACTCACCTCCCTCCCCGTTCATTGCTCTCAAGTGCTGACTTCCAAAGTTGTCTTTGGAAGAGATGGTCCCTCACAAGTCCCTGCTGGCACACTGGCTCGCTCAGTGTCACTGACCTCCCACCCATCATAAAGCAACAGCACATCAGAAGCAATTCAAGCCCTTGCTGCAGAACACTGGAGGGGCCAGAAATAATCCAGGCAGCAACTGCAAAGATGATGACACCCCACTTTCAGTTCTCCTTCCATCTTGCTGCAGGGAATTTGGGCCTTTCCAAAGAGCTAAGCTCAGTCTCACAGCTGCTCCATCCCAAGAAACCCAAATTAGAGAGAAATCAGACAGCATAAATCACTTATAGGGCATAGCTTGCTTGTCTGCACCTTTGCCAATCTCCTGGCAGATGTGAGCTGCATCTCTTGTGGCAGGGGAAGGTAAAGCCCTAAGAGCCAGAGAAGGTACTACTCCATGTCCTGGGGCAGTATGGTTACAAGCCAGAAAACCTACCTGCAGTGGTAGCAACATGACTAGAGGCCCTCTCTTTCTTCCCCCCAGTCTCATTCAGACCTACCCCAATCCTGGATGGAAGGGAAAAGGATTTTTGGCTATATCTTTTATAGGGCCTCCAAGCATGCAGCTTCTTGGAAGAAGGCAGGTGGACAGGCTAGGGACAAAATCATTGGCTTGAAAGCACCCAGAAAGTCTTTGGGAAGAACTTGCATTGGGTGCATTGCCAGGGCTGCAGGTGAAAGGAGGGGCAGGGCTTGAGGATTGGATTTTTTTCACATTATTTCACAAAATGAATAATATACTCTCAGAATATTACTCTTATTCTCATATAATTCTTATATATTTCCTACTTGCCTCCACTAAAACTAAAGGTTCAATTTGTGCTCCAGCTTCCCCTGTCAGAATAGCACTCACTGAAAATTACACAAAATGAGAGCTTTAAGGAATTATGCCAGAGGGAAACATTCATTTTGGGGCCATTCCTGTGGCAAACTGGTATCAATGCTTTCAGGAGGGACTGGCTATGGGCTGTCTGCACTACACATGGACTCTGCACTCTCAGGAGATGTTTGGGGCTTTGTCACACTTGCTTTGAAGATTCAAACATCCTGATAAATTTATTTTACCTTGTAGAAAAGCAAGCAAGTTGTCTGCAGTGGCATGTGGGTAAGAATGGAATGTGACAGCTTTTGCCAGAGTGCACTGTTGCTTTAAAAGACAAAAGCAAGACAGGAAAAGTCTGGCTGAGTCAGGATGGAAACGCTGACTAATCTTTCCTGAACGCTGCATGCCAGATGTCTGCTGGAGTAAAAAAAAGAAGCATGGAAGCATATTTTTTCTAGAACAGCTTTTTAACCTACAACCCCCAACCCTGCTGGGGCTGGTGTGGGTGCAGTGACAGTGAGACAGGCAGGGTGCTGGCTTGGATGGCAGCATCCACAGAGAGGGCTGGCTGCAGAGGGACAGCAGATGCCACAGTCTTTCTCCTTCCACCCAGGCTCTGCCTCCCCACCGCCCCCTGCACAAGTGTACCAGGAGTTTCTCACAACCACAGCAGCAGGGGAATGGTGGCTCTAAGTGCCCTGCTCTTTTGGGCTGTGCAGAAATGTGTGCTTTTCCAAAGTACAGCCAGCCAGTGCATCATCTGTCCCTGCTAGCCCAGCTTCCAGCATAGCTACAGGTGGGAAAGAAGGGCCCAGCTTCATCTGTTCATCTGTTGGCTGCTTCATTGACCACTTTATCCAAAAAAAAAAAAAAAAAGGAAAGCAACAACTAAGGGNGTGGGAAAGAAGGGCCCAGCTTCATCTGTTCATCTGTTGGCTGCTTCATTGACCCCTTTATCCAAAAAAAAAAAAAAAAAGCAGAGCAACAGCTACAGGCAGAAGCACCATGTCCAACTCTTTTCCCAAATCAAAGAATTTATTTGCCCTTGAAAGCCTCTGCAGACTTCCTCAGTTTCCCCCAAGTCTTGTATGATATCTTTTGAGCTACCTCAGCCTTCTAGATATCTAGCAGATGGAGTGATATCTTCCTAAATTGCCCTGCACACTGCTATGGTGACAACAGGAGCCAGTTGTCAAACAAATCAGATGCCATTGTTTCCATGAGCAAGAGAGCTGGAATGGATTTCTCTGCACATCGGTGCTGGCACACCTGTGTTGGCTCTGTGCAAAGTGACAGGGTTTGCTGCCCAGTGCCAAGGGCAAGGGGGACAGCACAAGGGCAGGTTTGGCACCTGCAGGCCAGAGCTGGTGCATGTATGAGCACAGACATGGGAGATGGGATGTTTATACCTGAGCTGTGCTACAGCAGGTGATGGTGAGTGCTGGATTAGCTTTCCAGGCAGGGTGTAAGGCACACAGACTAGGGTGTAGGGTGGGGAGGCTGCCCTCTGTGCCCAGGCATCAGCCCTGTAAATCCACCCTCCTCGTCCAACCCTGCTGTTCCCAGGACGATGAGCACCTCCTGGAGTACCCGGGCTCTGCCTGCCACAGACAAAGCACTGAAAAGGTTACAGAGCCAGGCACCCTTAAAAGAGAAGTTTCTGGACATCCTCTTGTTTTTGCTTAGTTATCAAGATGCATCAGGTGACTTCCTCCTGGCTCCTTGGGGCTGTAGGCGAGCAGAGGGTGAGCCAGGCTGGGAAGAGAAGTGCTGCTGTGTTGCAAGAAGTTTGTACTCACACTGAGGTCAGCGGTTCGCTGCTCACGTGGCCTGGCAGTATAAAGCTGGATGTGGGAGTCAAGCTGCCCAGCTCAGAGCTTCACTGTCCCGGGAGCTGAGAGGACGGAGGAAAGCACGAGCAACAACAGCAGGGAAGCAGAGCAGTGAAAGACGTGGAGAAACATGGAAACTTCCCAGTCACACAGCTGCGAAAGGTGAGAGCGGGACGGGAATGAGAGGGAAGCGTTTTGTCAGAGGAGCGCTGTGTTTCTCCCCTTGCTTTTCGGCATGCTGTTCCTGTTCGTGCTCTCCGGGGAAAGGCATGCTGCTTTCTCCACCTCTGGATGGAGTCTGTCAGTCTTCCTTGCTCAGGACAGTATTTGGAAAGCTGGTGCTCGCTGGTTCCTATCCACATCTCTTGGGAATGCTCTGCTCCTTTTTCTGCCATCCCAGGCTTCCCCTTTTGTCCTAGAGAGCTAAGATCTGTTTTGTCAGAGGACACAGCACTAATACCTGTTTCACTGTTCTTCCCCAGAATGTCCACAGACCTGTCAGAACTGTTGAAGGAAGCTACCAAGGAGGTGCACGAGCAGGCAGAGAACACACCGTTCATGAGGAATTTCCAAAAGGGGCAGGTGTCACTCCAGGAGTTTAAGGTACTTCATAGCAGCATTGTTCAGGGATGGGATTTCCTCACCAGTTAGATCAGATAGGCTGTGAGGGGACTAAACGGGGGAGGATGGGGCCATGATGTATCAGCATCTCCTATGAAAAACATGAAAAACATCAAACTTCTACACCCTGAGGTCCTACTGGCTCCTCTTGCAGAAGGTGGGGAAGGACTGTGCCTATCACAATGGGCAGGCAAGCTGGGACAGGAGAAAAAGGACAAAGAGGTTGGTGGGACTAATGATATTGCTTTTCTCTTTCTTCATAAATGCCTGCATGTTAACTATTGTCATACAGTTAATGGAGAAAGAACTATGTTACTTGAGCAGCTGAAGTGCCCAAAAGAGGGGGAATTCTCTATTTACAACACTCTAGGCAGCTGCAGCTAGAAATAATGATGGGATGGTGAGAAAGTGAGGATGTGGGATCATTGCTGGCACTGAACTTTGCATTGTCACTTGAGTTATACCACAGCTGAGATCATGAACAATAATTCAAAAGCAGACTGAGTTTGAACAATCTGTGTCTGCTGCTAACAAGCAGGAGCCTGTTGCTTTTTTTGAAATAAAAGAGATAAATTTCCACATATCAGCCTAACCTGGCTAGATACATTTCCTGGGATCTGAGCCACATAACAAAGCCATGAGCAAAGCCAAAGCAAACACCTGGGCAAGAAATTCCTGAGAGGCTATAGGATGTGACACATGGTCTTGCAAATAACAGCTACCGATTCAACCTGTGGCTTAATTACTTTGTTGTTGAATTGTTCCTTGGTAAATAAATCCAGAGAAGTAGAAAGAGACTACTTATTTCTGACAGGTGACATTCAGAATACTTAGCCAAGCATAAATTCAATCTCAGGTGCTGACTTCCAGTGGTTAGAAATATGGCATTGATTAGGCAGTGAACTTTGAGACAGACAAAAGTGTAGAAAGACCTTCAGGAATAAAACTTTGTTTCTTAGATGATTTTTACATGCTGTCAGGCAAATGAGATGGGGCATGGATTTTAAAAATTAACAAGTTTTTAAAAGCCATGTTGCTCATTAAACCACTACGTGCTTCTGAAAACAATCAGCTGAGCCATATTTTTGCTTAATTTGTAAGGCAATGTTTTGTTTCTTTTCCAGTAAGCTGGGTAACAGGTTACTGTTTAAAAAATTGTTTTTGTTTACTCTCTTGGCAGACCTATATATCTGGCCTGCTACGTGACTCCCCAGATGGTGGATATTTGTTTCCACAACCAATCACTGCCCGTGTGCTTATCAAAGTCCTCTTTGCTGGCACAGTGGGGAAAGGTTGAAACAGGAACTCTCTCACTGCAGAACTGACTGCTTTGTGAGAAAGTAAACTGCTTTCTCTCCTGTGAGCAGCAAAATCCCCCCTACCCAAACCTGTCTCACCTCTGCTGCAACACCTTCATCTTTTACCATTTGCTGCTCACAAGGGGTCCCAGAGTAAGGAAGGGGTGGCGTAGGCATAACAGCCTCTGAAAACAGAATGCCTGGGGAAGGAAAGAACACAGCTATATTGTCTTAGACCACGTGGAAAAGCTGGCAGATAGAAGAAAGTATCACATAAGCTGGGAAAAACAACAATAACAATGGTTTCAAAATAGAGGGGGGAACACAGCCTCCCAGCACTCCTTCACAAAGGCATCTTTCAGAGACAGGCTGTGCTTCCACATCCCTTTTATCTTGTCTCCCTGGGGCAACTGAGGAGGCAACCCCACTTGCATGCCTGAGTGAGCAGAGTGGTGGTGCCTCAGTTCCCAGGACGGTGGGATGCTGACAGGATGAATATGTTGAAAAATAACCAGGGTGTGTCATCATCTCACAAGGCCCCACAAAGGGAAACCACATTTTGGAGTATTCAAATTTGAACAATGTACCAGAAAGGATACCTTTGGGAATACCCTCTCTATTGACTGAGGGAATGGGGAGAGACCAGAAATGCTTAAACAGGGCTCCAGTTTACATTACATCAAGCTGCAAGATTTTAACTTGAAGGCAAGACAGTGACTTTAGGAGCAAGTAAGACCAATACCTGCTGGAAAGGACTCACCTGGTTGCTGTCACAAGCAGAAGGGAAAGGGCTAAACAGTGTCTCCCTGTACCTAGCACTGTTTTCCCACATGGGAAATCTGCAACATCACAGCTGTTTGTGACTCATAGTGGGTATGCCCACAAGTACCTTTTTTGTTAGTACAATTTGTCCCACACACTTGAAAAAGACAAACAGATGCACCTATAGCTCATCCTTTTTCTTCTCTTTCAGCTGGTTACAGCATCCCTGTACTTTGTCTACTCTGCTCTGGAGGAAGAGATTGAACGTAACAAGAACAATCCAGTTTATGCCCCTGTGTATTTTCCGGCGGAGCTGCACCGCAAAGCTGCCCTGGAGGAAGACTTGAAGTATTTCTACGGCAGAAACTGGAGGGAAGAGATCCCATGTCCTGAGGCTACTCAGAAATATGTCGAGAGGCTCCACTACATAGGCAAGAACGAGCCAGAGCTTCTGGTGGCCCATGCCTACACTCGGTATTTGGGAGACCTGTCTGGGGGGCAGGTGCTGAAGAAAATTGCCCAGAAGGCTCTCCAGCTGCCCAGCACTGGGGAAGGGTTGGCTTTCTTCACCTTTGATGGGGTCTCCAATGCCACCAAGTTCAAGCAGCTCTATCGCTCCCGCATGAATGCTCTCGAGATGGACCTTGCCACTAAGAAAAGAGTCATGGAGGAGGCCAAGAAAGCATTCCTGTTAAATATACAGGTGAGTAACAACCTGCCAGCCCTGCCAGCCCACATCCTCTCTCAAACAAGAAAATAGCTACAGGGGAAATACAAGGCCAGTATTTCCACTGGGGAGCTTATGAGAAGTTGTGGATCAGGGTGAGCTGGTCAGAGTTGGATGGCTATGCTTCTCCAACCTGGAAGCTGAGTAAAACTATGGTCTCTCAAAACCTCTTCTCCTTCCCATAGTGTTTGAATCCAGTCTCTTCCATGTGGCACTATTCAGATATGAATGAGGGTTAATACTGGGAATGGGGATTACCATCTAGTATCTGTCCTGCCTCTGTGGTCAAGTTTCACAGGTCCGCTGTCACTCTGACTAGGTGACAGGCACCTTGCTTTCCTTCCCATCAGAAGATGGGCAATAGCCTTCTTCTCAGCTGAAAGCTCAGGGAGAACCTGTAAAACAAACAAAGAGTTTGAAAGATATCCTCTTGACCTCACAGGCAACTTCTGTTGTATGCAAAATGTGCCAGGAGACTTGGACTGAAGCCTAGACTGAAGTCTCATGTCTTCCTCTAGTTCTTAAAGTGCCTGAGGAAGGGGCAAGTGATCCAGTGAAAGAACAACAGGTGACCACATAATGAGACAGTGTTCCTTCTTCTCAGGTGTTCGAGGCGCTGCAGGAGCTGGTGTCCAAGGGCCAGGAGAATGGTCACCCTGCGCAGCCAAAGGCAGAGCTGCTTCGCACGAGGAACGTCAACAAATCACATGAGCACGGTAAGACACTTCTAAGGGCAGGTGCTTCACAGAGCTTCTTCCTTTCCTTCTCTTCCTTTCCTCTGTCCTTGTTTGTAAAAGCTGTTGGGAAACAAGCATGAGGTGCTTGCCCCATCTCTTCTCCAGCCATCAGCAGGTAGTGCAAGGAGAAGCACTGCTGTGTGCAAAGCTTCTACTTGACATGACAGAGCAAGGGTAACACCCGTGGGCTCTCCAGAAAGAGTATCAGTGAGGAAGCTTTAAAAAATAGACTTCTCTCTAGGGCTTTAACAAATGTAAGTTTCATTCAACACAGGGGAAACTGATCTTGAGTTCACAGAAGCAAAGGCATCAATTTTGGGTGCTGCATATCAACCGTGGTGCTATGATGCTGACAGAAAGTTCTTCTGGACACAGTCCTATCCAGCAGCCTCTCCTTTTGGACTGTATCTCCCTCTGATCATTTTCCTGCCTTCTAAAAGTATTTACTGAAAACACTCCAGAGAGTGTGCTGGGTTTATACTGCTCTGGATGGTGCAGTGTAATCAGCTTGTAAGTCAGGCTTGTACCTGAGTGAGGAGCGAGCTCAGATGTTTACAGAGCAGAGTGGTTTCCACGATGACATGCAATTCAAATAAAAAACTCTTATGGCCTACCCATTCTGAAACCAAAATGGAGATTTGTATTCAGTGCATTCTGGATTGAACCACAGTTTTTCCATGGCAAAGATGAAAAGCAAACCTTGCCTTAAGCATCTCTAGATAGTGAAGCTTAAAGCAGCTTCTGTGGGAAAGGCATAGAAGTTCTCTGTGAAACCTTGCCATTCCTTTCCCAATACATGCATACAAGTAAGATTTTCAGAAAAAATTGGTGTTGGATGAGGAATCCCATCCTGAAGTTGTACTGTGAAAATTGCTTGGAGTGCTGAAGACTGTTCAGGATCTTTAGATGCCTAACTAATTAAATCAGTGAGAAGTAGGAGACAAAATGCCTTTAAAATTCTAGCTTCAGTATTTGTCTGTCTTCTGCACACATCAGAGGTTTGATGGAGCTGGGCAGTGCATGTATAAGCCTGTAAGGAGACAAGGGAAGAGGCTGGTAGTCATCTACAGGCAGAGGGGCTGTGGGCCTTTGTGATTCCCAGATCAAGTCTGTTGTTTCCCTTCTCCACTGGGAGAGCAGAACCTCTGCCCCTGTTTCTCCCAGCTGGGCTCTGGGCTTTCTCCTTCTTCCCCAGACGATTCCAGCAGGGTGTGCTCTGGCACTGCAGAGAGCAAACACCGCACATTAGCAGCTTCTTGCCACAATCTCTTCTCACTTGTCTTTATTTGCTTTTTCTCCATATTTGCTTTTTCTCCATATTTGCTCTAGGTCCAGCAGCTGGGAAGGAAAGTGAGAGGACAAAGATGAGAAACACAGACACGACACCCACCACTTCCCTGGTGCGGTGGATCGTGGCGCTCAGCTTCCTTGCCATGACAGTTGCCGTGGGCTTATTTGCCATGTGAAAAAGCAGGACCTTCACCTTCTCTCTGTGACTTCCCTCACCCTGAACTAATCCACCTTCCCCAGTCCTTGTGAGAGAAACCCTGGACTGGACACTGTGATCTTGGTTCTGCCACTAATACTAGGAGACTTTTCTCCCCAGAAATCAAAGAGTGCTGTAAGTGGGTTCAGGCAAAGTCTCTCCTATGCTCGGTGTGAGCTCTTCTCAGAGACTAACTTTATCACCAAAAACCAAGGGTAGAAAAGGCTGAAAACTATGGCCAAGAGTTGTTGTTGCTTTACAGAGTGCCTACAAAAACCTTAAAGGATCAGAAACACAGCTTTGACATCTGTCTTTCCTTAGAAAGATGGAGCTCATAGGAGCTCTGTTTGCTCAGTTTTTTTATACTGCTAGATAATACTGTGATCACTTTCTCTGTGGAGCCACATGGCTCCCATGGGTTACAGACGGTTTTACATGACACTAGTAGGTCTTTGTTATTTCCTTTGCCAATCATTTTCGGTCTTTGGAAAACAAAAGACAAAAGTTGTTAAAAATAGAGTGTCATTCTTGTCTGGTTGTATAATTTATGCACATAATAAATTTCAATGTAAAGTCTTCAGGCCTGGTGTTTGCTATTATTAAAGCCTTACCTGGGGAGAAGGGAGGTTTCTTTCTTCCTCCTGGTTATGTGTCTTTTGGAGCTGCTGCCTGCACAGACATGACAATTGACAGAAGTGGGGGCTATCATCAGAGCCAGACTCAGCTCTCACTCAGTGCTAACAATAACCTGTTATAAGCTGAGGCAGGTTCCTTCAGCTCCTACACACTGCTCTCTATTTCTAGAAACAGCATGAAATTCAGTGAGTTTGCAAAGTATTTTTAAAGGGTGGAAGTGGTACATAGCAGCTGGTTGCTATTCTATCACAAGCAAAAGGTGATGGGACCCACAGCTGGTCAAAACCAGGACAGCTCTCCCTGAACTGCCAGCAAAGCACTGTGTTATACCAGGCTGCCTTTGCAAGAACATCAGCGTGAATCAGAAATGCAGTTATGTTTTCACCACCCAAAAGTTAAAGGCATCCTAGGTTTTGGTCGAGGCAGCTGAATGGGAGGCATCAAGCACACAACCACTGCCCTCACCAAGTGGCAACCCTCCCACTCCCAGGACTTGGCACACATGTGGCATTGCTAAAGGCACTCCAAACACACAGCGCTGCTGGAGCAGCCCATGCACACAGCTTGCTTTCCTTGACTTTTCTGAGGCACATCTGGAGGGCTAGCTTTCTGTCCAGCCACAGCCCTGCCTGCCCCAGGAGCTCTCCCAGCACAGGAGAGGCTGCAGCTCAGGTATGGTACTGCAGGTACTGACAAAACTGCTGAGGTATCACCTCAGAGTCCTCTCTTTCTACCAGAAAGCCTGTGATCAACCTGTCTCTACGACTTGCCTGTTCTGGCTGTGACCTTAATCCCAAAGAGGCACATTCCCACTGATCTGTTTTAATGACCAGCACTGAACCTGCTCAAAGAACAAGAATCAGAAGGCAGGTACTGCTGAGAAGGAGCAGTGGGAAAACAGGATTGTCATTCTCAGGCTCTTTTCTACTCTGCATCCCTTCTCCAACCCCCTTCAATAATTCTCTCTTTGGGTCCACCTGTCACAAAAAATAATTAATTCTTAGTACTACCAACTAATAGAAAAAGATAGTCAGATATTTGAAAAGCAGGAACATGAGGCTTGATAGCTATTTAAATACAAGAACTTATTCATTAGGATTTGAGTTAAGTTCTACCTATCGAGTTCCTCTAAACCACCCCAACTGAACCATTCTGTTCATTCAAACATGCTGAGGTAACTCAAAGAGACAAATGTCCATGAGCTCAGAATCACACTGCACCACACTCAGCTCCTCTCCACTCCTCAGAGAGCCTGACTTCGTCCTCAATGTTGGAAAATATGGGTTCTGATTGGCATCATACCCTCTGTGTTCATGGCAGAAGAGAGATGGTGCTTTGGGTATCTCACAGCCATTGTGGTCACACATTGAAGACCCCAGACTGAGCCTCAAGTCCGCAGAGGTGGAGACTAAGACTTTGTTTGTACCCATCTATGATCAATATGAATACATCTGGTTTCTCTGCAACAATCACACCAACTTTATTTCCCACGGGCTGCAGCACTGCGCTTCCCAGCTTACTCTTCATTTAGGGTGTGCATTACCACGCTTTGGAGGGGCCAAAATGCACACCCAGCGACCTGCCAGCCTTCCCCCTAAATTCCCTAATAGCCAGGAGGAATGCATCCCGGAGAACTCGTGTCCTGAGGCCCTGAAGCGGTGACAGGCCCCAGCATCCCTAGGAGCCTACAGCAGTAATTCACTCACTTTATTCCCACACCGCCCGGGCCGCTCCCCCCGCCCGCAGTGGTATCACCCGCTCCCCCTCCGCGCGCCACCGCAATGGTGCGGC
>VXBI01011679.1:1420015-1541139 GCA_013397375.1 Toxostoma redivivum
GCGCCCCGGCCAATCAGCGGCAGCGCGCGGCGGGCGGGCCAATCGGAACGCGCGGCGGCGGAGGCGGTTCGCGCGTTTTGCGCCGGTTTGGTTTCCGCCGCGCGCCGCTTTTGCCGCGAAAAAGTTTGGCAGCGGGTTCCGGCGGGGAGCGAGGTGCGGAGCGGCAGGGGATTGGTATTGGGACTGGGACTGGGATGTTCCTGGGGCATAGCGGGGAAAGAGCGCACACAGTGCGTGCGGTGCGGGGCGGGGCACTCGGCGGGGGGCGATCCCGCGGGGCCTTTGGCGCGGAGCGGGGGTAGGAGGTGGCTGGGGCTGACGGAGCGCTCTCGCCCCCGCAGCGGAGCAGCAGCCGCGATGTCCGGCTTCGACGACCCCGGCATTTACTATAGCGACAGTTTTGGGGGAGACGCGTCCTTGGACGAGGGGCAGGTTCGGAAGTCGCAGCTGCAGAAGCGGTTCAAGGAGTTTCTGCGGCAGTACCGGGTGGGCACGGACCGGACGGGCTTCACTTTCAAATACAGGTGCTGTTGTGGCTCTTTTCTCCTGAGCCTTTCCTATCCCCACCTGCACATCCAGTCTGTTCTTAATCTCCCTCCTGCAGTGCACACCCCGCATACACAATAGCCACTTTGTCTCTTCTCGTGGGCCGTAAAAAGTTCAGTATTAAGAGATGTTCGTATTTAACTTGATAAAAAAGCAGAGGTCTGGTGTTCTTACGAATATTTAGGCAGCCAGCCAGTGGAAAAGGTAGCAGTAGAGGGATCGACCCTGCCAGGCTTGCACTTAGTTCTGAGATTCAAGGTCTGTCTTTGAAGCTGTAGTGCTTTCTGATCTGGAGAATTGTCTGTATCCAGCTAAATGAGTGCACTGCTCCGTGTCTTCCAAGTCTATGAAGTTCCTTTGGCCACCCTTTGCCTGTGCAGTTTGGAGACACAACATTAAGAAAACATGGAGATACATCATAATCAAGGGCTAGAACAGCCTTTCACATCTGAATTTCATTAGTCCTGGTGTTTTTAAGGAAAATGTTGTCTGTTCTGTTATTGCTTCCTTTGTTTTAAACCACATCTTACATACAGGAGTTATTATCCTACATAGAAATTTTCTCCTTGTTTATCTGGTCATGTAACTCCAGTAAATACTTTACATTGCCACTGTCAGCACTGGTGTTCCTGGTCTTATGTCACCTTTCAAAGTGGGCTTGGGTGAAAGAGTGCCCAGGTTCCCCTGCACTTGTCCTGGAACTCACCATATTTGCCCTACTTGCTTTCCAAACCAAGGACTTCCTGCAGAACCTGCCTTTTCTGATCCCTGCTTGTTCTAAGACCACCGTGGGTAACTGGTTCTTTCTGCCCTGCAAACCTTTGGTGCTTCCTGCCTTCCAGGGATGAGCTCAAACGGCACTACAACCTGGGGCAGTACTGGGTGGAGGTGGAGATGGAAGACTTGGCCAGCTTTGATGAAGACCTCGCGGACTATCTGTACAAGCAACCAGCAGAGCACCTGCAGCTGGTAAGGATGGAGGCTGGCAACCTAGAACATTGTCACGAGAGCAGCTCTGATGTTCTGCTGTGACAGACCCACTGATAGCCCATCGTTCCCTCTCTAGTTGGAAGAAGCAGCAAAAGAAGTCGCAGATGAGGTCACTCGTCCTCGTCCCTCAGGGGAGGAGACTCTCCAAGACATCCAAGTGATGCTGAGGTCGGATGCCAATGCAGCCAACATCCGCAGCCTGAAGGTGAGGTGAAGTGAATGGCTGCCATGCGGAGAGTGTCTGTGTGGGTGTGATTGCAGAGCAGCTTTTGATACCTGGTCACATGGCTCAGGACACAGGTCACTCACTAATTTACAAGCAGCATTACTCTGTAGCTTAAGGGCTGCAGAGGACTGTTATTGCTGGTTGCTGCTGCAGGGACATGATTGCTGTTAGTTGGTTGTGGACAGAGTGTTCTGTCCTTTGCTCTCATGCTTTGTAGTTTCCCATCCATCTTCCATTGATGGCTTTCTCACCTTCCCTTCACCTTTCCCTTTTCAGTCTGACCAGATGTCCCACCTTGTGAAGATCCCTGGGATTGTAATTGCAGCAACCCCTGTGAGAGCCAAAGCCACCAGAATCACCATCCAGTGCCGCAGCTGCCGCAGCACCATCAGCAACATCACGGTGCGCCCGGGCCTGGAGGGCTACGCTCTGCCCAGGAAATGCAACACGTAAGGACTGACAAGGGCATGCACCAGCAGGCTGGAGGGCAAGAAAAGTCTGCTTTCTCTCTTCCTGCTCCTGTTCCATCCCATGCATTGCAGAATATGCTCCCTGTCCCACAAGGCAGCAGCATCTGCACTGCTCTGCCTCCACCCTTTGTGCTGCTCCTTTGCCAGTGTGCAGTTCTGGCTGGCAAGTTCTAGCTGCCCATCTGTAGTCATGCTGGTTGTGACCCTGCATGGTCAGTGCTGCATGCACTGTTGAGTGACTGTGTCCAGGGAGTTTCTTTTTATTCACAGGGAGTTGCACCTGTCACACCTAGAGATTCATTTCTGCCTTCAATTGTCCCATAATGCTCTTTTCCAAACAAACTCCTTGCTTTCACATTCCCACTCTTGAGGGGCCTGTTTTGTGTTGCCTTCATTAGGGATCTTTTCTGCTAGCCTTTTTATCCTGCTTTACAGCTCTTGGTGCCTCTGAGAACTGTGAGCATTAGGCTGGCATCGTGCTGCATCTCTCGAGGCAACCAGTCTTCATGAGTTGTGTCTTTGGGCTTATACCTGCCAGTTTTTATTTTCTCCACCTGAACTCTAATGCAGCTCAAGAGGGGTTTGGGCTAGGGATCATTCTTGTGTGTGGTCTCTACAGCACCTTGCTCCTGGTCCCTGACTGCATGAATGCATCTGCACTCTGATGTTGCCCTCCCTGAAAGCCCTGAATGGAGTCAGGCATGAGTCGTGCCCCTCTGAGACAGCAGCAGGATGTGGAGCTGCTCTTTGTCTCAGAGAGCTTGTAATCTAGCAAGGCAGATATGTCTTGAGAGACTGGGAGGTGGATGTCAACCTTGTCACATTGCTAATTGCTTTCTCACCAGAAACCACTTAACATTTGCTTCGTGCATGAGGTTGGAAAGAAAAACGCCCTGCCGTGTCACTGAGTCTGTGCTGCTACCTTCTGTGTAATTAATGAATTACCTTCCCTGCTTACAGCTAGCAGGGGAGGGATAGGAGGCAGGCAGAGTGCTCAGACAAATGTCACCTGGCTCTGGTTTGTTATGATGTACACATTTGGCACTTCTTGAAGACAAGATAGAGGGCTTAGTGGCCTTCAGTCTGGCCTCCTGTGTCTGCCTGTACCTGTTGATGTGGTGCTGCTTGGAAGGGGCAGCTGCCCCTTGCCATTGCTGCTGTGCCCTCCACAGGTGCACTCCATGGGGTGGCTCCTCAGTGCTGACAGCCTTCCCTGATTGATCTCTCTGCACAGAGAACAAGCTGGCCGCCCAAGGTGCCCTCTGGACCCTTATTTTATCATGCCAGATAAGTGCAAGTGTGTGGATTTCCAGGTCCTGAAACTGCAGGAGTCCCCAGATGCTGTGCCACACGGGGAGATGCCCCGGCACTTGCAGCTCTACTGTGACAGGTACTGGCACAGCCTTCCCACCCTGCCCCTGCTGGATGTTGCTGGTGCCATCATTTCTCACCACCATCCTCTGCTTTCCCCTGTCTCCTCTTAGGTACCTGTGTGACAAAGTTGTCCCAGGGAACAGAGTCACTATCATGGGGATCTACTCCATCAAGAAATCTGCGCAGAGCAAGAACAAAAGCCGTTACAACGTGGGGGTGGGCATCCGGAGTGCTTACATCCGTGTGGTGGGCAT
The DNA here is from genome assembly GCA_013397375.1 of Toxostoma redivivum. Lineage (NCBI taxonomy): Eukaryota > Metazoa > Chordata > Aves > Passeriformes > Mimidae > Toxostoma > Toxostoma redivivum. The sequence goes on from VXBI01011679.1 coordinate 1,423,876, forward strand.
CCAGGTGGATATGGAGGGCTCAGGTGAGGGCTGCTTTTGGTGTGCCTTTGGTCAGTGTTGGTAGCCTGGTGTTGGGAGACACTCCTCACCCGGTTCCTGAACAAGTGATCCCTCAGCAAGAACTGTTTGAAATCACAGCCTTGGTCCTTCTCTGCTGTTTATATAACAGAAGGTTCAAGCCATTCCAGGGGTCTGACTTGCCCTGGGCTTTCTATAGTCATGTCCTGTAAGGCTTTTTCTCAGTCATATTAAATGAGGAGGTCTCACCCTGAGTCCTCCAGGATGTTTAAGTGAGAATCTGCTAAGCCATCTCTGAGGATCCCAGCTGAAGTCCGTGGTTAAAATTGTATTTAAATATGGTCCTGAATGTAATTCTCCCTCTGGTTCCAGAAGAGCTGCTTTACCCAAGATCCTTGGTTTTTCTTACCAGCCTCTAAGAACACAGCCTGCCTTGCTGGGTTAGCAGATGCTTGCCCTCTCCACCCTTCCCACCTGGTGGCACTTGGCATGATCTTCAAAAGGGGATTTTTGTTGTAGTTTGCATGGGGGGAGTGCTATAATTTCCTTTAAAACCTCCATTTGTTCACTGTTACATCATTCCCCTCATCCCTGTACAGGACATAGCTTCACTGGCTCAGTGACCCCTCAGGAAGAGGAGGAGCTTCGTCGCCTCGCTGCCATGCCCAACATCTACGAGACCATTGCCAAGAGCATTGCCCCCTCAATCTACGGCAGCACAGACATCAAGAAGGCCATCGCCTGCCTCTTGTTTGGAGGCTCCCGCAAGAGGTGGGGGAGGAAGACTCAGCCTTTGTTATCAAAGTCAGTGCTTCCTTATCAAAATAAAGGCTCACCATCTCTCCTCCCTCTCTTCCTAATCCCATCACTCCAGGCTCCCGGATGGGCTGACCCGCAGAGGTGACATCAACTTGCTGATGCTGGGGGACCCTGGCACAGCCAAGTCCCAACTGCTGAAGTTTGTTGAGAAGTGTTCGCCCATTGGGGTACGTGGCTCCAGGTGCCCACTTGTGGTGCACCCCTTGTCTCCCTTCTCTTTGTCTACCCCAGAGACAAAACTGGTCACAGCAGACACTTGCCTCTGCATCCACAGCTAGACTTGCTGGCAGAGGTGTGAACTGCCATTTTCAGTACTAGCCTAGAAGGGACGGGGAATGAGGGAGGGAAGGGGAAGAATGTCATGCCTTTTATTATGCTGTGAGCTAGGCTGTTTGCAGATGTCCAAAGACGTGCCTGGTGCTGCTGTTTATTGTTGAGACTTGATCAGCAGAGGAGCTGGCTGGTCAGGGCAAATTAAGTTGACTGCATCTCCAGCACGGACCTCCATCCTGAGCCCAGGCATAGAATTATGTTTTCAGCTGTGTTTTTTTTGTAGTCTCTATTAAACTCAGCCTCTGACTGTATTGTTCCCTCAAGGGGCAAACAAAGCTAATGCAGCAGCCCACAAAACAATGAATCACTCCCTCTTCTGTACTTAATATCTGCGTTTGTGTCTGCATGCCCTCCGGTGTGTCACAGCTGCTTTGTCTGAGGCTTGGGATGAAGCAATACCCCTGCTCTTTACCCAGTACATCTGCTTTTTACATGTGCTGAGGGCTTCTCCTGGAGGTTCTTCCCCCAGGAGCTCTGGATTTTGCAGTGCTAGGAGTGCTTTGTCTCTCAGCTGGAGCAGTGGGCTCCTGGGTGCTGCTGAAGCTGATGTGCTGTCCCTTTCCTTGTCCCACATGCCACTAGGTGTACACCTCAGGAAAAGGCAGCAGCGCTGCTGGCTTGACAGCCTCAGTGATCCGGGACCCTGCCTCCAGGAATTTCTTCATGGAGGGAGGAGCCATGGTGCTGGCAGATGGAGGAGTGGTGTGCATCGATGAGTTTGACAAGGTACTTGTGGGGCTATGTGGGAGCGGGAAGGAGAGCCCTTGGGATGCCAGTCTGCCCCAGGAGAGCCCAGAGCTGCAGGAAGGGTAACTCCTCTGAGACTCCCTCACTTCCTTTCAGGGAAGGTCAGGGGGATAGGGCTGCAAGGGAATTCAGTTACATCCTACCCTCTAGGGCACGGAGCTCCGCACAGAGTTTTGTGTTGGGGGTCACTTTGATAGGTGTGTGGCAGAGGTGACTGATGGTGACTTTTTCTCCTTGCCTGGTTTCTCTCACCGGGGATGAAAAGATGCGGGAGGATGACCGTGTGGCCATCCATGAGGCGATGGAGCAGCAGACCATCTCCATTGCCAAGGTGAGCTGTGGATTAATGCATTCTGCCCTGAGATGGGAATCTGAGAGCCCAGCAACCAGTGGTTTTAGAGTCCAGGCAGTGGTATTGATGGTTGCTGGTGTCTCTGGTCTGAGACCAGTCAGCCCTACCTGAAGGTTTTGGGAAGCCTGAACTTTATGGTTTCTCCTTGCTGGTGGCTGTCAGGCTGCACCTGCAAACCCAAGCTTTGTGCCAGAGCTGCCCAGGAGGACTCAGCCCTGTCTGCCCAGTGTTTGTCTCAGATCACAAAACTGGCGTGTGAGGTCTCCTTTGTCTCTGCTCTTGACAAGAAGTTTTAAATGGAATTACTCAGTGCTCAAGTTTCAGCTGAAGCCAGTCCCCCTCCTAAAGGACATGTGTGTCCGGCCCCACCATTATAGAGCAATTGGGTGCTACTTACAGGGCTTTATTTAAATACAAGTGATTGACAACGAGTCCATGAAAATTGCCTTCAACTTTTCACTGAATTAATGATCTGCTGTGACATGGATGTGGTCTTGACACCATCCTCTTTTTTGCCTTCACCCGCAGGCAGGAATCACAACCACACTCAACTCACGCTGCTCGGTTCTGGCAGCTGCCAACTCCGTCTTCGGGCGCTGGGATGAGACCAAGGGCGAGGAGAACATTGATTTTATGCCCACCATCCTGTCTCGATTTGACATGATCTTCATCGTTAAGGATGAGCACAACGAGGAGCGAGACATGGTGCGTTGAGCCACATGGGTGCAGCCAGGACTCACGGTGCCCCCTTCTCTGGGAGGGGGAGGCAGGGGGGTTCCTGCTGTCTGACTGCCTTCTGCTTTCCCAGACACTGGCCAAGCACGTGATGTCCTTACACGTGAGTGCCTTGACGCAGACCCAGGCCGTGGAGGGCGAGATCGAGCTGAACAAGCTGAAGAAGCTCATCTCCTTCTGTCGGACGTGAGTGGCAGGCGTGTCTTTGGCAGCACCCAGGCTGCACAGTGGGAGGCAGCAGGAGAGGCAAACCACCCAGCACTCTGGGTGACCTTTCTCTTAACTCCTCCCTTAAAAAAAGGGTGCAAGAGTCACTCGCAGTGGTGCTGCAGCACCCAAGGAAGGGAGGGGTGTCCAGGGGACCCTCCCGCCTGGCGCTGCCTCCAGCTCCTGTCCCCCTTGCAGGAAGTGTGGCCCTCGGCTGTCGGCAGGGGCGGCAGAGAAGCTGAAGAACCGCTACATCCTGATGCGCAGCGGCACCCGCCAGCACGAGCAGGAGAGCGACCGCCGCTCCAGCATCCCCATCACTGTCCGGTGAGCAGCACCCCCTCCTCGCCCCCCACACCTCTGGGATTGGGGCCGCACTGCTGGGCGGATCCAGGAAGGGGGCTGTCACAGTGCTGGGGTGTGAGGGTGTGCCCCTGAACATTGAAAGTGCTATGTGGGGGAGGCAGGAGGTGCCTGGAGTGGGGTAGGAGGGGATGGCAGGAGTCAGGAGGAAGAAAACACTCTTGTAGCTGCAGTAGAAAGCAGGGAATGTTTCCTGTGGCTGCAGGCAGCTGGAGGCCATTGTGCGCATTGCTGAGTCCTTGGCGAAGATGAGGCTTCAGCCCTTTGCCACTGAGGCAGATGTTGAGGAGGCCTTGCGGCTCTTCCATGTGTCCACCCTCGATGCAGCCATGTCGGGCAACCTGTCAGGTGAGGAGGAGATGTTCTGTGCTGGGGATGGGAGAGACAGACATGCTGGCCCTGGCTGCTTAGGGCAGGAGAGATGAGCTCCTCTCCCAAGACCTGGCTGTCAGGGGCAGGTGCTGGACCTCCTTCCTGAGCAAAGACAAAGCAATGCTTGTGGCAGCAAGGGGCTCTTGTGGCTGTGGGACTGCACCTCACAGGGAGGAGGGCATGGCAAATTACAATGAGAGTCTCCTGTGCTGCCCAGGGGAGGGCTGGGCTGGCCCCTTGTGGTCCCAAGGGCAAAGTTTGATGCTGGACGTGGTTTCCCAACCTATTAGTCCTCTTAACATCTTTCTCTATGGAGGTGAAGACAATGTTTCCTTGGGCTGCAGCATGGAATAAAGGGTTTGGAGAAAGCTCCAGCAGTCAGGTCCACATTCAGTTCTGTGGTTGGAGTGCTACAGCCTTTCATGGTGGAGTTGTTCATGGGTTTCCTAAAGTCCCTAAGCTGTGCAGGTGTGATGGGAGACACAGGAGATGACACTGTGTCCTGGAGAGTGACATCTGGGCGGCACAGAGAGCTGACACAGTGTCTCCCTGCAGGGGCAGAAGGCTTCACGACACAGGAGGACCAGGAGATGCTGTCCCGCATTGAGAAGCAGCTCAAGCGCCGCTTTGCCATCGGCTCCCAGGTGTCCGAGCACAGCATCGTCCAGGACTTCATGCGGCAGGTGGGTCAGGGACCCCATGGAGGGCTGGGCTGTGAAACCTGGGACCCCAGGCTGCTGCTGGGGGCATGAAACCCCTTCCTCAAGAGCAGACTGGCAAGCCTTTTGGTCATGCTTTTGAAGTTGTAGGGAATGGCTTGCAATGTGGTTGCAGAGTTCAAGGGGACTGAGGTGAGTTTCTGCAACAGCCTGAGGTGTGGGGCTGGTTTGGGGTTCTACCCTTGAAACCAGAACTGTTTGATTTATGTCGCTGCCTGCAGTCAGATCTAAAGTGATGAACATCAGTGTATTGGACTATTGGGCTTGCTCCTTCTAGAGAGTCCTAGCCAGGCTTTAGCAGAGGTTGCAGGTTCCTGCTGAGCTCCTGTCTGCTATTCCATGCTGGCTCATCTTCCTCTGCTCTCCCTTTTTGCAGAAATACCCAGAACATGCCATCTACAAGGTGCTGCAGCTGATGATGCGGCGGGGTGAGATCCAGCACCGCATGCAGCGCAAGGTCCTGTACCGCATCAAGTGACCTCCCTGTCCAGGCTCCAGGAGGGAGCTGCTGCTACCTGACACCTGCCCAGGAGCAGGCAGAGAGCCGCTGGGAGTTGGGACCTGCTCCTGAAAGAAGCTTTTCACTGGGGAGCCAAAAAGACCCAGGCTTTTTTTTTGGTCCATCTTTGAACCAGGGTTTGGGGGGGGTCAGGGTGTCCCTTGTGTGCTCTGTTGCTGTGTCACATCCATGTTTCTTTAAACTCCAAAAGCTTTTAGGTTGTAATAAAATAAAACCTGATATTGATAGCTTGGGGTCTTTGGCCCTGAGGGGCAGAGGGGATGGATCCCCTTCCTCCTTTGCAGAGGGTGCAGGATTTTGAATAGAAAGGTGTCCTTCCTGTCTGCCCTCTGTTACGCACTTACTCTGACTCTTGCTCCAGACTCATGAGCAGCAGCCCTGAAGGCAGAAACTCATTTCTCACTCAGGGTTTGTCTATTAAGGCATAAAACCTGTTGGCACAGGCTGTCCAGTTGGGCTCAGCAGTGCAGGAGGCACTTTACCCATTCTCTGTGTACAGTCTGATGCTTTCTTCCCCCTCAGCCAGTGGCAGTGAAGAAATTACTTGCTGTTTGTTCCCTGCTCTTTGCTAATCCCTCTTTGCCTTCTCCCAGGGCTGCAGCAGGGAAACCCTTTACCCTGCAGTGTTAAAGGGTTGTGTGAAAGTCTTGCTTGAGACATGGATGGAGTTCCCTGCTTGCTCCAGTAAGGGTGTGGATGCAGGATAATCCCCATCAGCTATGTGCTGTCCTCCAAGTAGTCCCTGCCACCTCCTCCTTTATGCCGGTGGCCTTGGGGAGGATTGTCCCACACACCAGGACCCTCTCCTGGACACTGCTCCAGGCTGCCCTTATGCAGCTACTCTTCTGCATTTGCAGCACAACCTCGCACTTAAAAATTCTGCTGATTACTTATAGCAAATCAGTACTGGCTCTCTTGTGTTCTCACAAAGATGTATGGTGTAGCTTGGGGCTACCTTGGCTGTGAGAACACTGGTGGGGGGGCCTTTGATGGGTGAGCAAAGCTGCTGCACATGGTTGACAGGCTGGTGCCTATGTCTGCTTTCAGGCTGAAAAACCCCAGGAGAGGTTTCAATAGCAAAAGAAACGTTCAGGCCAGCAGAGGGTACCAGAGTCTTAAGGATGCCGAGCTGTGGCCCTTCTTGTGGTGCTACCCTCTCCTAGAGGGGAAACCAAGGGATCCCAGTGGGGTGTGGTGTGCACTGTGGCAGCTGCCACACAAGGGCTGGGCCCCACTGTAACACTTGTGGGTTCAACAACATCCCTCTGCTTCTGGGTTTTGAGAGGCACATGGTGCACTCACTCCTTATGTGGTTGTGGAGTTGGAAGTCTGGAGGGGCTGGGTGGTGGTGGCATGGGGAAGACTGGCTGCAAATTAGAGAAACAGCCTTCTGCTCTTCATTCTCCAAATTTTTTTTTGTTGGGGACATCCTTTGTGGAGGGCTAGAAAGAAGAGAATGCTGGCCCAGATTCCCAAAGACCAGGCAGGGATAAGTCTTGTTCTAGTGATTTTATTGCCCCATGCTTTTGCATGTGCCAAGCACCTCACCATGCTTGGAGCAAGCAATGCTGGGGCAAAAGGGGGCCACTTCTTTTCCCCTTAGGAAAAAAAAAAAAAAAAAGGCATGTTCTGTCCTCACAGTGCTCCCTGGATGGAAAAATAAGAGAAGGATGTTGCTGTTCTATGGGTCTCCAGGAAGAGGAGTAAGTAAATGTGGGAATAATGGCCACATCCTCTCCTAAAAACCAAAGTTCTCAAAACTACCAGTATCTGCTAGAAAGCATCCTACCTTCCTCACAAGCTTGCAGCACCAGGAGTGGCTCTTAGAGCAGGATCAACACAGGTCAGAGGCAGCAGCATGGTGTGTGGCTGGTTTTCTGCCATGAGTCACAGCCCCTGCAGAGCTGTAGTAATGGGTCCTGCAGGTCTCAGCCCCTGCCACCACCCCACAGGGACCTCTGTCCTTGCTTAGAAGGTGCAGGAAGTATCTGTCTGTGGTCCTTCTTTCAGAGGTGCACAAGAGTGCAGCAAACAGGGAAGTGAGTGTGGGAGTATGGGATCAGTACCCACAGCCTGCTGTTAATGCTGCCTGTGGAGGAGAGTGAGCTTCTGTTCCCAGGCTTGAAAAGAACATCCAGTGATGGGGCAGTGTGGGGAAAGAGACAGGGATAGGGTAAGGGAACACAGTGCAAAGGGCTCTATTTCCATCACATAAATTCCTTCACCCCTTCCCTCCCTACCTCCTTTCTTTGCTCAGACACCCCCTCATCATCACATTCTGTGCTGGATTTTGGCTGCTGCTGGCTGCCAGTGGTGGTCATGTGTCATTCAGAGGTTTTAAATGAGCCATCATTTTGAGGAACATCAAGCTGTGCTGGGCGTTGGCAGGTGTGGAGGTTGGAAATTCTAATTTTTTAATGTTGTTTTCGTGACATGATAGAGAGCTGAGGTAGATTTCTGTGATGGGGACCAGAATGATTGATCTCTTCGTGCCGAGAAATGTGTTTATATGGTATGAGGTTATGTAAGTGTACATACGGCTTGAAACAATATTGTTTAGCAATTAATGCATGCAGTGCGCACAAGGAGTGGAGCTGGATGTGCACAACTGGTATTGTTTGGAACTTGAGATCACTGGTTTGTGCTGACTAGTGTTGAATATAGCCCTGCAGGTGGAAATTTTGTGAGGAATAGCAGTTCTCAGTTGGGTAGGTGCATGGTGGTGCCTACTTGATAAGGGATTGCTGGTCCTGCTGGTGAAGATGACCAGATTTTTCCTCAAATCAAATGGTAACTACTTGATAAAGGGCCGTTGTCCTCCTGGTGAAGGTGTCTCTTTTTGGTCTCATCTGAAGTTCTGGCATGCTGAAATTTGGGATAAAGTCACTGTCCAATTATCATTAGATGGCCAAAAATACTGTTCTCAAATGCAGTACTAACAGAGAGAGCCAAACTAGTCAGGCTTAGCCAGCAGCACAGCATTCCCTTACCTAGCCTGCTGACCTGACCTTGACCCTTCCTCCCCTCAGTGCTGTCTCTGGCACAGGAAGCTCCTATCCCAGTCTTGTCTCCTTGGGAAGCACAGTTGGATGAATGTAATCACCCCAAATCACCAGCAATGCTCAGGTGCCTTTAGCTCAAAGCTTGGGCTGTTGTAGAAGATACCGACCTCTTGCCACAATGAATTAGTACCTTGCAGACTACATCTAATAATGCATGAGATGGGTTAATCTGTGTGAGTGGATCACTCTAAAGAGATCCAGTCCACTGGGCTCCTGCCAACATTTTTGGTTGTTTGAGGACGTAGCCTTAAGCTGTATCAGGGAAGGTTTAGGCTGGACACGGAGGAATTTCTTCACAGAAAAGGTGATTGGAATGGGCTGTCCAGAGAGCTGTTTGTTTAAGACTGGATGTGGTGCTTAGTGCCATGGTCTAGTTGACATGGTGGTATTAGGTCATAGGTCAGACTTGATGATCTCAAAGGTCTTTTCTAATCTAGTTGATTTGTGATTCTGTGAAGCTCATCAGAATATTTCTGTGAAATGTCAGTGGAGCTCCACTACTGTAAAATCCAGCAAAGCTGAGTCATCACATCTGCACCACTCAGATTTCTTCCATCTCTGTGTAGGATGAGAGCTGTTGCAATGCAGCAACATAACCTCTGAGCATGTTGTGAGTGTCACTTCCTCCATAAAATAAAACAGAACCGAACTGCAGAGTCCTGAGGGCTATTGCTCAAGGATGTGAGATAAACACTGGCGAGTGGGATATGCTGATATGGGCAATGTGAGAAATAATCTTATCTGGTCCAGCAAGCACTAATCTCAGACAAATGAAGCTGGGACTCCTTCCCTCTTTCTGCTGCTGACTTACTGGACTAGTTGAGCAAGTGACTTTATCTCCTTGCCTCTTCTGGATAACCTTTTTGGAGCACAGATCACTTCTTACCATGATTTTGTGCAGTGCCTGGCAGAACCAGTAGCCCAATCTCAGTGGCAGAGTTCACCTGCTGGTTTAAGTAACATTAACATGTTCTAGGGCTTCTCCAGCCCTTGTTAGGATTAGAAATTATCTCCTGCAGGCAAAGAAATTCCTGTGATTTGCTCTGGACAATGCCAGAAAATATGAAGAAACCAAGGAAGACTGTGGTACAGCAATACTGTGCTGCCATGAGGAACAGCACATGTCATGGGTTGGGGTGCCTGTGAAGTGCTCTGCTGGGTTGGGCTCTCATGCTGCATCTCAAGTCCTCTAAATTTGGTTAACAGCCTGTATCCCCTAATTCTGGGCTAGGTTCCTTCAAAATCCCAAACCACTCATTCTCCCACAGCAGAGGCGTACCAATGTCTGCTAGTGTTCTTTGTCATATTTTGCCATCCTTTTGCAACATACTTTGCTCTTTCCTGGCCACCTCTGCTCCAGGTCTCTCCCAGCAATCCCAGGCAGTCACTTACTCCTTCTCCCCTCCATGCCTCATACCTGCTCTCTCTTCTCATCTGCATGGTTATCTCCTCCTATTTCCCTTCCTGGCCATTATGGTCTGTCCCATGCCACCTTACAGAGTGCTTAGTAAAAGCCTCCCTGCTTCACAGGCAGGCAGGACATCAGGGCATAACTTGCTGGATCAACTCTCAGCACTGCCTGTTAGGAACAGGACACAAGGGACATTCCTCAGAGAACACCCCCTGGACCATCTGCTGCTTCCTGGCCATTCCTCTTCTCCTTGCCCTTCAGCTTTTACCCAGCCAAGGTGCTCCACCTCCTCTCCCCATTATTTATCTTCACCTTATCTTGCCTCCCTTTTTTATTTTTCCACAAAGCTTTTTTTTGTTGTTGTTTTCCTCAGGCTAGTGTGTGGGCAATTTGGCCAGAAATTGCACAGATCTCTGGCCACAAAAGCCAGGCAGCACTTGGTTTATAAGCCTTTTGGACCCTCAAAACAAAAGCGGGATCACCATCCTGCTTGCCTTGACCCCTGTACCCGTGGACTGCTTGCTGAGTGGGAAGCAGGTCTATCCATAGCTGGCCACACACTGTGTGCCCATCAGCACCCAGAACCTCTGCAGTTTAAATATGCATCTATAAATAGATGAACAGGCATCCTTCCTTGCTGCAAATCCTTCACTTGATAGAGTCTGTCAGATTTCAAACTGCACCTGGTACTTTTTTAGACGCTAAAACAAATGATCAAAGAGGTGAATTTCAATACTTCACTAGGACTCAGGAGCTAAGTGCATAATGTTAAAGATATTTATAAGGTTTTTAGAGAAATGGTTGACAGCTCATCTAGCATACAGGTAGTATCACTGTCCTAGACCCTTGGACCAGAATAAGGTGCCCATTCTACATTATCAGTTATATCTTCCATTTGTGTTTTGTAATGAGAAGGTGTTTGGTGGTCTGCCCAGGAGTGCAGGGACTGTCACCAGTCTGGGAGGTTTGCCATTCATGTGGGTGCAGCAGGTGAAGGGTGAGGGCATGAGCTGGGGAGCACGAAAGACACAGAGGAAAACAGCTTTGCCAGCACCACATGGTTCTAACAAACTGCTCAGTGCCAGAGTCCTACATACCTGATGCTCAGTCCAGATCTTGTGGCACCATAGCTTCTGCAATAGGGGAACTACAATGTCTGATTTACCTGGCTTCTCCTGAGTTGGGCAATTCAAATATCATGGTTTCCACAGCAACATCACTACTGCCATGCTGCACCAACATCATTTTACCCCATTCAGATACAAATGCAACTTAAAGAGGGTGAAGCTTCTGCTGTTGTATCTCTTGCACTGGAGAAAAGGGTAATGCTAAGTCAGGGAACCAGCTCAGAAGGAGAAGCCCAGCATTTGAGTCCCTCCTCTATGAGAAAAAAACAGAAGACCTATTTGTTTATGGCTCATGCTGCATGCCCAAAATCCAGAGACACAATTTACAGTCATGACCCCTTCACCTTTCTTGCTCCTCAGAGGATAAAATGGTTTCCTGTTTATTCCAGTGGGCAGCTGTTGTATCCACAGGGGAGAGCAGCACTCCTGGTTAATATGGCTGATGTCCAGACACGTTTTGCAGAAGTTGCTTGTTTGTTTGCTGGGCTGTCCAGCAGCTGCTGAATGTCCTGCCTTTGGGAATAGGAAACTCACAGGCAATTCGCAGATGCTAGAGCATGGGAGAGGACTTGTTCTCTCCACACTGGGATCAGCAGGCAGGGAAGAGGTCCTGAGGTCTTCAACATCTGCCATGTGCTGAAGTATTTTAGGAGCTATTAGGTCTTCCTTTGACTTCTTCACCTGGCTCATGTGTGCCCCAGAGATGTTCTGTGTTACCCATGGGAGAGCAGGGGCAATGCTCTGCCTCAGGGTCTGAAAACCTCAGCAAATGCTGCTATACATGAGCTGGATTTCATAGCCAAGGCTGTGAGACATCCAGGACCAGTGAGGGAAAATTCCTGGAGTCAGTGCCCAGGCAAGAGAAGTCTTGGGGTGTAGACAATCCCTATAAATGTTATCACCGTGGGAGTCACTCCTCAGGCTGCTTTTGTGGTCACTTGGACAGAAGAAAATGTCCCAGGATGTGGAGGATGCAGCTCCCAGAAGGTTCTCTGCCAGACATGCCATCAGCATAGGCCATTTTTGGTCTCCTCCTACAGCTTGGAAGAGGCCATTAAAATGGAATGCCCATGGGAAGGAAGCATCAAAGACAATTAAATGCAAGAGAAAGACAAAGCCTGATGCCCTCTGTCTCTGTATGTTTCTCTGTTGACATCAAGAGCACGTCTTATGTTTACTTTTCTTCTTTGCATCTGCCTGTCAGAGCAGTGTTGGCTGTTTATGTTTTTTAATGCTACATTGACCCAGATTTGGAGCAGGCAGGTGGTGATCCAGGCAGTGGGTTTGTATCTGACTCTGCTTATGCAGTCAGCTATGTAATGCTGAAATGGAAAGAAATCAAAGTCTAATCTCCAGTGACCCATACACAGGCATGAAAGTCACCATCAGTCTGGAACTGGGGCACTGAGATACAGGCTAAAAAGTGGAGACCTGGCAAGAGCTGGCCTAATGAATCAGTTGTGCCCTCTGGTCAAGCCTTTGCTGGTACCAACCCAATATATTTACTCATTGGCTTTGCTTTTCAGCAGCACATCCTGTGTGCAACTCCAGGCTGGAAAAGATGCTGGCTCATAGGTATTGCAATAGCCAAGGGCTTTGTAGAACTCTTATTGAAGTGGTAATTTGTTTCAAGCACATCATCCACCTGCTTATGACATAAAAAGGAATCTAAATGGTTCTGTTCTGGGTCCCAGCAAGCAGTAAGAGGTAGGTAAAACCTGTACAGTCCAAATGACTGTAACTTTTCTGCTAGTTAATTTCTCTGCTTTTTCTGGCCACTTTTATGGCCTCCCTCATGGTGATGGGGACAGCAGAGCAAAAGGAGGAGTGGGAGGCTGCCCAGGGCACCACTGGGTGCTGGCAGAGGCAAGGGAAATAGTGCGAGCTGCTGGGAGGGGAGATCTTGTGTAAAGCATTCCAGGGCAATCCCACTTCCCAGTGCTAAACTGGTTCCCAAACTGTTGCCCATGTCTGTTATGATCGTTCCTGGTGATGGCATTTATTGCAGTAGGATGTCAGGAAGAGTCCAGATCCAGACCCCGCTATCTGGAGAGAAAGTAATCCCTGCTTCAGTGCATTTCAGCCAAATACATTGACAAATAGCAGAGGTGAGGACTGTAATATGTTAGTGAGAGAAAAAGGAATTGCAGCGCTTCTCTGCAGAAGGGAAATGGGTTTCTGTTTAAGCATAAGTTAAATATCAGAGGAATGATGATCTTACAAATGAAACATAACACCCCCAGGGGCTTATTCCTGTATCAGCCACTAATTTACTGTGTGACCTTCAGTAGTTCATTCAAGTTCTCTCTGCCTCCATCGCTTTTTTTGTCAAACAAGCCCAGTGACAAATTCCTTTCTTGCAGAGGTCTTGTGAGGACTATGTATCTCCACGAGATCCTCACGGGATATATCAAAGGCAATGTGTTTTCTCAACGAGATCTCATTTAATCTCCCCAGTGATGTAATGTGGCACATTAGCTGGTTGTGCTAAGCCTGGAGCCTCCCACTCAGAGCCCATCCCACCTGCCTCACACGAAGGCACGTTGCCCTTCTCAGCACACTTCCTTCCTCTCCCCCTGCTTCCTTGGATACCTTTTTAGCCTCCCTAACACCCCCGCCCTTGCTGTAGCACACTGGTCTTCACAGAAGAGCCCTTGCCTTGGCCCAGATACGCAGAATCAATCACTTCCCTTTAAAGAGAGATGTTGCCTCAGCAACCAAAGTTTTGAAGCTGGGCAAAGTTCTGAAGAAAAATCCCAACCAATTGTGATAGGAAATGACACTCGGGAACAAATGTACCACGTTGCCATGGCAGCCAGAATACTTGCACAGAACTTGGTGTTTTGAAAATATAAAAAGACTTGTGCTTCAAATGAGTCCAACTAACTTAATGCCTTTGTCAGGTAGCTGCTCAGTGCCAAGGGTCTGACATTTGTGTTTTATACCTGGCATGTGAATGACTTCATCACTTCTGAAATGAAAGTAACTTCTGCTCTCAGTCTGACAGACAAGTATTTGAGACCACAGGTTCTTCCAGGTTGCCTTGTCTGGTATTGATCTGTTAGGGTTATTTCTGTCATTTGAACTCCATCAGTTCTTGGTTGTCTTGGTTTCCACATCTGTGTTTCATCTGTTATTTCATTCGGTGCACTTCTATGTCTCAGTGTCTGGCCTAAAAGCAGAAGGTGATTTGTTCAAAAACATGGGTCTTCTTGCTAGTCCCACAGTCTTTCTTTTGATCCATGAGGTGCATGAGTGGCTTTCAGGGGACACAGACTTTTTCATTCAGGTCTGTGAGCTGAACCAAACATGATTTTACTCCATCAGCTAGATACCTTCTCCTAATTACAGTGAGGAAGAGAAATAATCAGCCTGAAGGTATTCCTCTGCCTGTTAGACAGACTTGCTTTGCAATCCCAAATGTGATCTGAATTCCTCTGAGAGTCTGTAAGACTATCCATCTGTTAGATCTGGAGTTCATCACCATTTGCCCTAGAAAGGCCTGATTCTCATTTGGCAACTTCTTGGTAGGGCTTCCTGTGACCTGGGAAGTAAGAGCACAAGGAGAATGAGAAATTGAATTTTGGTGATCTGCTGCTGTTATTCTTCACTGTTGCAGGCAGCCAGCCCTCTGGTAAAAGCAGTGTGGGTAGAAAAAGGACTGTGAGATGCAGTAGAGAAACAGGCACTGGTCCAGTGCTGAGAAGACTGAATCCCAGATGGTACATAGGAGGCAGATTCTCAGTATTTAGCTGAGAAATAACCTGGGGCCCTGACATTTCATTCCTTGCTGGTGGAAAGCTAAGCATGGGGACAGCTCTCTCAGCTGGCCAGGCCAAATATGACTTTGGCAAAGTCAACTCTGCTCTGTTGGCAGAGAAACACCTCAGCTGAGGAGTCACCATCCTACGGGTGCAGCGAGGCCACAGATGGACCCCCACATGCCAGCTTGGGCTGAGTGCATGCACAGAGCACAGTGACATGAGGACTTCCCGCCTAGGCTGGGCAACAACTCAGAGATCACATTCCACCATCATCTGGGACTTTTCTTTGCCCCTTGTGTACTGGAGTGTGTTTCCAATTGCCCAACCCTCCCTTGCATCATATCATCTGGGCTTCTGCTTCATCGTCCTTAGCATTCTCCCCATTGCCCTGGGTGGTCCAGTGCTGGCTGCTCTTACTTGTAGGCTGTGTGGAAGGACCTAATTTGGAGAAACTGTGGGAGAAGCATCAGGAATCCCACAGGGAAGTGGGAATTTCTGTGCTCCTTGGCAGGAACTCAAGCCACGTATCCATCCCCTGCAGCTCCTGGGAACCCTTCCCTGGGTCATCTACTCCCCTGGTCCATGTGTGCATCTCACCCCAAATGCTCCTCTCCAAGGAGACAGTTTATCTCAAGTGCTTTGGAGAGAGGAGTCACTGTTCCTAATTACTTGGCAGTACAGAGGTTTCTAGTCTCTCATTTTCCCTTGGCAGTTTTACTATGGAAATATTTTTTACTCTGGGCTCTCTCCTTTGTGTTTCTGTGTGGCTTTTACAATAGGAGCTCTTCAGTGCTTGCTCTCAAGCAGCTCCAGTGAGAGTTTGGCTTCAGACAAAACATACAGGTGCCTCTGAGGAGGCAAGCAGAGAAATGCTGGCTGTTCTATAAGGGCACACTGTGCTCAGTGCCAGCTCCCCAGCCTCCACTCCTACACCTGCCTTTTCTTCTCTTGGCCTCCACAACTGCAGCAGACTGGGGCAAGGGAGTCAGTCCCATGCCCAGTGCCAGGTTCCTCTTTGCAGTAGTGCTCTGCCCATGATATTTGGGACTGCAGGGCTATGAGCTTCATCGCTCATGGAATTCCTCTCTGCCACTCCCCCTATTACTCTTTCTTATCTCTGTTTGTACAGAGCCATGCCAATAGGTGGAAAGGTATGGTACGTACCCAGCAGACAAAGATGGGATCTGGAAAATAAATGGAAAGAACATGAGGTTGCTTTAAGTATTCACTTCAAATGGATCCCGAGATCTGAGCCTGTTGAGATCTGAGGCAGTTTTGCTGGAGATTAATTCCACAATTATTTAATAAAGAAATTCTATAAAATCCATAATCATTAGGACATTTGAGATTGTTCCAGTTAACTAGAAAAGTTCTCAAGCCTACAGCAACCCCCATTTAGAAGGTTTATTTTGTGCCAGGAGGGCTAAATATATTCTGAGCCACACACTTTATAGACTTAGACAGAAACCTCTTCTCAATATACATAAGAAAAAGCATAGAGAAGCAACATCAACCAAAATTAAAGTATTGCCCTGCCCATCATCCTGTCCACCACATTTTGTTATTTTGCATGGAATGGGTCTGTCTCCTCTCTGTCTGCAAGGTATAAGGGTATCACAGTCACCATGTGAGAATAGGGCATTGAAAGTAGATTATGTATACCCCACCCCAAGCCAGTCAACCTGCCCCAGCAGTGGAGGTTTTCAGGGAGTGGGATCTGTGAAGGATGTTCAGATAAGGAGTGAAGGTCTGTCTTGTGTTAGTATTTTTCGCTTGTCTTGTAGTTTCTATAAGTAGGGCTGAGTAAAGTTGAATTGGTGGGAATGAAGCAGAACTGGTTTTCTAGAGAAGTCCCAGTGGATCCGTGGTGGTTGCTTTGCTGATACTTTATTGCTCAGAGTTGACTCACTCTGTCCAGAGGGGACCTGATCAGCAGTGGCAGAAGCTGCCTTGGGGGACAGAGCGTGGTGACGTGGATTTTTCCCAGGATGGTGAAGATGGCCACATGCCATTACCTCTGACAGTTCCTCACAGGACCTGTCAGGAAGGTTTCTGTAGTTTGGCTCCGTGGTTGCCTGCAGTTTTGGTGCTTGGGGTTTGATATGTGCACAAGTTTTTGTGTGTGTGCACTCATCTGTAAGTTGTAAATTACTGTGCTGCTCAACCAAAAGGCACTGTAGCTCCTTCTGAACATCCTTGAGAACTGCTGGCTGAAAACACTACCAGCATAAATAACCAGGGAGACCTGCAATTTTTCACCATACTTAATTAAAAAAAAAAAAAAAAAAAAGAAAAAGTTGGGGGGGTCGTCCTTGTGAATGAATGAATCCCTGCTTTCTGTCCTCAGCAATTGGCAGAAAGCACTGTTTATAGTGTATGTACAGATGTGCAGAACCAGCCCCAGTGCCAGGGCTGGAGCAAGGCCCTGACACCCCTGGTCTGCTGAACTGTAACTGCAGGAATTTGTCGTAAAGTCGGGGAAGGATGAGCTGAAGGTCGCACAGGATTTTGGTGCATGCATGACAGAGCAGAGAAGGTGGCATTGCTAACAGTACCAGAAAGAAGGAAAAGGGGCAGTGAGGGATGAGAGATGAGGTGCTGGTTAGCAGGAGCTTCTCCTGGAAATTTGTTCCCCATCTAAAAAAAAAAAAAAGCTATCTGTCGTCCAACAAGGCATGCTGTGACACCCCCGAGGCAGTAGGATACACTCCAGCTTCTTGCAACCAGGACAGAGCTGTTCCTGTGCCCTAGGAGTGGCAGGGCCACCCTCTGCATTCTTGTGTGCATCCCTGGGGGCCACTAGCTTGGCTGTGCACTGATCTGGGCTTCACCTGTGCCCATCTGCTAATACCCAGTGTGAGATGCAATGGTAAAATGGGTTTAAAATGGGTAAAATGGGTTTTCCAGTAACTTTCCTTAGCAGGTCTCTCATCTCTCACTCCAAGAGGGCCAACATCTCCTCACAGGACTGGTTTGTGCCCAGCCTGAAGACACTGTTGCTTTGAAGAGAAGTGGCAGCATATCTCCCACATCCAGAGGAATGTGCAGAAAGCATCAGGAGATGAAAACATGTTGATTAACACCCAGGACCACCTAAATCAGACAGGAGGCAGGGAGCATTATCTCTGTGTATTGAGCCATCAGGCTGGAGCTGGAGTACCACTGAGTGGAGCAGGCAATGACAGGTACACAGAAATAAATGACTCACTCAGAAAAAGGTCAGCCACACTTGATTTGCCAGAGCCAATTTGTGGTGAGTGTGCAAGCCATGACATGCAGCAGTGACCACTTTCAGATGATTCCTTTGGAGGCCACCCTGAATCTCCCTTCTTGGAAACCATTGCCCTGAGAGCTTTCAGCCAGAGACATCTCACCCTGAGGAGGGTGGATTTCAGCAGAAATGGGATGGAGGGGGGCACAGGCAGAGGTCTTTATTGGCAGGCAGACCTGGTCAGCAAACAGAAAATTTTAGTGAAATCAAAAAAATTAGGAATTTTTTTTTTTGCAATCATGTTAGTATTGTTTGCTTTCTCACAGAGAAAAGAAAAATGCTGGGATTTCAGAAGAAAAAAAAACAAAAAAAAAACAAACAAAAACAAACAAACAAAAACAACAAAAAACCAACTTTTTAATTTTCAGTACTTCATTTTCTACCAAATCCAGGACTGGAAATTGGTGAAGATGGCTTCATGAAGATGAATTGAATGAAGATTAATCTTGGAAGGAATAAAATAGGTAATTTCTAAACACATTAAGGGAAAAGTAAGATGATTTTCCACAAGTGTTTTGTCATGCTGTTTTCCATGTCTCTCTCAGTTTGCACAGAGGGTCATTCCATGAGTACCCACTTAGGACACCCTTTGGTAACAGCATCCTCTCAGCAGGATTGTCCTGGGACAGCTCAGATAACAGAACAAAACATTTCTTCTAAAAACAGCTCCCAGGCAGTCTCTGGGCACTCTCAATCTGATTATTTAAGTGGAGCTTGAGTACAAGATGTGATTTGGTCATTACAAACGCCCATCCTTAAATAAATTTGTATTGGTGCTTCACAGTAATGTTTACTCCTGCTTCCCTGAGTTCCAGACATTAAACAAATGGGTTTTGCTTAATTAAAAGCACTCTGCAGGGGTGCTCCCTTAGCTGGGAGATGGGAGATGAGGAAAGGAAACAAATGGGGAAAAATGAGATGTATTTCTTCTTCTCTTGGAACTGCAGATCTGTGTCAGGATCTCCCATTCCACAATTTTTTTAATACATGGAGTTGTTTGGCTTCAGAATTAAACATCCATAAAGCAAACAAATTCATTTTAGGTTTATCATATGGATCTCAAAAAGAACAAGATATTCCTTTGTGCAGCAGCACAGTTGGGAGTCTTCCATTTTTTGGGGGGGATTTTTTTGGGTTTTTTTCTCCCTGCTCTGGCAGGGTGGGATGTGTTTCTGAAGGGTATTATACCTCCCTTTCCTGAGCAGGACTCCCTTTTCTGTGGCAAAGAACAAGCCCAATTGAGAGGGGTCAGGACATTTAGGGACAAGGGTAGTGTACATGCTGTACTCATGGAAGAGTACTGTGTGGAATCCTGGACCCTGAAAGGGTGGGATCTCTTACAACTCCATCATTTCCAAGGTAGGTTCATGTGATTCATGCCAATGGACCTAGTGAATGTAAGGTAAAGAAAGACATGGTGGTACTAGCTTGAGATCCAACTTTCCTTAGCCTCTTCCAGCAGGCAGTTTTGCATAAGGAAGAGTACAGCATGCAGGATAAATCTTAAGTGGTGTTGCCCCAGAAGAATCCTTCGGAAAATCAGTAGTTACAGGAATTCCTGAGACAGGAGATGCCTCTGGGTGACTGTTTTAATAATCACCAAAGAAGCCAGTTACAGCTACCACAACACCTCATCAAGAAATTCCACTGGAGCAATAATTAGCATTTTTGCCAAGATCCAGAGAGCTCTTGGTGCTGTCATTTTAACTACATTTTTATACTTGTCAGTTTTCAAAACACTATAAAATTATACAAGAGTGAACTGAATGCTGTTCTGCCTGTGTTGGATTGTGAGCTGGAGCTGAATTTGGTGTTTCAGCTTAGCTTCTGTATTGCTAGAGAGATAAATACTCCCAGTACCCTGATGATGAGCAAAAAAGGAAATTGAAAAAACAAATAACTCTCAACTCTATTATTATTTATAAGATGAGAATATTTCCTATTCTTATGAAATAATGTGCGAAGCTATTTTCATAGAAAACTTTTGCAGAGCATCTCAGTGCTGAATTCTATGACCAAAAAAGGGTTTTCTTGGTGTTTCTGAACTGCTTTTCCTAGATCTAGGTAGTGTATAGGATTTTTTTACCGATCTTAGAGGATTATTTGGCTCCAGAACACATGGCAAGTTGCAGTGTTCTGGAGCCAAATGGTGTTCCTGGAGCCTCTCCTGGTACTGAGCTTACCATATGCAAGCAAAGGTTACTGTGGAGCATTCAGCTTATGAAAATGTTCCTAGAGTGATGGAAGAAGAAAAAGTTTAAACAGCTGTTGAGAAAAGAGGGTTATGCAGGAGTGAAATATTTCACATAATAACCAAAACTTAAGAAGTAAGCCAAACACTAGGAATAACAAAACAACGAAAAGCAGAAATATTTTTAAATATATCAGTACATCCTCATAGAGATGCCCTTTAATCAACCTAGTGCCATTTGATTTGTTCTCTCCTCACCATTTAAGGAGCTCCTTGCATTTCTGTGCCCCATTGTGACATTGATCCTAGCGTGCAATGAGTAATTGTGTTTTCTTTTAGTGAAAATTTCCAGCCCCCAGTTTGGTTTCTATAGCCATGTTCTTGTGACCATTCTTGAGAGGGTGCCTGATATTGTTCCACTTATTCATTAATAACATGTGTTGTGGCTTTTTCTGATGTAAACATTAGCCAGGCTTTCATTAAGTTTTTAATAAACTTGTCCACCACCACATACATTAAAATGAAAAATTATTAATGACCCCTTTTGCAAGTCATTAATGATGACACGCAATTTGGCTGATGAATCATGAGTTTGCTGTAGATTTAGGCTATGTTTGTGTCCATCTCAGTGAAGTCTGTCCCCTTCTCCATGGTAACTGCTCTGCCTCTGACATCACTAGCCAAAATAGTGCATGGAGGTTATAAAATCCTGAGGGGGTGTGGGGTGGAGAGTAGAGACAGAATGAAAATACAGTTTAGCAAAGGAAACTTCCTTAATGCTTCAATCATTGGACAGTGCCCCGTGTATCCATCAGGCAAAAGATACCTGAAATCTGAGAAATGGGGATATCAGGATTCCAGAGCTCAAGATTTGCCTGAGGTTATTGAAACAATTTGGAAAGCAAAACAATCTGTGACTTCTCTTTGGACTGAATCATGAAACACTTTATCCATATGATTTTCTCTTTTGGCATCAAGAATCCTCTTCATCACAAGAAGGGTGAAGAGCCTGATGTTGGGAGTCAAAAAGCTCTTTGACAGCTAGAGACAGCCACAAGAGCAGGAATTGCAGAATAAGTGTACTAAAACAGATGCCAGTACCACTCAATCTTTATCACAACTTTTATCTGTGGCCTGGGATGCTTTTTTTCTAAAACCCGGACCCCAGAAGCCATGAACTAGATGACAAAAAAACAAAATGGAAAAAAAAANGGGAGCAGACTTTTTAGCTTAAAAGAGACAAATATAATGAAAAAGACCAACATGGAAATTCAAAACTGGAAGGGAAAAACAATGAACCCAAGGTTCCTCAGCCATTAACATTTCATAGTTCAAAGTACAACTGGGCCCAGTTTCCTAGGCCCCAGTTTAGTGCTCTGGAGCCATCAGTGCTGCTATTCGGATGCCGCTGGAGGACAGGACTGTTGGAAGGTGCACTGTGGGGTGGGGGGAGACACTGGGCATGGGGAAAGGTGAAGAGAATGGGAGGAAGTTTAGGCTGATCTCTGTTCATTTGAGCAGGGCTGTTGGTCTTGGGAGGATTGAGTGTTTCCAGGGGAATGGAATCTCAGCTCAAGCCTTGTCAGAGCTCTGACATGACATCATGTATAAAATAAACACCAGTGGAGTGTTAAGATAGTGCACACACACCAGGCCTGTGCAATGTCAGGATCATTCTAGATCACTTCACAAAGCCATTATCCCTTTTTTACTTGTATTTTTGACCAGTTTTAAATGTGCTGATGACTGCTTTATTTAGCAGAAAAAAAAGCTAATAATGGAGCCATTTATTTTCTTATCTCAGCCCTGCTTTATTTACACTGAAGGTATATGAAATCCTTTTTCTTTGGACAAAACAGGAATAAAATAGCAGGAAACAGTTTCTTTGTTCACAACTCTGAGGCAGCATTTAGTCCCAAAACCTTTTTTCTCTGTGTTCTGTCTTTCCTATGTTTTCCCTTTCCCAGTGCCAGCATTTTTCCCCCCTCATAAACCAGATGTAGCAGAGGTTTTGTTTATTTTTACTATAATAAAATGTCTTCTAGGAAATTCAGAAAGCAAGTTGTGCAGTGAACAGCAGAAAGAATGCAATGTGAGTTCCTGTAAATTTTTACCCACTGTCCCCGTCTCTATATCCACTCAAGAGCCCAAACAACACAGTGATCATGTGTCTGATCCCCATTTGCAGTTTGGCTTGACTGCATACTGAACAGGAAAAATAACTGTTAAATTTATGCTGTAGCCTCCCCCTCAGCACATTCCTAGCTTGAATATCTTCACTTGGTCATTAGTTTTCATGCAGCTTGTAAGAATTTGTTATGTTTGAGGCTTTCACTGTAGAAACTAGGGAGAATGATGGCCAGACTGCATTGTCTCATGTCTTATTTCCTTAGGTCAGCCAGATGAAAAACAATAAATAAATCCACTTTTTCTTTTTTATTTCAATGAAATAAAGAAAGAAACAAAAAGCAAGTGAAGAAGAAAGGAAGGCAGGGAGGGAGAAGTATGGTGAACAAAGGAAAAATTACATTTTAAGATGATGTGAGAGAGGAAAAAAGACAAGTAATTGAGAAAAAACAGAGATAAAGAATCAAAAGTAATCTACAGATAATTTAGGTAAAGGAATTTTACAGTGTTTATTTTATGAAATGAATTTAACCTGCCTTGCAAATACAGGTGCAATTAAATCATGTTTCTCTATTAAAAACAAACATTAAAGGATAAGAAAATTTTTTATGCCATCTGCAGAAACAGCTGTCAAATATTAGCTGTTTCTGTTTATTTTGGTGAATCTGAGTGAGTTTGGACCACTGAATGTAGGTACACCATATACATTAAATTATATCAAGAGGATGGGTGACATGATTTGGTTCTTTGCCATGGTGGTTTTAGCCAGGTGCTTAAATACATGCTGCAAAATGTTTTTGGCTGCAAGGATGGATATTACACTGTGGTCAAAGACCCACAGCTGAGGCTTGGACCGGTGTCCAGCAGGACCCAGGGCAGTGGCAGGAGGTCCCAGCCTGGGCTTGTAGCTCACCCCAGCTCCATGGGCTGCAGGGCCAAGGCACCTCCAAACACCACTTTGGCCCCTCTTGCCCTTTCGAGATGAGGACCCAGAAAATGCAGAGTATCTGCTGCCAAATGGCTTCAGACCCAAGACAGGGAGGTACAGTGTGGCCAACCAGCCTCCTGCCCTAACCCATGCAGTGAGGAGCATCCCTTCCTGCCTCTGCCCCTCACTGTCCTCCCTCTGACATGGTGGCTGGCCCAGTCAGCAGAGAGACTTTGTCACTCTCTGATGGGAACACTCTGCTTCCTTCACAGCCATGCACCCGTGAGACCAAGGCTGCACTGGCACTGGCAGTGCAGAGGTGTCGTAGGTGGTCACTGGTGTGTGCCCACACGGGACAATGCCTCCACTTGCTCCAAAGCCCAGGGGAGAACCTGGCTGAGAGCAGGAG
The DNA here is from genome assembly GCA_013397375.1 of Toxostoma redivivum. Lineage (NCBI taxonomy): Eukaryota > Metazoa > Chordata > Aves > Passeriformes > Mimidae > Toxostoma > Toxostoma redivivum. Next base: position 1,447,351 of record VXBI01011679.1, read on the forward strand.
GGGGAATGCAAGCAACCATCATGAGGTGATTCAGATGTGAGCAAGGCAGGCCCAGAGGCACAGACATTAGCTCAGGGGTGATGAAGAAATGTCACCATCCCTTTCCAGATCACTGTGTTTCACAGGTGGGCAAATGCTGCAAATGCCAAGTGTAGAACTCCTGCCTCATCTTCTCCTCCATCTTGCACTTTCACCACGCTATGATACATAGCCTGAGCTGTGCAAATCATCACCACGCTGGAACCACTCCGTGGGCTCACAGAAAGCTGCAAAGAGTAATGGAGTATACCAGTATTTCTAAATCAGTGAAGAGGAATGGCACAGGTGGCAAGAATCAGCCTGAGATCCCAACCCCAGTTAACACTCCAGCTGGATCCAGCTAAAGGAGCAGAGAGGGCTTATGGGTGCACCTCCAGGAGTGAGCAGGGAGATAGTGACCCTTTTAAGGTAGAGATGGAGCTCTTTTTTCTAGACTGATCAGAGAGTCTTACTGCCCATTTCAGATGAGGGGCAGAAAATGTTTTGCTCTTTGGATTCAAGTGTCCTATTACTCTTCTGTGTTTCAGATAAAGCATTTTTCAGGATGCTCAATTTTTTGCTGACATGGCTGGTGCACTCATTGGTACAGAGCTTCCTGGAGGCCTGAGCAGCTTCATCAGGTCCCCGTGTCCCAAGTGAGCTTCCAGAGAGGGAGCTTCCAACTGCTGCCTAAACTGTCAGTCTCTCTGTTGTCCTGGGAGAAGTTGCAGATATGTCAAGTGATGAGTGTGGGTTTTCCCCAGCCATGTGACAATGAATAAACCCTGCCTGTGTGATTCAGATCGTGCAGATGCTGTGTGATCTGAGCAAGGATGCAGGGGCTGATGCGTAGGTTGCAAGAATGTGGAAGAACCTACAAACTGGTGTCCTCCTTATCAGGAAGGGAGGCTGGTGCTGGTTAAAAAAAAAAAAGTTTGTTTTCTCCAGAAGTGTTTCCTGTGTCATATTGTCTGTGCCCTGTAGTCTGATTAAAGAGACATACAGTCATTCAGGTTTCACAGCATTTGCATTTGATTTCAGCACTGTGGATAAGGTGAGAAAGATGGCGTGGGTCCTGACTAAGTCCTACAGGATTCAGATCTAACAAGGAAATGACAAGCAAAGCAGTGAAATTATCTTAACTGTGGAGTTAAAAGATTCCCTGGTGATTTTTGGCAGCTGCTCTCAATCATCCCCTGTAGCAACAGACACACTTCTGAGCGTGGTGTGGACACTGTGCTGCTGCCTGCTTGTGATGAGCACTCCTTGCTGTGGAGGGCCAAGTGCTATTTGGTTGTGGGGAAGGTGCTTTGGGAGGCAGGGGACATCTGCCTGCTCATAAGCAGAGGATGTGATGCAGTCCCATAGCCCGGCTCCCTGCCACTGGACCCAGGTTGTAGCTATTACTGCAGATGGTTACAGGTGTTTCAAGTTTGTCAGTGGGCCTTTTCCTGAACTGTGTGTCTTAGCACATTTCAAAAGAAGCAAGCAACCCACAATAAGCATGCTAATTAGCAAGCGGCAGTGATGAGGGACACCAAAAAGATGCTGGAGGAAAAGAAATGCCACAAATGGTTCACAGCATTGTGCATTTCACTCTGAACCAGATTCAGACCCTGCAGTCAGACTCCTGGCTTAGTGGGGGGCATTTCCAGCCTTTGAAGTCACATTTTCTGCTGACACCTTTGTGTGGTGAAGATGAGCGTGCAGTGCAATCCCTGATGTGCAGAATGGGGTGCAGATGGGATAGCACAAGTCACTGCAGTGACAGAGCAGAGCAGTGACAGCCTGCAAGCCCTGCAGCATCCGGGGTATGGCTGTGGCTCTGGGTGCTGCTGGCTGCCCTTTGTCACCCTTGCTTTGAGCAACAATGCCCTTGGTCAAGCCAGGTCAGGCACAGACCCTGCACAGCAGGTCCGGTTGGAAACCTGACTCCTTGGAATGCCAGGAGGCTGTTAGGACTGTTCCCGGCTGGAGGAAGTGGTACGGCACTTCAGAAATGAATCACACAGTCTTCTCTTTCAAATTCCTATAAACCACTTAAAATCCATCCTCTTTTGCCTTCTTTTTCTGGGCTCTCTCTCCGAAGTGATTTCTCAGAATTTCCATGAAAATTAACTCACAGCATAATGGAAACAGAATTAAAAAATACATCCCATCTTTTTTTCTTGATGACCAAAGCTTCTTTAAGGTGAGGGTGTCATGATGGATGAGTGAGGAAGCTGATTTCCATCTTAATTTCAAACTTCAATGGAGTGGCTCACCTGCTTCATTTTCTGAGCAAGGCATTGTGCTGAAAGCTGTTACCTCTAGGCTTGGCTGCATTAAAAGTGCATTACATTAACTTCAAATCTCTTCACATTATATTTAAACTCTAGGTGTGCCTACTAGGTGGATTTTCAAAGGCTGCTGTTAGCCCAGCAACGCCAATCTCTCTTGGGGAGCTACCCCTGTTGCCAAAGATGAAAGAAGCTGTACAAAATTCTGTTTAAAATGGTAGAAATCAAGGCCATGGCTTGGACTGAGTCAAAGTTCCTCCTTAGTGTGTCTTTTCACTGGGATGAATACTGGAGAGGCAGAGGGGATTGTTTGGGTCAAACTGAAGCAGAAAGTTTTACATATATTTTTCTCAAAATAAAAAAGTGAAAACCCAAAAGTAAAGGCATTTCAAGTCATCCTGAGGCCTTTTTGCTCAGGCCAAGAGAAGACATTGTCTGCAAATCATTTTTTTTAATACAAAACTGCTAGTCAGCTATCAAAACCCACTGTTTTGGAACCCAGTGGTTGGAATGCTGTTTGAAAGTCTGAAGTTAATCAGAAAATCTTATATGTGATTTAGGCTTTTCCAAAATGGAACATCTCATTTTGCACATGTCTAAGTGACATTGCATGGCATTTTCAAAATTCCTCCTTCTCTTCACAATTTTTTTCCCCCAGCCAAAATTATTTGTTGATTTTGACCCAGTTTTGCAAGTAGTTCCATTTAGTGCTTGTCAAAACATTTTCCAGATGATCTAGTTGTGCTGGGGTGAGAGGACAGGAGGGAGACATGGGATGCAGCAAGGGCTATGTGAAAAAGGAACAGAGGGCAGAGGTGGGAATGGTTGAGCAGGGGCACAGCTGGTTCTGGCCACTGTCCTTGTTGTAGGTGCTTTTATTCAGCAAATGGAGTGTCACAACCACTCAGGGAAGAAGTGGGAGGAAAACCTGGAATGCAGAAGGCTCCAGGAAAAGAGTTGAGGGGAAAGAAAGAGTTAATTGAAACAACCAAAATAAATGAATGTATTCTCTGGTGACAGTAAAGCCACACTAATTCATCATAGCTCAGTAAGGAACTGAATGCAACAAAAGTGATCTAAAGCAGACCCAGAGTGTGCAGATGGGCATGCAGAGGGTTAAGCTCAGCCAGCTGAGCAACATCTTTGTCTGAAGCTGACCAAAACAGGAGTGGGGGGAGGGTGAAGTCCAAAATGCAGGCTCAAATTTTTGCCCAGTAGACTGTGAGCTCTTAATCTCACTTGCAATAAAGCAGTCTGTGTTTGCATTGCAATGCCTATGGTGGCCACAGAAGCCAAGCCCCTCAATGCCCAGACACAGCCTGGAGTGGATGTGAAGTGCTGTGTACCCTTTGTGGCTCCATGTGAACAACGCACTGAAAGCACAGACAATACCCCTCCACTTCACTTCTGCCTTTGGATAACACCATGCTTCTTGAAGGTAAAGCTTCTGTGTTCAGGGTCTGAGCAGCTCCCTGTGGCCAGGTGGCAGTGCCAGCCCCATGGCACACAAGAGCTGAACTGTGGAAGAGAATTGGAGCCTGTGCGGGCAGCAAAGGGATGCTGAGACACACTAAAACATAAAGATCAGGAAATCTAGGAAAGGGTTTCAGGAAACAACATCTTAAAAGCTTGCAGTCAGTTTTCCCCTCTTCCCTCTTTCAATGGTGTAATATATGTTATAAAATAATTCGTGTTGGTTTGTAATTAAAGTGAAATAAAACAGAATTGTATAAATAAAAAAATATAAATCAAAAAATCTTTAGAACATAAGCAGCAGTGAAGGAAGAAAGATTGTCTCACAAAAATTACAAAACTGCAGCTGTTAATAAAAGCAGAGAAACCTAAATTAGCAAGTTAATAAAAATGGCTCCAGTGGAGATAACTCTTCCAGAGACAGTCCTGGGAACATCCAAGTGATAAACACTTGGTAAGTGTTGCTAATCAAGATAACCAAAACCATCAGGAAAAATACATCTCAATACCAGCTTCCCCTAAACAAAGACGTCCCTTCATCAGAATTCATCATCCCCCAGAATATGATTTTGTCCAGCCCAAGGCAGAAAAAGAAAACTACATGAATATGCGGAACGATGAGAGGAGACAAAGACCTCTGCTCTGGGCTAGAAAAAACTGTATATAAACTGGACTGACCAAGGTGGTTTTGTGAACAGAGGGGGATCCGAAGCGATGAAGTTTGGATCAGTGTCTGCTCACCCGGTGCCGATCCCGGGCTCGGCACTGTCCTTTTTGATTGTGGCTATCAAGGACCGCATTTCGGTCGCAAAATAAAAATTGTTTCTTTTGATAATACTTAATTCAGATTAATAGTTTTATTATCTATAACAATGGTATCCTGGTTACAGAAGTAGAGTGCCAGTTTAGCACTTTGGGAGTGTAACAAAACTGTGTATCCTACTCCCCTCTAGGTCATTTCTGATGAACTGTTGATGGAGGATGGTTTGCAGGAGCTGCCCAGTGCACACCTGGCACCCCAGGCTACAAGTTGGGTGTTAAATGAGATAAGGAAAAAGAGGCAAATTCTGCAAGGCAGGGTAGTGTTTCTTTTTCTTCACAAATGACTCAGCTGTGATAACTCCCTCCAGGGAACACCAGCACAATTACAACCATCCTGAGGTGCTCATCTCTTCTAATGGGCCACCGTGGACTCAATGGCACGACCACAATAGACAGCTGCAAGGACTTGGACCATCAAGGACTCCCAAAGTACTCCATGACTCACAGGATTACATCATTCCATTGTGAAACACCCTGCCCTGGGGGAGGTACCGAGCATCCCCACCTGACTTGAGGGTACATAATCTTTGGGTTTGGAGACCTGGGACACCACCGCCACCACTACTCGATGGATCCAAAGAACTATGAATGTCACAGGACCATTGCTTTCAACAGGACTGCAACCAGCATTTAGTAGCAGTGTGGCCACCACCCTGACCAACAGGTTGTACTCTGACTTGGTGGCTTTAAGCTTGTTTTTATCTGTATTGTTGCATTTATTGTAATCTCTCTAGTAAATTGTACATCTGATGTGAAATCTTTCTTAAGGTAATTGAGTGGGGTTCGTTTCTCCTGCCAGTTGGCCATCCATCCCTCTAATGCTGCTCAGGGACAGAAGCATCTAGTGGAGGTACACAGCACTGAGATTTCACAGCAGTTTGAGCCAAGCAGATCTTCTGGGCCCATGTGGACCTGTACTCCCTCCTATTATTGACCTCTTGGGCTGGGTTCCACGGTAAACTACTACAGACTTGTCTGTTCATGTCTGTTTTTCTGTGATATTTAAGGAGAAGAGACATCTGTGGGAAAGAGTACTCACCCACAAGGCTGTGGGAAGCCCATGTATTTTAGATATTCCTTAAGAATACAGAAAATACTTAGGGATAAAGCAAGCCTGGCAGATTTGGACTTTTGCAAGCAGTGGTGGTGGAAGGCATGACAATAGAGGCTGGTGATTATAATGTGAAACTCAAATTGCCTCACTTTTCCTCACAGCAGGCCAGGTGTCTGATACCTTGTGTGTAGGACACAATATTCCAGCTATTTCCTTCCCCAAAGCCCTCCTGGGCCAGAATGTCCTGAGTGTCTTCTGATCCATGGTGCCTGGGTGGGAAAGGCACTGCAGTAGTACACTGACCTCCACAGCTGCTGTTTCCCACTGCAGCCCCTTCCCCATCCTCCCTGATTTGCTGGATATGTCTGTCATCACATAACAGGATTGCTCTAGCATTACACAGGAGAATGTTTGAGACACCTGGGCAAGGAGGATAGGGGAATTTTCAGAAAGGAGGGGGAACAAATAGTACTCATCTCTCCAGAGCTGCTGGAGAGAATTATTGCAAGCTTTTGTTTCTCCTCTGTATAGAGGAACAATTGTGTAGATCCTCAGCTAGGATCAGCCTTGCTGCTCAGAACACACAGCAAGTTGTTCTCATGCTCTCTCCTCTGTCAGTAAACTGAGAGCATCCTTCTCAGTTCAACGTGAGATCAAAATCCTTAAATCCCCAATGGTGCCATTGATCCAGTCTCTGTCTCTGTGTGCTATATACTCTGCCTTTAGTTCCCTGTTTCTCATGGGTGCCCTTTCATTTTAGGAATGCTTTTCCAGTGAACACAACAAAAAAGAGAGCTCTTGGGTATGCTCAAAGAGGAAGAATAACTCCACAGTGAGGGCCACATCATGTTCAAGTCTTTGCTCTAGGCTCTAAGCCATGAAAACAGGGTTAATAAAATAAACATCTAAGCTCCCCTAGCTTTTAACTGATGAAAATTATTTCCTTGTAAAAATATCAATTAGGAACACAGGAAGACCAGCTTTAGGGAATGTCAGAGAGTCTCAACACCTTAATGCAATTTCCACCTCATCCTACAAGTATTTAAGTGTCCTGTCCTGCCTGACTGGTGCAGGCAGAGGGAGGAGGCTCCCTCAAGCAGCAGCTGGAATGAGGGGTCAGGCTGTGCAGAGGCTGATCTCTTCAAGGCAGGGGGAGGGAGCACGTGGCTGGCTCTTGGTTTAGGGTGATCACAGAACACCTCAGCAAGACAGTATAGGCCCCAGCCCGACCAACAATTGCTTGGAAATGTAGAACTGAAGAAGGATTAGACAGCACTGTGTTCTGTATTTTCAAGCAGGGAAATACAGGCAGGAAAAAAAAAGCCGACAGAAACACATCAAGGTTAAAATGAAATAGCAATATATTTTTAAACTAAATATAAAGATCTGGTGGAAAATGTAGAAAGATTTTAATTCTAACAAAACAGTGCTGCACTCTAGGTTTCCTGATTCTTTGCCTAATCCCTTAGTTTAAACTCACAAAAGCACTCTGTATCATGGCAGCAGCTGCAGGCACATAAAACCAGCACTGCCAGGGATAGGTATCACTTCCAGTAAAGGAGAAAAGTCACAATCCCCAGCAGCCTCTCAATGGGTCCCTCTGACACACACTAGACTCCTTGGTTTGCAGATTTTTACTCACTATATTGCAGAAAAATTAGTTCAACCACAAAATAAAAACAGTTACCTTGTACTGAGGTATGGAGGCTGAAAGCGTCTCAGTGGAAGATGGCATCTTTCTCCCCTGGAGGTTATGCCCTTTGGAACTCCCTCCCATAATGGCTACTAAAATTTACTCCCGGCATGCCTTGCTGTTTCATGTAAATTACCTGTACCCCATTGGTCCTTCCCCCTTTGCACCACCCCTGAGCCCTCAGATGATTTGTCTGCTGCTGTACCCCGCCCCCTGGCTTTCCTATATCAACCCTGCTCCCACCAGCTTCTTGAGCCTGTTTGTTAAAGAGGAATGAAAGCTTTGCTTTGGACTGCTGTTTGTGGTTCTTGTCTCTGTATGTTGTATTGGCCAAAGCGGAGATCTCTTAAAGGAGCTGGTGTCGCTCTCTGCCCAGGAGCAAGCAAGGAGGACATGCCTGTTCCTTAAGGATTGTGGCACTCCACCACTGCCCCAGGGCCTGCTGTGACACCAAGGTACTGAACTGATCTGAGCTCTAGCATGGGAAGGACAAGAGTTTATGACTGGGCTGGTTTGATTCAGAAGAGGATGGGATGGAGGCACTAAAGATCACAGGGACCTCTGGAACACCTCTGAAATTTTAGGGGGAAGATGAGTGATCAGAGGTCTAGTGTTCCAGAGGGCACACTGTACAAGAGGTTTGGTTCACTCAACACTTCTGGAACTTTCATGTATAAAAGCACATATATTTAAGGCCCCCTTCCCATCTCCATACAAGGCTTCTGCTCTATTTCACATTCCTTCCACCTCAGTATATGGAATGTGGCTTTGAGTTTTTCTGCCTAACTTGGTTGTATCCCTTCCAGGTGTATCCTCTGCCATCCTGAGATATTTTTGCTGCCGTCAGTGAATATTAAACCCTATTTTCAATGTCAGGCTGAAGGGATTTTTCTGTCAGACGTAGACTTATTACCATTAGTTGGCATGGTACTTTCCATTCCTTTTATGTGGGCATCTACTTGACGCTCTCACTTAGAGTAACAAAGAAACTTCTCTGCTGACTTATTGTTTAGAGCCATCGGACCTAAACTTCTCAAACAGAAATGTATTTCGGGTGGTTTCACAAGCTTTTAGAATCCAAGGACCAACTTTACTTTCTGAAAGGACTCCGGGGGTGTGGGGCGTGGCCGAGACCCACACAGAGAGAGACGGAGAGAGATCACACACCTGACTCCAGGGATCATGAACAGGAAAAGAGAGCTTTATTTACACAATGAGATAATTTATAGAATTCCATCCATGGTCCAGCATTGGACCACTGAAGGTCAGCCTGTCACATGAGTGGCTGTCCACCTTGTCCTTCATCCTCACTTTCTTCACTGAGGAATGCACAACAACCCTCTATTTGTCAGAGAGAGCCCGCACAAGTATGTAAACATGCGAACACCAGAAGACAAGAACTGCAGGGCAGCACAAGGGCAACTTATGCTCTGTCTCCATGGCGTTTTTAATTCCCGAGCCAGTAACAATTAATCCATTAGAAATAAATCTATTAATTCAGTTAATTCCATCTGTGTATGTATTTCCCAACATCTACACTAGAAGCATGCTGAGTGAGAGTAAGTTAGGAAACAAAGGGTTTTGCAGGCATTTTCCTGGTCCCAATCTGAGGTAGCTCAACCAGCTTTTGATGATACCATTCTTTAAGGGAGGTCAATCTCCTTTGCTCTGCCACCATAGGTAGTCAAGATGCAAGAGGGAGCAATGTTGGGGCAGTGCCATCTTCCCCTTGGCATGACTTTTGCACTTCCACTATCCCTGGAGCTCCAGGCTTTGTGACTTTTTTAATCCTAGCCCTCTCCCATACCCTAATTTCAGCCTTTGGCTGAGACTCATGTGGCCATCACCAGATGAGAAAGATAAGAAAGGGTGTGTGACAGCTACCGTTACCTCTCTCCTCCTTCCAGATGGAACTGGGGCTCATTTGACCCCTTCAGTACACTGGTTTAGAGAAAAAACCTCTTGAGAGCTTTTTTTTTTTTTTTAACCTAACTCTGTTATCAGATTCTCTGCTGCTACAGGAAATGATCAATATCAGGGCAAGGGAAGGGATTAGGGAACCTGGCTGTGGACAGAGTGCAGGACAAACCTATCAGAGACAAGTGGTCATTGGATTTGAAACTACACATTTCAGACCATACTGGTCCAGCAGGTGGGGAATGCTTGCCAGGATGTTGATGCAGTCTAGATGCTGAGCAGCTGGTATCTTCTGTTCACCTAAAACTGCTGGGCCTCACTGACATATTTCTTCCCTCACAATAGATATTTGCTAAAAATAGTCATATTAAGATTGAAACGTTTTCTTTTTAGAAAAGAGTAGTAATCAAAGCCTCAACAATGCAAGGGATTACAGGTTTAAGAGGGTCCTTACAAAAGAGGCTGAATTTAGGGAGTGCTAATACTTTCCCCTGACAGCCACTCATTCAGACACAGCCTTGGTCCTTAGTAACTGGAAGTGGTTCCTGCCTGATGGATTTTTCATTGAGCAACATAAATAGAGGTGAAATGGAGAGGATCCTTGACACAGTGGCCTGATGCCAACATCACAGCCCCCCAGTATAATTTTCAATGGAATTGAATGGTTCAAATATATTATGAACACCTTTTTCACTTAGTCTAAGCATTTTCCTCCATGGTCCTCTCCAGGTGGTGAGTAGCTTGCCTTCCCACTATCACAGCTGTAGCTTTTTTGTGGGTAAGTGGAAGATTTCACTCTTGTGGGCTGCCAATTAGGTGGCTTTCACCACCAGCTAGAGTCAGAGGGGATGATTAAAATGAAGAACAGCCTTTTGTCCTGTCTTTTGCAAAAGGAACTATCAGCCATTTCAGAGGAGAATAAAGACTTATCCCACCTCCTGCAGCCCAAAAGATGAACAGAATAACTCTTAAAATGTTAGAAATATATATTGATTTACTAAAATTCTCATTTCCCATTTAAAGAGACAACTTGCCTGGTTTTTTTTTATTAACTTTGTCATTTTATTTCAGTGTCTTGGCTGTCTCCTGGACCCCTGTTTACAGTGTTAGTGCAAGCTAGTGATCAGCCTTAGCCTAGCTCTTACAAAATAGACAATTCTTTTCCTCCTGCTTGGCATAACTGTACCATTTTCTTTCCTCAGAAATGTAATAATATCTTTAATAGGAGGCTGACATTCAGGTATAAAATTATGACCTTCTAAATTCTGATCAGACAGAAACCCAGGCTACTCATTATTTATGGTCATTTGCAAGTACCCTCTGAAAGAGCAGTGGTCAGGCTGCTCATGTCATGGTCATATTCCAGTCTGACAAACTTTAACTGCAGTTTGGGATGGAATTTTTTGTTTTTAATTTTTTTTTTTTTTTACTTTGGAGAACCTTAAAGCTCTTTCCAGACTGTTACACAGATGTCACATTTTATACCAGATGTGAATTTCCTAATGTAAATCCTGCTGTGTATAGAGAGGACTAATGTAAAGCCTTTGAAGTCAGGAGCAAAATCTGCTATTGACTCTGGATCACATATCTATGGGCTGTAAAGATATTTGCAAGTTCTTTGGGTTAAGAAGACCACATAGACACAGAACATCCCTGCAGGCCAGTAAAAGTGTCTGTGATTCATTTGAGAGGGAAATCAGACTGCAGTCTTCATTGGGAGATATATTTCAGAATAAATATGTATAATAAATATATTTTTCCATCTTCAGAAGTTTTTTGAAGGGTAAATATTCTTGTATTCCTGCATTGATATGAATCAACTGGGGGATGAGTCTCTCTTCAGTTTCAACAATGGCAAAAAATACACAGCAAAGTGCTGAATGACAACCAACCAAGGACAAATTTCAATTCAGATGATTTATTCCTGAAAAAAATCCTCAGTTTCAGTGGATGGGCATGAAAACACAAAACCCCCCCCTTCTTTGGAAAGTTCCTGACCAGGAATTTTGTTACAGAGATTCTAAGCACAGGGTGATACTGAGAAGGAGACTGGGAGGTATTTGGCTCCTGCCAGGCATTGTTTCTTAGTTTGATTAAGCTCTTAATCTTGTGTTTCCTCTGTGAGTATCAAGCTCCAGAAAACTGCCTTATTCAGATGCCTAAAGGGAAATAAGATTCAACTTTAAACAAACAACAATCATTGCTCCATTTTTGATCATAATCTGGGGGGAAATGTATCATGAAGCATCATGGCTCGATACCTCAAAAAATCAAGTTTGGGAGTCAGAATTTAAGAATCTGTCAAAGCTAATCACTTCAAATAATGCTGCAATAGAAGATTGGGCTCACCACAAGAAGCATTTGCAGCAGGAGATAAAAAGATTACATGCTGAATGGTGTGATGTGAATAGGAAAGATGCTATTCTTAAAGCCCTGAGCTCCCATGATGCAGTATTACAGCTTCGGACTGAAATGGTAAAGCTAAACTAGAACTGTGCACTGATAACGTCAGAGCAATCAGCCTCTGGGATGAGAGCAGAATTCTGACTTCAAAAACAGCTTTTTTGTTGAATTGCAATTATTAGTATTTAAAACAGCAGCAATTAGTCACTGAATCCAAGAGGCATTGTGGTGGGCTTTATTCTGTGCTTTATAGTGAAGAACTGGTGCCCCAGGGACTGGGGCACAGACAAGACAGAAATATGGATGGAGAGGATACAGAGAGGGAATGACCTGCTGATTGCTTAATATCACAACAGCATCGTAGCCAAAAATACAACACAGGGTTGTAATCTGCTGCCTGCTTCAGCCAAAACTGTCTAAAGCTGCCTTCCCTGAGAATTCACTTTACACCACAAGAATCTCATCTCAATGAGACTTTATCCTGGTGGGAATAGGGAAGCATGTGACAGCAGCTGTAATAAGGTAAATTCCATGGGTTAATCACCTGTTCTGCATTCACCTCTGAAATGAAAATGGAATGAAGCCTTTGGAAAGAGACATTCCTAAGGGAACAGGAAGTGAGTCCAGGTCTTCTGATACATGTGAGTACCTTTTCAGGGAATTAAAAAGCTCTTCAGATGCTCTGAAATCTAAAGAATAGTGGGTATCAGCTGCAGTGAAACTCAGGCTGGTAGGTTGCATTCAAACCTAGTCAAGCCATGTTCAGGAAAGGTGACTCCAACAGGCAGAGAAAGGAGTTTCCTGGGGAGTTTAAGAAGGTGCTGTCATACAAGGAGAGACCACAACAGCCTATATTTTGAGTCTGGCTTCAGCTAAACACAGCAGGAGGAAAATACCAGGTTGGGAGAGCAGCTGTTCCAGACACAGGACAATGTTGAAAAGTGATAAATGAGTAAAAGTTTTTTACAAATGCATTTAACCTTTCAGCAACCTCTGCTGAGAGGACTAGTGAGGCAAAAACAAGCAACGCTTTTAAAATGGAGCTTGTGAGCTGGGTATTGCAATGTGCTTTGCTATGGAAAAGGGAATACGCTTAATTGGTCCTCCCAGGCCTTTGTTCTAAGAAGATACTGCTGTCCTTCATAAGATACATTTCTAGAAAAAAGCAATGAATTTTTTAAAAAGCTCTCTGTTCCACAGAAATCTTGTAAAGCCTCTTTGCTATTGCAACATCATGGCATATTTTATAAATGTGGAAATGTCTGAAAACTTCTTGAAGAGGCTCTTGTGATCATTGAGTCATTTAGTCTTCATTATTTTTTAGCTGGCCATTTAACATTTTTAAGAGTTATACTCCTAAAACCTGAATCTTTTTGGCCAAAAAACCCTCCAAGTTCCCCTAAAATTCAGGCAACTGGAAGAACAAAGCTCCTCACCTGAAAAGCAAGCCAGTGAACTGCAGTTATCCTAAAGTTCATAACAGACATATTTACAGCGGTCTTTTGACCCACACATCTCAAGATGACTCATTTTTGAGAAAGTTTAAAGCCTGCCTTTAAAGGATGTCTTCCCTACCACATATCTGTTGCCTCTGGGGAAAAAAATTAATTATAATACTTTGCGTTGGTATTGATATATTAATCATACATATGTGATGATTATTCTTGATAATGCAGCTTAACAATATAATACAGCATTAAGGTAGAGGTCTGATTACATGCCATTCAGCAAGGGTTGAGCCACTATATTTAGATGCTGACTAATTTGGGAGAGCGCTTATCCATCTTCCTGAGGAATTTCTGCAGCTCCTTTTCCTGTGGGATCTGAAGACTTCACACCAGCTGGGCTTTTCACTCCCAGGGTTTCTGTAAGATATGCTGACCTCCCCATTCCACTTCTGCCTCCTAGGGCTCCCTCCCTCTGCTTGCCACAGTGTCTTGCAGGTACCAACACTTCTGGCTCTCCAAGGGGTGACAAAGACCTGGTGTCACCTGGACAGGGGTGAACTGAAGGACATGTCCTGGGAAAACTGCAATCTGTGATGATTGACATCTGGTATCCATGGTGCAGCATCATCCAGATGTACACTTTCACCTAAAATATGGGTTTGACCTAACTGAACCAGATTTGTAGTTAAAATATGGGCACTTTAATTTTTTTGTGTGGTGTATGTAGGAAGGAAGGAGTAGAGAGTTCTTGAATAGGTGTCAATGTTCCCCTTAAAGGTGCCCCAGTGTATTTCCAGTACAGGGAACTGTGTTTATCTGCAAGGTATCTCTAAGGAAGCATCCTTACCTAGGAGACATGGGCTCCCCACCTCTGCAGTGCTGCCGAGACACATTTGCTGGGAGCTAGAAGAAAACTTTGTTCACATCCAAGATGAGGAATCATGGTTATGAAGTCCACAGGGACAGCAGAAGTCAATTCAGCAGTGACTTTCCCAGATTTAAAAAGATCTGTGTCCTGGACAGACCCAGGGATTTGTAGCAAAAGCCTTTTTAGGAGCTTCTGAACTGAGCATAGTTCTATGAGACAGACCCACCAGTGGCAAAAGCTGGAGGAGGCATCAAAGGGCTGACAGAGTTGGCAAAGACAAGCTGCAAGAGTGAAGCTGGACCAAGAGAGCCAGGAATCACCCATCATCCAGCCCAGAGCTACAGCAACATGAAAAGACAAGGCAATCAATCTTTCTGACTTACTTGGCTACATGATCAAGGAACATTAAACACTGCATCACAAGGCTGCTGTACTTGGAAAGGTATTTCAGATCCACAGTGTACTGAACCAGAGCGTCCTAAGCAAGGCTGGGTGGGAAGTTAGGGGTTGATTCTTACAGAGACAGCAAACTCCTCAGCATAGGAAGAAAGGACCACACATAAAGATCACACACATGAGCTATACAATTCTTTCACTCCTTTAAGCAGACCCCAGGATCCAGGCAGTGAAGCACACTTGAATGTCTCTGGCAAGAACACGGTCCTGCAGAGTACAAAGACAGCATGGTGCACACAAGGTTAGTGGTAGCTGAGCCAGGGAACATGGGAACTCAATCTCATATCAGCACAGGGACCTGTCTATGCCTGCTTTGTAACAGGTGGACAAACAAATAACAGGATCATATTTGATTGAAATGTCAGGTCAGAAATGTCAGGTCATCATTGCAAAGGCAGTTGGCTGAAATGAACGTGTTTTTAAAATCACTGCATTTAGCTGTGACTAGAGCCTCCAAACAAGAAAGTTTAATCTATTATTGTTATTCATGGGTTTGGGTTTTTTTTTTTTTTCCTTTTAATTTTTCTTTTAAATTATTTCTCTGGAAAAAAGAAATAGCTTTTCTTTCCCCCTTGCTACTTGACAGTCTGATTTGCAACTAGTTACATCCTGGAGAATAAATAAGGTATTTCTTTTTGCAAATCAAGAGAACAATTTGGCTGCATGCTTAAACATCTTAGTATAGCAGAACAACCATTCACCATTTCTTAAATAGTTACATTTTTAAAATTCCTAATCTATGTAAATAACATTAGGAAACATCTTAGAATCCAGAAAACTAGTATTTAAACTGATATTTTAAGCTAAGTCAAACAACATTACGTGTGCTGGACAGAAGTAATTTATTAAAATGCTTTACATTAAAACATGCAGTTTGTTACCCAATGAAAATATGCTAATGGAAGTTATTTTCCTTTTGGTGCTCATCGGGTCTGTAGAACTAGTAGATATCAGCCTAATTTTGAAAAGAACAGACTTCTCTTAGTTCTTTATTTTCTTAGTTTCTTAGTCTTCTGCTTCTTAGTTTTGAGTGGGTTAACTCTTGGACTGGTGTAAACTGGAAACAAAAGCAGAGAAAATATTGTTCAGCTGCAAAAGGAATCTCAGTTGTCAAAGTGATCCACCACTTCAGTGAACTCTCACTCTCGGCAAATAGCCAGTTTTTTAAATTTATAGCAATTAATCTCTCCTGACAACTGTTAATTTTAAACCTTGGTCCTTCACCTTTCTTATGCTCCAGAGGAAGGAATGTGGATCCTTAAGGCTAAGAGAAGCCTCCACAGCCTGTCTCATCTGTGTCCTCCTGCTCCCCTCAGTCTGTGGAGGCAGCTGGATAGGTTATAGCCAGGCATAACAGGCATAGCCTCTTGCATGGGGAGAGGGAAGAGGAGAAAGGCAGAAGATTCTAGAGACAGATGCTATAGGAGAGGAGGAGATGGCTGCCCAGGTGGCCCACTGTGAGTTAGATGTCTAAGCAATTAACTGGGAGAATTAGAGTTTGCAATTGGTTTCCTTATACACTAAGACCGTACCTAATACAGCCAATACACATCTGGAAAGGGAATTATGGCTACATCCCATCTTTCCCAGGTGCTTTTCTGACTGACTTGCTGGATAAATACTGCAAAAGATCAAGGTGCTTGAATACCACTGCAAGAAGCAGACAGGGACTGACTGTCTTTTAAGGCACGTACACAACCATGACTTATTTTTGTTCTGGAAGCAACTTATGTTCTTCCCATGTGGGTGTTTTTGAATGCAGCCCCAAAATAACAACCTCCAGTTGCTTGGGAGTGAGAGTACAGAAGAATGAGCAAAGCTGTAAACAGCCAAATTCTCCAGAGAAATAAGTAGTAGTTAGGAGTTCCTAATCAAAGGCTATTTCATGTCTTTATATGCATTATTAAACTCCTAAGGGGGCAAGTTAGACTTGGAAACTCCCCATCTAAGAAATTTTCTCCAGAAGGTCCTGGATGGAAGTTACATGCCACCTCATCATCAAGTCTTGGATCCTGGGGAAGCACTGATTAGCAGTTGCTGAGGACATCATCTCAAAACCAGTTCCCACAGATTTGGAAGGTGCATGAAACTCCTGTAGTTGCTGGGCAGAGTGCCAGAGATTACTCCAAGGCTCACACCAGGCAGTCAGCACTCTAGGCCAGAGAAAAACACCCTTGGCAGAAGATGTAAGCAGTCAGTGCCTGAGGTACAATACTGAAGGGTTGTTTAGGGCTGAGGAAGCCAAGTCTGATGAGGACTCCACTATTCTGCTGAATGTGAAGTTAAATGTCCATAGAAGGACACACAGCTTTTGCCCCAGTAGCAGCTGGTTTGTCTGTTCCAGCAGAGGCTGGGAGTAAGCTGACATACATGTAGTGTGGATGTTCCCACGATCATGCTCTGCAATGAGAGAGCTGACCCACAATCAGATCAGCCCTGTCCTGCTGCTGGGATGTAGGACAGACAGAGTTCAGAAAAAGCAGCAGGCTATTCCCCTGCCCAAGTACTGCAGTATCTTGAACTGCCTCTTAATACTAAAAACTGATTTTTCTCGCACTGCCTCTGATGCTGCCTGGGGTGCAGTCGAGGAGGGGGCCTCGCTTTGTTCCCAGCACAGGATTGTTATTAGCACCTACAGCAGTTCAGACTGGCTGGGGAACCATCAGTCCACCACCTCGGTGGTAACTGCAGCACAGTGCTGCCCCAGCCCATGATTTCCCTGCTCCTCTCCCAGGTAGGCTGTGTGCTTAAGCACTCTCTGCACAAAGCTGGTGTGCTGCACAGTGTTTGGGAGATGTCGAGGCCCATCTTCCCCACAGCTTTCTGAACTTCACCAGTACTGAACAGAGATGTTCCACCCGCCAGCCTCTTGTATTTGTTTTCATTTGTCAAAAACAAAATCTGAGTCTGAAGGCTTGCAGGAAAATCTTGGAGTCCAGATCCAGGCTTCAAATAGGAGTAAATATCAAGTATTAAAATTAACATGTATAGTTTTTACATGTTAAAAACCAGAATTATCATCTACATAGCAGATTTTTACTGTATCTTTAATATTTAACTCTACATCCATGTCCATGTTCAGACTGGCTAATATGTTATGGAGATGCCATTTTTTGGTTTAAAAATCATGGCATCAGTAAAATGTTATATTTCGGTTGAAAAGTCTTGAAAGAATAATTCGATCTACTGACAGGATATACAGACAGGAGAAATTGCACTGAGGTGACTTTATTAGTAAAGAAGAGATGGAAGCTGGAGAGAGCTGGCTGATCCCCATGTCCCATTTAGGACTGGGCTCTTAGTGGCAGTTTTGAATCATCTTTAAATTCTCCCTGAGCAAGTGGAAAAGGCATTCTCCAAAAGTGACTCCAACCAGTGTATCCAATGGTTCCAGGTATCCATGACACATCTCTTCCCACACGTTTTTTGCTTAAAGTCTTCCTTTGGAAGAATAGGGAAGTGTCTTTTTTCTGGATTGTCAAGTATGCTGATGCAGGGACCACTCACGAGCCAGACTGACAGTGATGCCAGGCTGACATTCAATACTTAGACTAAGGATATGGTTTATCCCGAAGGAAACCACAGCAGTCTTTCACCACTGAGCAGCTAATTACCCATAATGTGCTGAGATGCTTTGCAGTTACAGATGGGGGCAGAACTGGCTTCTAGAAGTAAACTGCTTCTGAGTCCTGCCTCCTCTCTCTAACAGTAAATAGACAAGCTCTCAGTCTCTTGTGGCTAAGGTCTAGTGTAAACTGTGACTTACAAGATTGAATATCTTTTCCAGAGTGGATTTACAGGCTCTGACTTTACCCTCTTCTTTTAACTCAGATGGGATTTGCAGCTGTGTAAACGAAATGAGAATTGCATCTTTATCTGTGCCAAGAAAATGTGCTAAATATACAAATAGGCTGCAATGAATATGATTTAATCCTCAAAGTAGACACATTTTGAAGCATTTGATTTCCTCTCCCTTCTAAAAGTCAAACTCTTTCTGTGAGCCTGTATCTACAGAAAAATGCTGTTTGTGAGAACCCCTGGTTCTTCCTTTGGCTTAGGAACTACCATGACCCAATACAGCTCTGGCAGCCTCTTTCTCAAGACCCTTTTAAAGAATGAGGAAAGCTGGGTGGGATGAGAGGAGGAAATCCCTTCAGTGGGCAACAGAGCGTGAAGGGATGTTGTCATTTTGGAAGAAGACTCCTAATCCAATCTTTGCAAGGCAGTATTTCTCAGATGAATCACACAGAGGGAGGCTTAGGACAAGGTGTCTCTTGCCCAGCCTGGATTAGCTCCGTGACAAGGACTCCTGTTTCTCTGCACTGTGGCATTTCACTTTCAAGAAGCCAGAGAGGCCAAGGCTCGTTCATCCATGTGCTGGTGGCCTTTCCAGAGTCATGTCGAAGCTGGGCTTGGGGCCATTCTGGCAGCATTGCTGGCTTGGGTTAAATCTGCCTGTTTATTAAGGTAATGTCCCCTTAACTCCCTGTTTGCTGAGAGTTTCCTGTGAGTGTGCAGACAGGTGTGTGTGTGTGTGCAGGTGCAGTGCAGCAAGATTGTGAGGAGAGAAGCATGGAATGTTATATCCATGTGTTATGTTCCTGTGTGGCGGTAACTCAGTCTGGGGAGGTGGGTTGAGCAGGCAGATGAGGGCACTCCTACCACAGCAAATGAGAACCCCAGCCCACCCAGGACATTTAGAGGAGTTTCTGTCATGCCTGTGTTTACACTGGGACTGTTTCACACCAGGTGTATGGTTTAATGAAAGGGATCTACCTTCCCAATGAGGCTGGGGCACTCACTGGCTGAGCTGGGAGGACTGGGATGCAAAGCTGTGGGGAAACCATCATTTAGCACGAGCTGCCCAGACTCTGGCATGAGCAGTGGGTCCAGCTGGAGACAGAAAATCTCTATTGCTTAAAGAGAAAAAAGGAAGCAAGAAAAGAGGTTAATGCTGCTTACCCTTGATAAAGCTTCTGGCTGCAAAATGTCAAATTCTTCAAAACCCAATCAGCCAGTCATGCCTTAGGCTTTAGCAGCTGTAACTCTAATTGGACCAAGAAAATTAGTTGATCTGCAGCATGAAAACACAAAACACAGCAGAAAAAAACCCCCCACAAAGCACATGCTAATCGAGTTAACATGGTGAGAGGGTCTGTGTGACATGAGTGTTCACTTCATTGCCAGCGTGTCCTTTACAGCCCCCTCCAGATGACAAAGCCCACTCTGAACTCTGCCTCCAAAGTGCCCGAGCTCCTGGGATGTGGCAACCACGCCAAATTGCCCCATAAAGAAATGCAGTTTAAACTGCTGGTATCAGTCAGCCTTGGAGCAGTGGAACAAGCAGCTCACCCAGCTGATTAGCATTCCTAATGCTGGAAGAGCAGGAGTCCAGCCTCGTTGGGGGCACAAATGCTGACTGACACCTTCCCACACTCGTTGTGCTGTTGTCTCCTTCCCGGGGAGAAGGGCATGCTCTCCTTTGTCCGTGTCTGACAGCACCATACATCACCTCTCTGTTTCCTGCAATATTAATCCAGTTACACTACCAAGAATAGCTCCAGACCTCAGGGCAGGGAGGGAGCTGCCCAGAGTCCGAGTGTGGAAGCAAAGAAAATTATTCCAGGAACCAGTCAGATGGACAGTTTCCCATTTTAAACTGTGCATTCCATGTTTATTTATGTGTAGTGCCTCCAAGCAATCTTCATAATGGCAGACTAGACCTGGATTTCTGACTGTGAGAGTTCCCTGCCCTGCTGTGTCCGAAGAAATGTGTTGCAGCCTGTCCTGGAGGACTCCTGGGACTTTTGTTCATGAAAGGAAGGGCTGTGTATCTGCTTGGGTTATTTGGAGGTAAGAATGGCTGGTGTTTATTGCAATGGTAACTCCTTGCCAGAAGAGGAGTGCTCACTACAGGACACCTCCCAGAGTCTGAGCCAGTCAAGCTTAATACAAGCAACAAAAAGCAAAGTGGCTTTCACCACTTTGCCTGAAGATTAGTCCAAAACCAGATGGATCCCAGCATTCAGAGACTTTCATGGCTCTGGGCAGAATGTCTGCTCCACAAACCCTGTCAAACAGTTCTCTCTTTTCCTTGATGTCTGCACCCATGGGGCTTTTGTGGACTATGGTTAAATCCTCTATTGATTGCCCCATTTTAGAGGTTTCCCATATGCAAAGGCCTTACTACCTATGGGGAGATGGATCTACAGTTGCTGTCTTTCAAACAAATGGTAATTTCTACCAAGCAAAAAAATTGTTAGTGCAGTTGTAGATTTTTGACATATATGTTTAACAAGGAGGTATGATATCTTGCTTCTATGCAGCTTCTTTCCTCTTGGGTCTTAAAGTCTTTTAAAGATTATACAGCATGGCAGGCTTTCTCCAGGTTCTCTTCAGGACCATTCTTCCATGCATTTCCTTTTCCAAATGTTGCTGCCTGCTTTTCACAGGAACAGTAATAGGTAAAAGTCTTTCATCTGTCTTTAGCTTGGGCAGAAAAACCTATCTATATTTGAGGTAGGAGATGCTCTTATTTTAGTAACTCATTTCACAAAGGAGCTATTTTATAGGGAAGGCTTTACGGGTATCTCTTTATGGGTGTCTCTTTATGGGTATCTCATGCACAAAGTTTCATAATTCCTTTATTTGCAGAGGTATCATTGTATCAACATGAGCAAACTCAAGAGTACAGAAAAAAGAAGTGTTCCAGGGTCCATCACAATCATCCCCACTTTGAAAGAGGAGTACTCCCAGTGGGATTTGGGGTCCTAAACCCTTGAGTCATTAGAGATGTGATGGTTAGGTCACACTTCCAGCAGTTTGGGTTTTTCCTTTCTCTAAACAGGGCAAAATAGGTAACCAAAAAACAGATTTCTTCTTTTACAGATTCCTGTGGTGGATTCTGGCAGGGTGTGACTGAGAGGAAAGGGAGATGTGACTCTCTGGGAGATGAGAGTGACCTGAGTTGGACTCTAAGCAATGACTTTCCCCAGTACCCTTCTGGTAAGTGCCACACTCAAGATCACTATTCTGTAAGGTTGCTGGTCACAGTCACCTAAGTTGCAAGTGTTGCCTTCCAAGCCTGTGACAGAAAGCAATGCCAACCAAACTGCCTGCGTTTAGTTTTCTGGCTGACATAGGTGACCTGCCGAGCCAAGACCAATTTGCTGCCTGCTATTCTTCTCTGGTGTCTCTTTAGACACTGTTGCTTTGTGTTTCTTCCTCCCGGGGAGCATCTGTGCTTTTCTGCTGTTTCCAGCAGTTAACATTTGACACAATTTGCTCTTACAGACTTGTCTACATATCCCTTCTCTTTTAGACCGCTGATGCAATTGTGGTTGGTACTTTTGAACCTGGACTGGTCTGCATATCTCAGGGTTAGTTGTGACTGCAGGCTAGGCTTCATAAATTAAGTGCTTTGTTGGAGTCCTGTCTGAGAACTGAAGAAGGATCAAATGTGTCCACAATGCAGCCACCCATCTCCCTGGAGTTTCATAATATTATCCATCTGTTCTTTTGCTTTCTTAGGAGAAAGGCTCATGAGGTTACAGAGGTACAAATTAACACGTCTTGTTGAGATTGTGTTTAAAAATATTCGTTGTCCATCTGTGTGGAGAGAAAAATCCGTTTCTGTTAATATGGTTGTTTTTCTTCTGACACTTGCTGTCTGCAGTACCCAATGTGGAGCGATGAGTGTTGGAAGAAGGGAAAAGCTTTACAGCAAGTGGACCAGTGCCTAACTTTGCATGGAGCTGGTAAGAGTCAATGCTAAAGAGTGAGAGAGAAGTCTTTGGATGCAGGAAGGTGGCAGAGGAAAGAGAAGTATTTGTAATGTTGCCCCTTCCCACCCCCAAATGCCACTGGAGACAAAGCCTACAGTGGTATGGTGCCACACTTCAGGTGCAGTATCTAACAGGGCCCTGTTAAGTGCATGCTCACTTCTATCTTACTGGACAAAGAGGAACTGCAAAGGGGGATTTTGCAGAGAACAAGCACTGCATTGAGCACAGATTGGCATCTGCTTGTCTTACAGGGCTCCTTAAAGGTCTGATGGCAAGAGTGCCAGCCTTTCCCCATAACCACTGACTTCAATTCCATCACGCTTGGACTCTATATTCATGATCCTCTTTTATTCTCCCTGACAATGGCAGGCTATAGAAAGCCTGATGTGAAGGAGTCTGTCTGTCCTCTCATCTGAGGGTGGCTTTGGTTGTCAGGCCAAATCCAAGAAAATGGCTGGCATGGAGTGTTGGTAAATCTCTTTGTGAGCAGAAAGACTGAGGGGGTAGCAGCTAGACAGGAGAACAATGAGCATCTCTACACTGTCCCTCTGTCACCCCCTGCAAGGCACCCCTGCCAAGAGCCACTCAGCCCATTTTAAATGTATTGCCTGTCGACTTCCTTCAACAGTGACAAACACTGTGAAAGGCACTCTCCATGTGTCCCGCACCTCCCTCAAACACCTGGGATTGACTTCCTAACTGTGTCTGTATGCTGGTTTACTCTTGCTGCTACAGCAAGGGAGAAAGGCAAAACTACAGTGTGGAGAAACAGCAAATCATGCTTGGCTGTGCAGTCCATGTGTGCTTGGCCTACGTTTTGCACTGGGCTCTGTCACAGCCCCAAAAGGCAATGGTGTCCCTAGATAAAATAATTCTGGACTGTTGTGTCAGACTCTCTTGGGACAGACAGTGGTCAGTGAGGAGGGGAGATGCTGTCTGTGTGTGGTTGGTAGCAAGATCTGACAGTCTGAGTGAAGCTGAGGGAAATCTCCATTAGCACATACAGATACAGTTGATATTCTATGACCTCTCTGCACTGCAACTGTGGGACAACTAGGGAATGCAAAACCCTTAGCTTAAGAGTTTAGTACCTGTCATGTCATTCTTAGGGCTGCCTGCAATTGTCATATTAATTTTATAGCCTGGGGTTGATCAAAAAGGAAGCCTGAAGGGAGCTTACAGACTTAAGCCACCAAATGTGAGGACTTTTCAGTGCAGGCTGGTTTGCATGTAAGTGTTAGTTTGCCCAGGTGCTGGTGAACAGACCATAATCTTCTTTCTCACTGTGAACTCAACAAATCTGTGCTTGCTCTGGGCAGGCTCTATCAGGAGCAGTGTTCCCCTCTGGAGATGCTGGCATAAGGTGTGAATGTCCCTTTCAATCTCCCCTTTGCATTTTCATGATGCTCATGTGCCACAGACAGGACAGTTGTGAGACAGGAGTTGGGGCAGAGGGCTGGCAAGGCTGTTAAAGGCAGCTCAAGTAGCTATTCCCTTTCCATAAGCACATCCTTCTTCAGAACAGCTGGGATGAGCTTGCCAGCTCTTGTCACCTTCCTCTGCTTTCTCCTGTCCAGAGGAGGAGGAAAAATGGAAGTACCCCAAAAGAATGTGTATATGCTGGCTTTGGTTCATCAAGTCATATAATAAATTCCCTGAAGCTCAGTGTCAGGAATGCTGAAGACTGCACTCTGGCTAGAGAAGATTTCCATATAGAAAAAAGCCATCCAGCCACAGAGCGATTGAGACCTGTCTGAGCTCCTCACCACCTTTGATGATCCTAAAGAGGCTTGGCCAGGTTCACTGAGAAACACATCAGGGCGTGTTTGGCAGGCCAAGGCATCAAGAGATACTAACCTAGCCAAGGCTTTTTGCTTCTGCTGTGGCCATGTGGAAATTCCTAGCACCTCTGCCTAGGTGCTAATGGACACTGAAGGTGCTTGTAGCAATGTCAATGCTGCCTGCCAAGCATCTTGAAGCATGAGTCACCTCTTCCAGAATCATGAGACTGGCTTACAAGTTATTAATATTTATTTTCTGACTGAAAATAGGAACAACCTGCCTTTACTTCCAAACCTTTGAATCTGTAGGATTCATTCCAAGATGAATTTCCTCTGCATTCATGAAAACTTTGCTTCATTGTCTTTGTGTTGCTTTAAGATAAAAATAAAACTGATGAATTCTTTGTTCTCATCACACAGATCCAAATCCTAAGGACTCATCAGCTGTTAGGAGATTTAGTGTAAAACCACAAGGATTTGCAGTGGTTATTGCTGAGCCATATGCTCAGCTCACTGCAGTGCCCTTTTGCACTTCTGACAAAGCTGCCTATCTGTCCACTTTAAAGCTCTCCCTGCTGGCAAGAGTTTACATTAGCTCAGCTACAGCGAGGACATCAGATTCATTCCCTATTTGCCCTTTTCAGTATTCACAAATAAAATTTGTCCAGCATGATAGATGCAGTTGCTAGTGGTGTCTAAAAATCTCATAACTGAGGATGGAATAAGCCAAGATGGAAGCAAATCTCCAATCAACCCCATGAACTACTATATGCTGGAAAAGTATCTTGGAGATTCATTCTGCTAACAGAACCCCTGGCTTTTCTTCACCTTTTCCTCTGCTTAAATGGGAAGGACAGAAGAGCTGTTCACCTGAAAACACTTAGAACCTAGAACTTCCATGCTTTGTATTGGCAGTGAGAGCAAAAAGCTGTCATACATCCTCTTCATCTTCTCCTTGGAGGTACAGCATTGCGTCTCTGTGGTGCAGACCTGGAGCATAAGCTTTGGTAAGGCTGAGTGTAAGGGCTAAAGCACAGCAGTCAGTGGGTCGTCCATCCTATTTTTAGTCTGTACCTGAAGCACCCTTGGTTGGCTGCTGGTGGTGAATAAAACCCGGAAAGCCAGTAACCTTTTTTAGGTCATGCTCTCATGGGTGATAGATTGGGTTAGGGGCATTTTGCAGGCTCCTGCTGTTATCCAAAAGCTTGTAAAGCCTCCAGAAAGAAAAGCAGGGCAAGGGGGAAGCTTTGCAGGAAGCTCAAAGCTCTGGCAGATCGTTTATTTCTGCTTAATTGCCAAGGATGTGAAGCAATTGTTGACGAGGCTGCGAGAGAAGGGAAGTGCCCTTTCCCACCTTCTCAACCTGCTCGTGGTTGCATAAGCCTCAAAGCGCAGAGCCTGAGGTTGCTATGCCAACTTGCACAGTTCCTCCCATCCACCTCCCCATCTGAACAATGCCATGAAGGAGCGGAGTCCATCGTGAAACAAAGCAAACCATGGGATCAACTGGCAGCAGAGGCTCTGCTCCATCAGTGGAGAAGACTGAAGGACACTGTGAGCTGTGTATACCCATGGTCCACGTGCCACCAATGAGAGATATTGCACCACAGCAACTGGTTTGCAGCACTTCTGCTTCAATGTCCTGAGTGCTTTACCTCTGCTGCTGAATTTGGTTTCAAGTCCTCACTGACAGAGTCTGTGCTGTTACCCATCAAAGGAATCACAAGTTCAGCATGAGTCTGTGTGCCTGCTTTCCCTTCTGTAGCATTAAAATAAAGTGCCTTTCAAAGGCACTGGAAAGAAGGAATCGCTATTTCCAGGTGCTTACATAAATGGCCTTCAAGTGCAAAATTGGAAAAACTTGAAATCCTTAGGCTCTTCACTTACCCCTCTCAAGCAGAATGCTATATGGACCTAGGTTGTATGCTAAAAGGGTCAAATCCTTGAAAGAGAACAAAAAAGCAGTGTGACTTAGATCTATGCTGCATAGAAGAGGCTGGCAGACGAAGCAGTTCCTTGGTTTTGCATGATATCTTAATTAGCAGTGATTTCCAGAACAAATTCTTATGGTTAGCCCCTTTCCCATCTTTCTTTGACCTTACACATAAACCACAAACTCTTTTCTCTACACTCCAGCAATAAACAGGAGTGGAAATCCTGACAAGTTATTTTGCCAGTAATTAAATTTGTCCCTTCTGTTCATTTCACAGATGCAGTTGCCCTCTGATTCAAAGCAAAGTGCAGGTCAGTGCCAATGGGAGCTTTTAATAATCTGGTAGTCTGACTGGGCGCTGAAGATGGAAAGTTTCCTTGTTAATTGGACTGTTGTATAATTATCTAAGAGGGGCAAGCTCCTCTGGACAGAGGAAGGCTGGGAGAGTGCAGCGTGATGGAAAAGGTAATGGGTAAATTTATACTCCTGTACACATCCTCTAAGCCTTCAGCCAGAACAAACTCGTAGAAGATGCCTTAGATCTTATTTCCTTTGACTCAGCAGCTCGCTTTGTCATTTACACCAGAGAAAAAGGCACTTTGATAGGCTTTGATGTCAGAATGATCACTCTTTACATTGCTGAAAGTGGGGTGCCAGCCTGCAGCCTGGGCAGAGGACACGGAATCAAAGCAAGGGAACACCAGTGCTGCCCTGCTTCTGCTGGGCAGGGCTCAAGGGGGATTGCCCCAGCCTTAAAATCTGGCCCCTGAGGAGGCAGGCAACAGCACTGTTGGCTTCATACAAACAAGACCTGACGGCTGCAAAAAACCCCTGAATTTTCCTGATTACAGATCATCAGAGAGATTTGCAGGCAGAGGAACCAGGTAGGTTCAGGAAAATTCTCCAATTTCACATTAATGAAAGGGGTCCACTCAAATGTGATCCTTGTCAGTAAATACGTGCAAATACAGAAGCTTTGATCAGAGTTCTGATTTTTTAGTTAAAAAATAAGATGCTAGTTATTTTCACTGCAGAGAAAAACCCAACCTTGCAGGACCCTGAGGGTCTCTTTCCTCTTATTTAGTTGGTTCTAATCTTGCAGTTTTTAAGCCTGTTTTATGATTTTGAGGACCTGACATATATTTGTGGAGAGATTGTAACAGGCAACACTGCCTTTTTAAAAACTGGGCCAAAGCAGTTTTGTGCTCTGGTTCCTTTCAAGGACGCAGATGAGGTTATTGACATGTCCATTAGTGTACTTCCCAGGAAGGTTTTGTGGTCCGCAATGAGGTGGTTATACACACGTCTGTGTGTGTTGTGTCACCTCCTGGCTGTACAGATGATTCTGGGGACTGGAGACTGTTTCCAGCCCTGCAGCCTGAGGGCTCTTATTTGTGTGGCCCTTTGCAGACAGATAAAACTCACTCTGCTCATGGTCTGAACTAGCCAAAAGCTAGGTAATCTCTCACCAGGACCAATAAACTCATGCTCAGCAACTGGCTCATTAGCAATGGATGCTCAATTTTCATTTAGTTTGCAGTGTGAGCAGGGGGAGCTTAAGTCTGGAGATGCTCACTCTGAGTAACCTGAGAGTAAATGTTTAAAACCTGTATGCACATTCAGTTTTCCCATCTGCAAACTGCTAAAATATTTATGTTCCTGAGACACTGAGCCTCACTTCCTAGATACTTGAAGAATGTATGGAGATATTAGCAAAAAAGTTACATATGTAATATTACCTTATTATTATTATAATGGATTTTACTTTGGTTCTTGAGTACGTGATTGCAGTCCTCTGAGAGGGGGAAACAGAACAAGAACAAAAAAGAAATCTAAAAGAACAACCTGTCATTATCACCTGTTCTTCCCTCAGAGTGATATTCCCATTCACTGGCTTCCTTTCATGAAAAATAAAGGTGTATAATATCTCTCAAATCAAAGGGATGAGGCATTTTTCAATTCCTGACACATTCTTATTTTCTTAATAAAGGAGCTGTAAATGCCCAGGTTCTAACATGGAACTGATCCTTTAGATAAAGGAAGGCACAGAAACAATTAACCCTGTGTGAAGACACAGAGCTCTAATTCATATGTTCTTGTTAATAACTGCAGTGAAACCAAGTCCCAAATAAAATCTGTCCAGAATCATGACCTGCACAAGCCAGAGCCACCATGGAGCTTCAGGGTGGTCACCCAAGAAAATCACTTAGTATTAGACAGCTTTAGTGCTCAGGCTCCAGCTCTGGGAAGACAACCAAGGGAGTTGTTTGAGAGATCAGCTTGTCATCATGCAGTCCACCCATATGGCTTCAGGGAGAAACACTGCATTCAGAGAAGCTTAACAGCCAGGCATAAAAAGACAATGGAGTGAGCAGAGCTGTGCTAGAAGGATGTTCCTGTAAAGACTGAGAGGTTTCACAGGTGAGTTAACCCTGTTCTCTGGATGCACAGGCATAGATTGGATGTGTTGGTGGAGTATGAAGGAACATGACAAACCAGATTCTTAGAGAAACAATTTTCTGCCCTCGACAGCTCACTAGGCAAGAAGAGCTTCCCACTGGGAATGTTTATATGGAACCAGCTGATACCAAATATAGGGGCCAGACCCAGATTTGCAATTGCCACTTCTTAATGGAGACTCCAATAGAATAGCTGGTCACAGCAGCACCACATGGGATGCAGAGGGCTCTGGCTTGTCAGTCTCTCTTTCATGTATTTTTCATGCACCTCTTCTTGTTCCATTTGTTTTGTCTTTGGTTTTAGCTGCACCTAATGAGACTTAATTGTGCTTTTGGTTAGTTACTTTTCTGTGAAGTCTTACAGGACTCTCATCCCCAGTCCTCTTCATCTTCTCCCAAGTCTTCCTTCCCTTCTGCTCTCTTTAGTTATTCATATTCCCACTGCAGGTAAAAATGTTTAAGAGATGATCATCAGCCCTGGTAAGGAGTCAGAATGGATGGTCAAAGAGCACAAACAAGTAAGTACATATTTTGGGGATCAAAGCAACATCACTGAGAACATAGCTGTAGAAATGGCTCAAAAAGAATTGTTTTCCTCTCTATCTTTTAGAAGGTGTCAGTCAGGGCAGAACTTTTGGGGCCTTTTTAAATGAACCTCTTCCTACCAGCATCATTCAGCAGGAAAAGCATGTGTTGGCTCCCTCACAGGTTTGCAGTTATCTGTGTGGACACAGGGCCTGGGAGCAGCTAGGGAAATGGGATGCTAAACAGAAACTGGAAATTGTGGTTTACCTACAGCCACTCCTTCCTGAAGCACTCTGTAGTCACTGTCAGGTGAGTGCCTGACTTGTCCTTCCACTCCAGCAGGATCATAAGTTACACAGAGGGATGTGTTGGGGATTGCTTTTGCTCCATCAGAGCCTGAGACACCTTAAACAACCCTACCTTGGTATTCACCGAGGGCAAGGAAATTAAATGTACACTTCAGCTGTTTTTTTTCCCCCACTTTCTATCCTGAAGCTTTTCCAAATAAGGGGAGGGAAGTTAAGCTTTATTTTTGCTTTTGAGTAGTTTTTTCAAGATGGGTATAGTTTTTAAAAGTTCAACAGTGAAACAAAAATGAAAGGATGCATGCATGTCTTTTAAGGAAATATGGACATGCTGTGCCAGTGGCAAATGGAAAGGAGGGGGACTAGAAATGCAGTCTTCTCTCAAAAATATTTAATTAAAATGTAATAAAAAACTGATTCACAAGAAATGCAGCAAAGAAAAGGTGACTTGAATTCATTTTTTCACAGCAATGTTTTTCCATTTTGCAGGGATCTCAGTAAATACTATTAATACATTTTACACCCTAGGATGCTGAGAAATTACAGCCATGCACAAATTCTGTGACAGGATCAGGAATATAAGTCAAACCACCAGTTTCTAGATTGTATGCCTTCTCCAGCTGCATTCTCTCAAGTATTACTGTTCTCACTCATAACTAATGATCATTTGTTATTTTCCCAGTCACTGTAACACCCCTGGAGAGCCTTTCACGGAATTGAAATGCTGGGGGGAGCTACAGATAATTCAGAGGCAGTAACAGATCAGCTGCTCATCTATTTGCTGTTCAGAATATGACTTGGTACCTGCAGTTTACTGGCTCTTGAACACTAACTTTTCAGCACTGCTGGAAGGGAGGACCACCAAGCAGGAGGGATGAATGTGGGAGGGAGGGAAGGAAGGAAGGTGAGGGGGTGGAAAAATGAGTCTGCTTTACTGAATAATGAGGAGGGTGAAAAGGAATGGGAAAAGAGAGAGAAAAACTGGTTTAAATATTTAATCTCCATTGCATTTGCTTTTAAAGAGGAGACAAAAGGCTTGGAACATCTTTTGTCTTGAACAAATTCTGATCAGAGATGAATGGGCATGTGATTGTCAATTCTGTCATTTACCTTAAGGTGGAGAGAAACAGATTGGTCCTGCTGCATCAACCCAGAATATCAGTCTCTGTCTCCAGCCACAGCCAGTGTCTGAAGCTGCAGAAGGTATTAAATTACTCATGCCAGTGAAACTTGGCTTTATGAGCCCACATTGCCCTGCATCCTGGTGCCAGCATGGTCAGCATGTGTGGTGCCCAAAGAGCTGCACTCTTCTCTGGAGAAGGGAACTCCTCAGAGAGATCTGAGGAGCAGTTGTGTCTCCCCATACAATAAGACACTTCATGTAGTTCTTCACCATTTGAAATCAGGTGGTTAGTGCAACACACTTCAGCTCTGATTTCCTCTTGTCTCTCCCCATTCCTCTGTACATCTTCTATTGAGCCTCTTTCTGCTACATGCTTTCACTTCGCTTCACTCGCCCTCTGTAATCCTCTGTCTCTGCTCACCCATGATCTAGGCAGGGCCAAAAGCCACACAGGCACATTGTCTACCAGTCACAACTGCACAATTTGTGGCACCTTCCACAGCTGGGGCAGCCCCACGGATGAGCTGGCAGGACCTGCATGGCGGCATCAGAGACAACAGCTACATGTGCCAATGGCCACTGCAACAACAAACCATAGAATCACAGAAGAGTTCCTTTTGGAAGGGACCTTAAAGATCATTTCGTTCCAACCCCACTGCCATGGGCAGGGACTCCTTTCACTAGACCACATTGCTCAAAGCTCCAGCCAGCCTCGCCTTGAACATTTCCAGGGGTGAGGCATCCACAACTTCTTCAGAAAACCTGTTCCAGTGCCTCACTACTCTTATAGTAAGTATTGTTTTCCTTAAATCTAATACAAATTTCTCCTGTTCCAGTTCAAATTATTACCTAGTTGTCCTATTCTCCCTCTGTTCTTGTAGACTTTACTTAGGTAGTAGAATGTGCTATAAGGAATCCCTTCTCTTCTCCAGGACAGGAGAGACAGGCTCTAAGGTTGTCTTCAGAGGAGAGATGCTCCATCTCTCTCATCATCTTTGTGGCCCTCTAGGCCCACTCCAACATGGACTTCATACTAGGTCCATGTCCCTAGGATGCTGGGGACTCCAGAGCTGGATGCAGCACTCCAGGTGGGGTCTCATGAGAGTCGAGTAGAGGGGCAGAATCCCCTCCACACTTCCTTTGATGCAGCCCAGGATACAGAGCTATGAGTGCACATTGCTGGGTCATGTCAAGCTACTCATCCACCAATACCCCCAAGTCCTTCTCCCCAGGGCTGCTCTCAATTCATTCCCTGCCCTGCCTGTATTTCTTCTTGGAACAACCCTATGTGCAGGACCATGGACTTGGCCTTATTGAACTTCATGAGGTTCACATGGGCTCACCTCTCAAGTCTGTCAAGGTCCCTCTGGATGGTGTCCCTTCCCTCCAGCCTGTCATTCAGCAAGGCCGGCACAGCCCTTCATAACAGTGGTGGTTCTCTGTAGCCACTGCCCATCATCCTCCTAAACAGTCTTAGCTGGATAAAAACCTCATTTGGCTTTCTTTATAGACTGGAGGAGTGGGAGGGAGAAATACCTCTAGAGAATAATACATTGCTAGCCTAGCTTTTAAATTGATATATATCTATAAGATTTAAGAAAGGCTGATAGTCTAACCAGAAGCAACTGATGAGACTGGGAACTTCTCTTGCTTTGGCAGACTTTGTCTCTCTGATTCACTTATTCCCTTTATAACCCCTCATAGCAAAGAGGTGCTGCCATCCCTCCTCCTCATATGAGGGCAGATGTAATGTAACTTCTCCACCAGAGCAACTTGTTGGATGTCTTTAAAAAATAAGGATTTTTTTGACCTCTGGTCTCCTAAGCCCTGAGGGAAAGCATGAAACTCAGCTTTTTGTCAACTCCTTAATTGGTAGCACACCAGAAGAAATTAAACAAAAAACACCAGCCCAAAAAGATACAACAGTGTCTTTCAAGCCTATGAAGCCTCATAGTTAGCAACTATCTTTCAAAACTTATTACTTCAAAGTAATTTATTTTTTACTAGCTGTTCTATAAGAGATCAAATAAAGTTAAGATGCCTACTTAAGAATGTTCTTGTTTTATTTTATTACCATTTGAGGAACTTGATTGATTACTTGAAATGCTGGAGAGAATAGCTGAGTAGGAGTTTGGGCTGGGTGAAGCCAGCTAGCCAAGAGTTTTACATTTGGTTTACAAAAGAGCTTGAGTAGGCTGAAATTCCAGGCTGATGAGATGGTCTCCATTGTGACTACACTTCTTTCTTGGTAGAGAACTCAGTACACTTGACATGTGAGCCATAGGGATGAAAAAGAATTTTATTTTCTATAGCACTACAGGATTTCACTTTGCTGGGTTTTGTGGCCATTCCTGCTTCTGTGGCAATGATACCAGGATGCTGATCACTCTCTTTGGATCTAAGCTACACAAGAGCTGATAAGACACCAGAAATGGTCCAGGTTTGATCTGAACTAATGACTTAGAAATGGGAAGCATCATATCTTATGTCAAAAATTTGTCTGAATCATGAAAGTACTCCCCCATCTTTTGCCAAGAGGCTCAGGACCTGACAGAGGAGACATGGTACTGTGGTCCAAAAAGAGCTCGGTTCTGCTCATGACCCAACACCAGTTCAGTACTGCTGCAATGTTTCAGTGGTGCTCTGCCAGGTCCAGTCCTTTCTTCCCAAATCTGAAGTTGTTTGCAGGATCTGCTGTTTCCCAAATTTGATCAGTGTTGTTTTGCCTTTGTGTTAGCTGTGAGTTCCCAGATGCACATCCTGCTTAAGATGACCGTGACCCTGACTTCAGTGGGAGCTGCTTCCTCTCACAGACAGTTCCAGCTGGACTCATCCCACAGCCTGTGTTGTATCCTTTGAGGTCTGGGAGCAC
Organism: Toxostoma redivivum; assembly: GCA_013397375.1. Classification (NCBI taxonomy): domain Eukaryota; kingdom Metazoa; phylum Chordata; class Aves; order Passeriformes; family Mimidae; genus Toxostoma; species Toxostoma redivivum. Next base: position 1,480,564 of record VXBI01011679.1, read on the forward strand.
AGAGACACTCACAGGCATGTTACGCTGTGCCTGCACAGTGGAACCCTCCTCAGTGGTTGCTGTGGATGACTGAGGATGGGTTCTGTGCAGCATCAGGAGCACGGGCAGAAGAGGGAAGCTTCATTCCAAGGGTGACAACAGAAACATCCCTGTGCTCTGAGGAATTCAAGGACAGAAAGTGAAGCATCTTGGAAATTCCTCAAAAGCTGCAGGAATTGGTGAGGGGAGGAGGTTTCAAGATGATACACATAGGGTAGTTGAAAGAATCATTGCATTCAACAAAGAGTAAATTTCTCAGGGAAAAGAAATAAAAAAAAATAGGGATAACTGTAGGAGACCTGAAACTGCATTCACATTTGGAAGACTGTGCTTGCCTCCCATTTTCTTATTGTCAAAATATCCTGAAAATCTCTGTGTTTTTTCTTCCTTTCCTGCCCCACCCCTAACTAGGAGTTTAAAGTGGGAAACACTGAAGGATTTAATTTCAAATCTTTCAAAATCAAGCTTTTTAACATACTTTAAAATAAACTCATAGATCTAAACTATTATTTCAGCTGAAAAAGGAGAAAAAATTCAAGTAGATCAGCGATGAAATACACTGAAAATGCAGTGTTTCACTTGGGGTTGAACAAATGCCTTGAATTCTCCCTATTTTTAGTTTGTTTCTCTCTTTTTCCTGAGCTTCAGTTCCACACACTTTCAGTTTGTTTGACCTTTTTTAACATTTCTATTACTCATCCCTAGTTTAGTTTTTCATTTATTTAAATATTAATGAAAGAACAACAGTTACACATTATTCTTATTTCTTAATCAAACCAACCAGCCATTCTAATGTAAATATCTTGAGGTTGATCTAACAGGGGAAAACATTCCATACAGCAAAAGATTTATCGAAATTATGGACGGAAAGCCCCTACTCGGGAAATGACTCAGTCTGCTTCTGTCTAGGAGAAAAAGTCAGCACAGAAGAATAGAGCTTTTAGAAACAGCTTATGAATTTACAGCTTGCAAAGTAAATTAATTCTCTGTTCTCTCATACACATACACTAACTCATTCTTCACACATGCATACATACAGGTCTCTGGTGGAAAGACAGGGAACGTGCAGTCTGCAATGCACATGAACTTTCTGTTTAGAGGAGAAAAGAAAAGATTTTTCCAATAGGCACAAAATCCCACCCCCTCAGCACTGCTCCTTCCCCTGTGTCTGACACTGACTTCAAGGGAGGAGTTGAGCCAATTATCTGTGAGTCCTACAGAAGGAAAATCTGCAATTTGCCAGTAGTTGTGACAGAGAGAGGGAGAAAGGCAGGGAGGGAAGGAAAAATATTTAACAGGCAAATATAAAGAAAAGCCCCTTCTATCCTAGAGAGAGAATATTTTAAAGCAAATCTCAGACCAGAAGAAAAGAAGCTCGTGGGGAGGGATGAGCCAGGCAAGATCTGGGAAAGCATAAGGTCACCGCAGACAACTTCCAAGCCCACCCTGATCTTTCTGCAGAGGATCTGAGGCCGCACAGAGGCAGCGTGGGCCAACTGGATGCACCCACTGCCCTCAACGAGTAGGCACTGCTCCTGAAATTCTTTCCCCACAGCAAAACCTACAAAGTACAACTTGCAAGAAAAGGCAGTGGGAGCGGGAGAGACTCTGCATCTCCTTTTCTTGAGCTGACCCTGTGAGGAAAAAGAGCTCATCTGCCCAAAGGGAAAAACTGTCACCGGTTCTGAGACTCTTCTTTAGCCTGTGTCGGTTGCCTGATCCTGCTCTTACACCCATGGGGAAACGCCCTCTGGAGCCCTGCGGTCCTTCCCAATCCTGCTAAGTTCTTGGGAAATACTGGAGAAGAACTGAGCCCAGAACAAGCACTGTGGGATCCACAGAACAGCAGCCTTTTACAGCAGCAGCCACCTCTGATTAAAATTGTCAACTTCATCAGACTGCACCGAGACCGAGGACTGCTCCTCCTAAGGAAAAGAGGTAAGAAATCAGCACAGAGTTTGCAGTGAAAGTAGGAAAGAAACATCCCACAGGAGTGATCTTGGTGTGCATGAAAATTACAGGGACACTAGTAGTAATTAAGAAGTGACAGATCTGTTAGGCATGGTACAGTTTGTGTCTGCCTAGTTTGTGTCCTTTTCAGCTGGGTGCAGTGATTAACACTGGGGTGGCAAACAGAGACAACCAGCAGCTCAAGACAGAGGAGTTCAAGGGAGGTAGTTCAGAAGTCTATTCATAAATGGGAAGTGGTAGGGGGAGCATACACCCTGATGGGAGAATGGAAAACTAAGGTGCAATAGCTCTGGGCAGGTTGAATAAAGAGTATCTTCCTTAGGTATCTATCTGCCTATGGATGCTGAGGCTCAAATTTGTCAGTACTTCACTGGCATTCAGACAAGTGCTCTCCAGAGCATACAAAAGCAGGTTCATTGTTATTCATTCCAATGCCTGCCTATAAAAAGAGAAGTGGTGGTTAGCAGGTAGAGGATGACAGAGGGAGTCAAGAGAAATGGGGTTTAATGTCGATTTTGAACCACAGTTTCAGCTCTTTCTGGGCAACTGAGCTTTTCCCTTTATTTAGTGTTATTTAGAGATAACATTAATTGCCTGTATTTCTACGATATTTTGAAATCCCTGAACTGTACCAATATAAAATACTAATATAAACTTTCTAGCATCAAGCCAGTACATTAAGCAGAAGGTACCACTGGGATTTAATCTATGCTTAAGCATTTAATAAACTGGAAGGAAAAGATGTAGATTAAAGCCAGCTGGAGATTGTTTGTCTCTTCATTCTCTTCTGATTGATTTTGCTTTACTTAGTACATGAACATGTGGTCTCTCTCTGCTTCCTTTCTTCTCTCTTTAATCTTTTTCACGGTATGAGCCCCTGTGCTCCCCCCTGCCACTTCTGGGTGTCAAGGCTGAAGTTTCATTCCTTTTTTGAGGAGAAAGGGAGGCAGACTGTGTTGAACTAGAGAAAAACTGGACTGAGGGGATAAGAAGAGAAGGCTCAAAACAAAAAAGTAAGCTCCCAGTTCATGGCACACTCTGAGTCAGGTTTGCAGCAGAGGTGATGAGTAGCAGCTCCACAAATTGAAAAGCATATTTTCACTTTGAGTGAAATGAAATGCAGTAAAGAAAGCACAGGAGTCCTCAAAGAAGGACAGTGTAAAGTGATCAGGTCCCTCAGCATGCATGTTCTGTACAGGAAATAAAAGGCATTCTCTCAAAAGGTGTAACTGTGCTCTCTCCCAGATGCTTTTGCACTGAGTTGTACAGAACTGCTCTCCAGCAGGTGTAAACCACACAGTCCCTTTGCTATCATGCAGCTCTACTGGTCCATTCACGGCCTGAAGAGCTGCCTCACCTCTAGATACTGATCCTGGGCAGTCAAGTAGTCTGTAGTTTTTACAGCTCATCTATTTCCCTGCTCCTCTCTGCCAAATAAATAAGCCTGAGAGGGTGGAAGAAAGCATTTTTTTGTCTGTCCACGGATACAAAACAGTTTTGGACTGTGGGATAGTGTACATGGCAGTGTTCCAGAGACTGAATATGGTATTTCTTCACTACTGGACATAGGTCCTGTGGTAAAAAAACACAGTCAGTTCAAATACCAGCTGTGCTCCTTGCTGTCATTTCTGCTACAGTCATCCCAAAAGTACCATAATTCTGCATGTGTGTCCATCCAAAGTTGTGTTCTGGCATTAATCTGGCTCTAATATTAGGATCTCCTGCCCTCTGAATGTAATTCAGCATGTAAGGTACTCCGAGGAGAGCATTGCATTTTCTTTTATGCATTAGGTAGGTCTGAATATACCATTGTTGTGCCGCAACTTATAGCAATAATAATAAATAATCCTGTTTTGCTGTTTCCTTGGGCTGTAGCACAGAGCTTGTAATGATGCTGGATCAGAATTCCAGAGACTTCTTTATTTAGCAATGACTGTATCTTTACTACTGCTTTGGTGCTTTGCACATGTTAAACAAAGTAAAATATTTTAAGCTCTTCCCTGAGATAATTGTCAGCTACATAAAAGCTTGGGAGATAAAAGTCACTCAAGGGAAAGATAGGAATCCAGATCTCGACCCAGAAATGATCTTTCAGTGTACATAAAGTACTTGCATTGTAATATTAAATAAACAACACCTAAGTTAAATAAATGGCACAGTGAGAAGTTGATTATTCTTTAATAAGAACCTAGTAACCAAAATAAACTCTGCCCAAAGTGAGCCTCCTTTGCTGTAACCGTCAGTTTTCCCCACACAGAGGCTGTATTTTTCTTTCAGCACTTAGTTTGAACTGGTACACAAAAGAGGTTTGAGCACCACTTTTTCTTTCCTACCAAAGTTTCCTGCATCTGAGTGCTATGTCAAAATGTTATCTCCAGGGTCTCTAGACTCATTTTAGATGTCATGGGTTGAAAATCTTGTCTAATAGCTATTCAAGATGGCTGTCCTTCATCTTTTCTTCTGCTTGTACTTAGCACCTGTGCTTAGCAAAGCCACTGGCACCCACAACATCTATATATATAAAGACTGGACCTCCTAAAAAAATCTGTGTTTCTGCAGTTCCACCCATTGACAGCCATCCTGCTGCAACAATGATCATTTGGTTATAGGGAGTTCCCACACTACCAGTCCAAATAGCAGAATTAAAATCTGGCTTCTAAAAGGTCACTGAAGGCACAGATCTTTGAATTTATCACCAGCCAGTGCTATTTTGCGGCTCACGCTCCCTGCATCAGCAATAAATAGTGCATGGGACCAGCTATTTAAAGTTACTGAGATGTCTAGCTTGCACTGATGTTAAGCATGATTCTTGTTTCTGTCTGACTTTTGGCTGATCTCAGAAAACGAGTGTTATGTTGTGCAGCTCCTATTTAGGGAACCAAACCAAGCGATCTAGTTCTAATGGCAGCTGCAGTGGCTGTAATATATTGAGGAATATGACCTCTGTGTTTATGTATCTAAATGAGAACCAAGTTCTACTGAAAAATCTGGTAATGTGTAAGTGATGCAGATGGTGGGAAGGAACCTGGTGTCTCAGTTGAAGCACAGCTGATAAATTCAGCCCTTAATGTTTAAATGTAACAGCAAATTACAATTTAAAAGCATGTTATTTTCAGTGTAAATGCCTTCATTTTTATATTACTTTAAAAGAAAAGAAAGAACAACAACGATAGAACAAAACCAAGCCAAAACAAAATAACCCACTCCCTGAAAATGAGACTGAAAAAGTTTGTGCATTTCCATTCTGTATGGACCATTGATTACTCTGCTCTGCATAGAACACTATGGTCAAGAATGTTCTTTGGCAAGCTTGTGGTGAGGACCTGCCTTATTTTACCCTCCATTTGGTTTCTGATCTTTCCTCCAACTCTGCTGTTTCCTCTTTCAGGACCAAGCGATGATGAAGACTATGTCTGGTGGAAACTGCAACCTGAACGTGCCAGCCAAAAACTCGTACCGCATGGTGGTGCTGGGAGCCTCCAGGGTGGGGAAAAGCTCCATCGTCTCGCGCTTCCTCAACGGCCGCTTTGAGGATCAGTACACCCCCACCATCGAGGATTTTCATCGCAAGGTCTACAACATACGGGGAGACATGTACCAGCTGGACATCCTGGACACCTCTGGGAATCACCCTTTCCCTGCCATGAGGAGGCTTTCCATCCTAACAGGTGAGAAAGTCGGGGGGAAGGGCATAAGGATAAGACATTAGCATGAAAAGAGTAGCCTGGAGATGAGTGTTTTTTGGGAGACAGCTAAAGGGACTGCTTGATTTGCTGCAAGGTGCATTTCTATAGAGAGATATTTCCTGGCTGGCATGTTCCCAGAACTACAATGCATGCATTAGCCATGGTGGAGAAATCCAGTGGGTGAAGGTCTGAAATTGAGATTTTCCCATATCCATCTACCTTCCCCTCCTGCTTCATGTTTTTACTGATGTCACAAATAAATGGTTAAATGCAATTCTGTGGGTATAAAGAGCAGCAAAAGGCAAATTAAGCATGTTTTTATGGGACACATACAGTGAAAAATAAATATAAAATGCACAGAAAGGGAATTCTAACCAAGAAAGCCCCAAGGATTTTTTTATTCTTAAAATTTCCAGCCTGGTTTCCTTGATTTAATATTCCAGTAGAAGGATAGCTTTACTTTTACCCTTTCTCCTTAGTCTGCATCTTAAATATGCTTAAAGAGAAAAGAAGGGAAAATGGTGGGATCATTTTTCATCTTCTCACTGTCAAGCCATTCCTGTTGTGAGCTAAAATATATTCTTTAATTATAAAAGAGACAGTAGATGTATATTTGGCCACAGCTCACAACAAACCTTTTTTCTGGATTCACTATCCACCTTTCTAACTGGCCAGGGCAACATGACATTCACATCTGACAAGGCTACCATCCATATTCAGTGAGGTCCTAGAACAAATTTCTGGCATACAAATGTGAGCTTTAGCTCCTGAAAGCTCTCTTAGCATGTTCCACATGAAGGTCATTCAACAGGCGATGATTTGCCTTATTTTCTACTTGCAAAAGGAATTATAAGGCAGGAAATGTCAAAAGGAAACACCAGGGGATGTGTGTCATTTATGTATTAAGTTTTTTTCATAGTCTGCTTCTCTTGAGCAAATGCAATGACAGCAGAGTGCACTGAGAAACCTCTTGTTCCTGACTTGGGTGTTCAGGACTATAAACCTTCAGTTCAGGTGTTGCTTTGTGTATTGTGTAATCAAAGGGTTAAGGCTGAGTGGCTGCCAGCTCTTCACTCTTTCTGGTGTCACAACAGGATTTGTTTTACACAGAGATACAAATGAAGTAAAAAGAAGAGCAATGCAGCAGAGCTGAGGTAGAAACATCTTTATGTAAGAGGGAAAAACAGGCAACAACTTACAAGCCCGGTGCAAGCTAGGAATACCACTGGATATGACTGGAGTAACATAATAGCCAAAAGTCTTTTCCACAGCACTATGGAAAGATGTGGGGAGTTGAATCAGAAGAACTAAAGTGCGGCTGAGTGAATACTTGCCAAAGGACCAAACAAAAAATATGGGAAGGAGATGGAAATAAAAGAATTGCTTTTTTAAAAATTGCTCCTCTGAAACCTGCTGTGACCAACAAGCCTTTACAGTACCTTTTTTGTTTTTAATTGCAGGGGATGTTTTCATCCTGGTATTCAGCCTGGACAACAGAGAATCCTTTGATGAGGTCAAGCGACTCCAGAAACAGATCCTTGAGGTCAAATCCTGCCTGAAGAACAAGACCAAGGAATCAGCTGACCTCCCCATGGTGATCTGTGGCAACAAAAATGATCACAGTGAAATCTTCCGCAAGGTACGCACTGATGAAGGTGAGAATCTTGTCTCCAGTGATGAAAACTGTGCTTACTTCGAAGTGTCAGCCAAGAAGAACACCAATGTGGATGAGATGTTTTATGTCCTCTTCAGCATGGCCAAGCTACCTCATGAGATGAGCCCTTCCCTCCACAGGAAAATCTCCATCCAGTATGGTGACACTTTCCAACAGAAATCCTTCCGGATGCGCCGAGTCAAGGACATGGACGCCTACGGCATGATCTCTCCCTTCGTTCGCCGGCCAAGTGTCAACAGTGACCTGAAGTACATCAAATCAAAAGTTCTCAGGGAAGGGCAGTCCAGGGAGAGAGAGAAATGCACAGTCCAGTGAAGGAGGCTTGTGCTTCTGTCTGAAGACAACATCCACATGCAGTGCCTTAAAGAAAAAATGGTCTGTGGAAGCAAAGAACAGGCTCGTGGGGCTTGTGGAGAAAACCCATCACGGAGAAAGGATAACTTCCTGTGGATTCTGCCGAGTCACAAATGTAAATAACATCATCCTTGAAGATGACTGGGAATAATCATACACCTGAAATACAAGTGCATTTTTTGTCTTTGTAATGTAGTTCCTCGTCATTCACCATTTTGTTTGAAAAACATAGTCCTGAGAAGTAAAGACATTGCAACCTCATTGTTACAAAGAAAATAGATCAAAAATGCACAGAAGGCATTAACAGTAACCCAGCATGCAGCTCTTGCTAAGAGAGAGGAGGTTATGTATGTGTGTGTGTGTATCTCTGTGTGCCCATGTGCACATGTGCATGCATGTGTGGAGCTCTCCTTTTAAAAAGTGGAACTTGCATTTCAAAGGGCAGCAGTCTTAACTGAACATTCCCAGATTGGGAGTGGACTCTATATGTGGATGCATGACTTTCACTCACTTCTGAGGACACCTGCATTAAGAACTTCATTTTATGTTTTGTTTTTGTTGAGATAGTTACCATTTGACATTGACATGAATGTTGGTTTGTATTATAGATTTTATTTGACATTTGTTGGGGTTTTTTTATTGTCTGGGGGTGGGTTTTTAGCAAAATCAGATGGCAAGTGCATTTGATATTAAACAGTGTCTGTTTTCTACCAGTGAAAGGTGGTTTTCATCTGTAACACTTTCTTATATGTACATTAGTTGAAAGTGAAATTATTCTGCAAAAAGCCAATGCATCTGGCTGCTTTGTAAGCCTGGTGTGATGTTGCTTCTTGAAACAGCCACACCAGTGCTGAGTATCATAGTACAAATGCCACCCTTTGCCTTGCTGGCCAATGGACTAATGATTCCTTCCTCTGCTTGTATCAGCTGAGAGTGACCAGACTTATATGTGGAATCGGACCACTTCAGAGGCAGGATTGGATTATTTTTCAAAAATAAGAACTGAATGGTTATAGGGCCAGCTCCTTCATATTTGTTCTGCTGACATGCTTCTAGTAATTTTGTTCATGGTTTCCTTCACTGTCCAGTAAAGGTTGCCTTGATGGAAACATTCGTACTGCAGAAGTCCTTCAAAAAAGAAGCTTTGTCCTGGTTGTTCAAACAGGATTGAACTGACTGGTCAGATAAATCTGGGGCAGTCCATTCCCTTCTTTCCTTTCTCAGCCCTTTCTCAGGATTCCTTATCTTCAGCTCTGTCCCTGTTCTGCTTCTTGCTCTGTTGTTTGATGAGCTCCTCAAAGCCCAATATATTCTCTCAAATGTGAGCTCATCACTCTTGCTGACTGGAATGAGATGTGTGCACACATATCTGTGGGCAAAGCATGGCCCCAAGACAGTAAACAACAGTACAATATATATGTTATATATACCTCAGAAAGACCTTCAGATACATTGTCCCTCCCTCACCCTCAAGTTTTGTGTTTGGCTGTATCTGCCTTGCTGTGTCCTGGGCAGAGCTGTGAGCTAGTTTGTGCTGTAATTTGACAGGAAACCAAGAATGATGATTGCCTGTAAAAATTAGCCTCTGGGATTCAAAATCCCATATTCATTTATCAACTCCACCCTTCATTGGTACTGTATTGGTAAAATACATTGTTTTTTCATTCCTGTTGCCAGGGCAGCACCTTTCTGACCACATCTCCCTCCCTATCTATAAATATGTACATGGTTTATGATTAAACCTGATTTATTTATTAGCTGTGTCCTGGTTTTTTGTTGTTGTTTTTGTGGCTTTTTTTTTAATTTCTCCAAGAATAATGAGGAAGGTCCTGTATTTATGTTCTGCAGGTGCACCTAGGTAAGTGAGTTCTGGATTGAGAATCCTGATGAGATCTCCAGTAAGTTCTGGAAGAGCCTTTTATGTCCCCCAGACACCAGGGGCTACACATTTGCCTGTTTGAAACAGAACTATGTCTATATCCTTATCTATCTATCTATCATCTATCTATCTATCATTTTGACTACTGACTTAGATATACAGATATCTGCAGAGGCAGACAGTTTCTTTTCCCCATGCTGCCTCCAAAATGAGAGAACAACAACTCTTTCCTTCCTGCACAGAGCTGACATGTTGATCTCTGGTGCAATTTAATGTGGTCTCTGCAGAGACATTGCTGTTTATCTCAGCAATCTCTCCAGGTTACCCTCTGTACCTCCCACTTCTGTGAGTCCTGGTCCCTCTGAGCACATCCTCACCACTCCACAGACTCCCCATCCAAGTGTATGACTATGAATGTATGTATGTGATCAGGCTCTGGGACTCCTTGTGTGCCACAAGGAGGGGGTTTGAAGATGGAGTGAGAAAGGCATAAGTAATGGATATTGGTTGGGTTAAAGGACCCTGGGATACTAAATGAGAACTGCTTGCACTATAAACCATGCACTGCTTTACTGACCCTGCATCCACTCTCCCTGGCCTGCAGGATAAAGCTGAATTTTTAAAGAGCCTTCAAAATCAAGTCTCTATCTTTGTCTTATCACATTGACTTTACCATTATTTTCCTTGCTTCTCTGCATCTCCACAAACACAGTCTTTTCCATCTCCACAAAGACACCAGATTTCCACACCCTTCCATATTTTCCTATTCCTGCCTCCTCCACTATGGACACAAAGCCACCCAGCATGGAAAAGCAAAACTGCAGTGGCAACAGAGGCACAAGTGTAGGGGAGGCTGAAGAGCAAAGAGCAGGTGCTTGCACATATGCTGGTTGCCACAGGAATGCCTGTGAGCCCCAGTTGCAAAGTCCAGCTTGGCCAGCCAGTGCTCAAGGTGAGAAGCATCTGAGAAACCGGCTGGGAATTAAGGTGAAGCAGCATCACAGTCACAAACAAAAACAAATGGCAATAAGCAGATAATCTTATTAAAGTAATCCTAGTCTTCTCACTGCATTTTGTTACTGATGGTAATTGCTTTTGAATTTAGATTTTCATGCTCCTGAGGACATTTTCCTTTCTTTTATTGTATCATTACAGTCATTCTATTAATATCTATATATTATTTGGGCTCTAAAAGTGCTTACAGCTCCTAAACCAGACAGTATGTTTATCAGTTGTTTATTCACAGTTAGCAGCCTTTATGTTCTGTGGAAAGGCCTGGGACTGGGAAGCAGAGAGCAAGGCTACCTTCCTGCATAGGGGACATAAGGTAAAGCAGGAAGAGGAAAGGGGAATTGTTTCTTCCCTGCTAATCACTGAATGCATCTGGTTGTAGAACAGAAAAGGGAGGAGCTTTATGAGAAACTCTTATGTGTGATCAGAAACCGTGAGACCCTGAAAGAAGCAGAGACCTACAGGCAGGTCTCAGAGACACTGGCAACAGAAAAAAAGAGAAACCACCCCTCTCTCCCCAACCTGCACCCCCACTTTGCCCCCCCCACCTCCTCTTTTGAGATTCAAGAGACCCACATGGAACTTACTGCAATCCAAGTCGTGAAAATGCACAGGACTGAGGGCAGGTCTGGGAGAAGGAGTCTGTCTGGAAGAGATGCTAAGAGTGCCCTTACTTGGTCTTACCCGGTGTAATTAAGTTGCTTTATCCCACAGCTACCTCATCCTACATTGCAGTATATAAACCCCATGACTAGTGATGCAAAGCCTCTCTTTCACAGTTTTTGTGTGTGTACTTTCAGGACAACAAGCAGGGGCCTGGCTGAGGATCAATCACGGCCCTGGAACAAGACAAGACTGAGATTTATTTTTTATATTGGTCAACATAGCAAGATAGTCCTTGTCCTGAAGAAATTACCAATCAACACATAGGAGCTACTATAAATATTGGCAAAAATCTAATCAAGTCAAAGGGTCAGTACAAATCAGGAAGGAAATAGTAATCATGGTGAATTAAGTAAAAAACAAACTGAGGGTGGAGAAGACAGAATGAAGGTCTGTTTTGACATCCAAAGGATTAAATTAAGCTTCTGTTCTGAAGGATCCCCAGGAGAGCTGCTGCCACCAGGCCAGCCTGATGCTAGGGAGAGGCCTTCATGGTGCAGCCTCACAAAGAGCATTGTTTTCCTGAGACCCTGGGGTTCAATATGTCTGATTGTCTGAGAGGTCGAAGGCCTTTTACAAAGGCAAGGAGGAAATGGTGGGATAATTTTTTAAAGGGCAGCAGAAGAGAGCTTCAAAAGGGGGCTCATAAAGGTAGAGTGGCAGCAGGAGGTTGTCCAGGTAAATAATCAAAAAGATAGGCTAGAATGTAAGCTATAAAATGTACCTTTCATCTTTATTTCATATTTTTCTACACACAAGTCAAAAAGAAGACATTTTACTTAGCCTTTTTTGTCCTTCCTCAAATGTTAGCAACTGCTTACTGCTGTGTAGAACCCACATCCCACCTCTCATTACACCTTTTTCTACCTTAGACTTACTCTCCTGTCATCTACTTCATTATGGGCTGCTTTGTTAGCCTTGTCCTAGTGTCTTGGCTAGGGCAGAAGGTTACAAGAAAATATGTTTTTGAAGTAACTGATGATTATTTGATTTGAAATCACTGTTACATTCAAGGGCTTTATTAGCATTATTGTTTCTGTAAAATTACATGGTGGCAGGTTCAGATTAAAGGATCTCCTTGAAAAAGTATATAAAACATGATATAATGTACATTTTCCCCACTGGTTTCTATAGCAACAGCCTTTTCTCTGCACTCAGAATGAGCAGGGGATTTGCAGGGGGGAGATGAGTAGCAATAGCTCTGCCCTGCTCAAATCTTTCACTTCTGAGTCCTCATGGAAAATTTTCCTCCCTTCAGTTTCTGTTATGTGGAGAAACATAGACCACCAGCCAGATCTGGTTTGCAGACTACTCTGCATCGTTCCTGGCACAGTGCCTGATATGGGAAGTACACATGGCAAAGTGCTATGAACCAGCTGCTGCACTCTGGTTTTGGTACAGCTAACTGTGAGCCTTGACCATCTCCACTCTTCCCTGTGCCTGTCAGGCTCAGTCTGAGCCTGAGATTTCCCAGAGAAAGATTTCCTTTTGCATCATGACAACATCAGCCAAAGACCTTTCCTTGCCTCTACCATCATTGGTCATCCACAGTGAGCAGAACCACACTAAGTCCCAGGCATCGTGTTCCTAGAAAGTTATTGACAGCTTGGAAGGAGACCAAGAACTTGCAAGAAAAACATTTTATGAGCCTAAGGGGATTGACTTGAGTAAGCCTTAAGAAAACTCTGAAAGGGATAATTCTGTGCTGTGCAGGCAAACAAACTCTGAGAGAGACTGGCTGAAAACCCCTTGATGGGTTTGAGAGGTGGAGATGACAACTGAGACAGGTCTTTTTTTAGAGTTGGACAGGGGGATAGTTCAGAGGGAACAGAAGTATTAAGCAGGAAAATGTAGGCAAGACAGCAAAGCATATTTTAGGGCAGTGAAATCTACTGGAAAATTTTCTAAGAAATGTCAGGAAAGTCCCATTAGGAAAACACTGGGAAAAACACTGAAACCTACATGGCCAGCAGGGGTAACCTGGTGTTGGCAGTGGGCTAGACTGACTGAGCCAATAGTTTATCTTGATCCCATACACTTGTTTCTGTGATGGACCCTGAACCCAAGTCTTCTTCAAAGACATTTCCTCAGACTGGTTGTCCTTGGTGCACACTTCCAGTCCCATAAGTGGAAGGCTGGTAGTTCACTGGTCCTGTCCCAGCAAACCACTAACAATAGAGACAAGACTTCTGACGTTAGACCCTGCTTTTCAGAGCATTTCCACAAAGATCCAACTTCTGGATTGCTTGGAGCAAACAGCTCCTTTGGCGAATAGTCCATGAACAGCTTTTTGTGCATTTGTTTATTGTTCAGACGTATTTGATGACTGATTAATGCAAATGGGTCCTGTGCTTTAACTGGGATGGTTAATTTAAGATTATCAGTTCAGATTAAACATGAAAACAAGGACGAATGAGGTCACTGTGTTTCAGGACATCATGTAGCAAAGTAAAATAACATAAAGGGAAAAAAATCCAACTTGAGTATGTGTCCTCGCATTACTCTGACCTAGAGGCATTTCAGATGGACCATATTTATTCAAGAGTGTCCTCTCACAAGCATTTGGCTTTCAGCAGTTAGTACAGAAACCAAAACTACTGAATTTTTAACAATTTTTCTTATCAATATGTCTTGAGTTCATATTTTGAGGTTGGAAAGAAGCAAAACAAAAAACCCCTACAGCTTCCAGAGTTGTGGTGGATGAAAGGGTGGTGATGGATAATTCCAGCTGCAAGAAATTATTCCTTCACACATTGGGACCTTATCTGGAAGACTGGACAATTCTATTACACTGGGATTTGTGGTCTTTCTGTGGTTCCCCTGGGAACTAAAGCCACACAAAACCACAAGAAACACATTCCCAGCAGTGGAGCTGAATCTTGCATTTCAGAACCCACTAGCATCAGGACTGTGACATATCCCATCTAGTTCTTCAATGTCTTTGCAAGCCTTTAGGAGTTTCAGGGTTAAAGTAAGCTCAAGCTGGTAAAATACCTGTGTGTTAGGTAACATGGGTTTCTGTCTTGTTCTTCAGGTCCGAGATCTAACCACCCCTAGGAAGAGTTCTACCAGTTTCCACACCCTTTACATAAATCAGCATCTTGGTTTCCCCGCCCTGAGAGAGGGCAAATAGCACTCATGGGATAGCTGAGAGAGGATAAACATCTTCTGGATTGCCAGGCACTTGGGTAGCACAATGATGGATAAACACGTTAAAAGTGAAGAGGCAGACCAGAAACAAATATCACCTCAATGAGGAGCTGAGCTGCTGCAGTGCCAGCTACACAGGAGAGCAATTACACTCTGCATAATCCCTGATTTCTGCTCTACCTACGGGCTTGTTCTCTTCAGCATCTGCTGAGCTGGGAAGTTCTAAAAGCTACAGGATTAAAATGACACACTGGCAAGCCCCTGTCCCTCAACCACTACCTATCTGTGTGCTAAGCAGGAGTGTGCTGTGGAAAGGTTTTAGCTTAGGGACCATTGGGTGGACGCATAGCATATCATATTTTCTCACCCCCTCTTTGCTGCAAAAACAAGTGCCTCAGGAAAATACAGCCTTGTTAAACACAACCTGAGAGGTTAGATGATGGCATGGATAAGATAAGTGGCAGTGCTTTTGGCTGGTCCAGGGCAGAATGTGTCATCTTTTCTGTCACAAAACAGTTTGTTCTTTGCTGAGTGGCTCATTGCCAAGGCAATAAATAGAAGTTTCTAAAAAGAAATAAAATAAGAAGGAAAAATAAAGACAGAGCAAAGACTTGTTCTGCAAATTGACAGGAGACTTGCCTGAGGCAATGGATAAGGGGTGACAGGGATGAACAGCTCTCTTGTGGAGCCTTATTAAAGAGGGGAGCAGAGCTCTTCTCAGATACTCTTTATGAGATGCTGCCATCTGGGAGAAATCCAGATTGTCAATTATTAGAGAGAACAATTCCAGCTGGCCACAACACTGTCAAGGCAGAAATTATCTCCTTACACAATGGCAATGACTCAGACTGCTTGCAACTTTTGTCAGCCTTGGGGCAGTTACACAAGGTCTGCCATCAGCCATAGTGGTATTTGTACTACGGAGTCCTGCCCACAGACCAGGACCCCATCATTCCAGACAATATACAAATGCACAACAAATAGGAAATCACAACATATGCAAACACAAGGGCAGAATCCTACTCATTATTTCCTGTACCCCACAGCATCTGTCTGATATCCTATTATGGCTTCTACCTGTTTCCTACCAGTATCTTATCTGCAACCTAAAGTGAGAGGAAGCTGCTGTATGCAATATTAGCCTATCACTTTTCTGGTTAACATCTGACAGCTAATTATTTCAGTCGAGACCTTGGAACTACTACATGATGGCAGTAGCAGCACCAAGTAATGGTCTTCCTTCAGGTGGTCTTACTGGAACAGAGAAAGCAGGTGTAAGGATTATACACTGCTTCCAAAAAGCTCATGAGATGGGTAAATCCTTTATTTATTTATTTATGAGTAAATTATTCTTGCAGTGTTTCCAGGCTGTACTTACCAAGGAGACTTCTCTTAGGCAAACAGAACATCTTTGTGGCATGCTGTATTCCAGAAGCCATGACAGCCTCAAGCCAGTTGTGGTCCATGGTTGTTCAGACCTAGCTCTGGACTGTGTCCTGAGACAGGCAGAGAAGCTCTCTTACACCAGGCTATCATGAAATCCGAATCAGGGCAGGGTGAGGAAGTGAAGCAGCCATGCTAGCATTGCCAAGTCATGGCAAAGGCCTGCTGGCTGCCCTTGCCTTTGCTGACCAGATGATATCTCAAGGCATGTCTGCCCCTCTTCTGGCTATGATCTGGGACCTTCTACAGTTCTCAGGAGAAAGAAATGCATCAAATACTGCTATGAGCAGGATATGTATCCACTTTTATAATACAAGTTGATGGAACAGACATTTTT
The DNA here is from genome assembly GCA_013397375.1 of Toxostoma redivivum. Taxonomy (NCBI): domain Eukaryota; kingdom Metazoa; phylum Chordata; class Aves; order Passeriformes; family Mimidae; genus Toxostoma; species Toxostoma redivivum. The sequence continues at coordinate 1,496,772 of VXBI01011679.1, forward strand.
AGCCACCTACAGAATTGAAATCTGAAAGCAGTGAAAAAGCACAAAGACTCTCCAGTGACCCCTTTGTAGAGCTGTAGCCCATGCAAGAGCTGTTATTTCACCTTGATGTCCCAGAGAGGAATACCTCCAGCACAAGTTTTGACAAAACAGTTCACAGTACCCTAAAACTTTGTTTCCTCCCTACACAGGATGATCATTGGAGAAAGGGCTGCCCTTGCGTGGTAAAATCCTCATAGATGAGAAAGAATCCAGCTGATGAAGAGAACCCAGGTAGCAGCAGGACATTGTGCCCTGCTAGACAGTGAGCAGATGTGTAAGAAATGAACACTCTTGGTTCAAGGGAAAGCCTTACGGATGTTTTCTATCCCCTCTTGGGACTTCACATCTTCCCCAATGAATTTTCTCTTTTCTGACAAGAATTCTGCCAAAGAGGAAAATGTTTGAAAGCACCTCATTAATTAAGGAGCCTTCAGTTTTGATTATTTTCCATGAAACATCAGACTCTGAATTGACTTTTGAAAATGAAATGAGCTTAGGCTCACTTAAGCACTTTTTCAACTTCATCCTTATTGGCTGAGTGAAGAAGGAACATTTAAGGACTGAGATTTATGAGGAGAAAATATTGTTCTGAAACAAATTTCCACTGAAAAGAAAACTGAAAAAAATAAGCGACTTTGCCTGAGAGGTGCTTTAGTAACAAAGGTTTTCTTAGTAAAACAAGAACTGTCTGAGAGGCCCTTCTGCTTTTCCATTCACTTACACTAGGGGAAAAAAAAAAAAAAAAAGCTTTCTGTTTCTTAAAAGAACTGAGAAAAGGCATGTATTCCAAAGCGAAATATTTGGTTTGCATTTTTTCCCATGGTATCTTTTTGTCAATCAGGAATTAAAGGAAAACAGAGTGTGGAACTCCAAACATAAACCTCCATAACATGCAGGTGCCCTCACCTGCATTTGGCTGGCTCTGTATTCCCTACCTCTATCTTTTACCTCAATGGCTATAGGAGAACATGAAGCAAGAACATATAAAGCAGCCAGGTTTGTTTTGACTGGAGGTATGTGGGATGCTCCAGGACCCCAACACAGTAGAACATCATTACCAAGTGAGTGATAAAACTATCTCTAAATTAGTTCTATGTTTTGTGTCTTACACTGTTCTTAACTAGAAAGATCCTGTCCTCTTCTATTCAATTCCAACTTTTTACAAAAAGCCCAGAAGGGAAAGAAAGTACTTATTTCTAGTCCTGGTAAACTTCAGGTGAAAGCTTCCTCTTTTTTCTGCTTAGCCAGAACCAAGAGGAAATCAAATGGCTCTGTTGAGCTGTGCTGATACTTCCAGATACTTCCCCATTTCACATGTCAGACTTGTGCTCTGACTATGCTCATCACCTGCATGTTGTTGCATACTGCAGTGCCATGTTTGTGCCTTCTTGATGGCTTTTAGTCCATGCATGACCTTGATGTATGCTCAAGCTTGCAACCAGAGTCTCCACAGATACAGACACAGTTTCCACAGCCTATTCCCTTTTGGCATGTGTAGGGAGGTGGCTGAGGAGACAAATGTTTTTTGTATACATAGCACAGTGACTCTTCTCTGCAATGTGTTGTGTTCCATCTCAGAAAGCCACCAGATGTCATTTCATGCCGTGTCACATAGAGAGCAACAAATTACTGCCAGAACTGAGGGCTTTCCCCTGTCCTGCTTTACACAAGTCAACATTGGTGCCAGGCAAAGCATTAGAAACTGTATGGTAAAGAGCCTAGATTACAGGAATCTTTCTGAATTTCCAGGTCACAGTGCTTATCTTGTCTGTCCCATACCAGACAGAACTGTTTTGGTCTGCAGAGAAATGAAACTTTTGATAATACCCTAAAAAGGGACTTGTGATATGCTCCAACAGATGCATGGTGTCTTCCAACAAGTCCATTGTGGGGCATAGCTGCAGACCATCCCAGAAATAAGTATACAGCCAGCCAAAATGGCTTTAACTTCAGACGTGAGAAATCAAGTGGGAGCACCTTGGAAGCCTCACAGTGTTACACCAGGGCAGTTATGCAAGACTCTTGATAAACAGTGCGGTGTTCAAACAGTTTGGTTCTGGGGTACTCACAGAAAAGCTGAGCCCAGAGTTTAGGGTCAGTAGCCTGAGAGAGACCAGAGTGTGTTGGCACAAGACTAACAAGCTTGCAGGGCAAGGTTAGGGACAAACCAATCTTTGAGATCATGCCAGCAAGGCAGCAGCCCCACAGAGGCCTGACACATGATAACTGGTCCTCCAGTTGTCCACTGTGACAGGAAACATCAGATGCTCATGCCTTGACATGACTCCGGCTGAATATGGGCTTTAAGCCAGAAACTGCTCTGTGGTGGGATGTATTGCCTGCCTCTTTGCCAGGAGCTGAGTATGTCAAAAAAGGTCATGTCAAGGGTTACAAAAGTCAATCTTCAGTCAATCTTCTTTACCCCAACACAGTTAAAAATAATTTACTTCCTGAATCCTGGAAGGGACAGAGAAGAGAAAACACAAAAAAGTGGGCAAAACATGGGAAAAATTAAGCAGACGGGACTGTCACAGGGTGAAGTCTGTCCTGTGGACAGGAAATGTCTCTTTGGGATAGTTTTAAAAGTTTCATTTTCTGCCTGTTCCAGAGGCCAGAGGCAAGAGCCTGACTATTTTTAAAGATAAGTTTGACGCACTGTGAAGGACCTTGTGTGACATGATAGGATGTTGCAGTCAGGAAATGGACACCCTGACCCAGGAGAGGCATTCCAGCACTGTGCTCCTCAGCTCGGGTTCTGGCCGTCTGCAGGCTTCACTTTCTTTCTCAGGAGGAGACAGGAAAAGAAATGAAAAAAACCCAAAAGCCAAACCTTTCATTTTACTCAAACAGAAATCGTTCAGAGGGAAAGAAGAAACTTCGGAAAGCAAACTCAGATGAGAAAAACAAAAAAATCTAAGGGTGTGTGTATGTTAGATGTCCCCTTTAACTGAGTAGTAGTGCTATTCCTGGGATCTGGAGTTTGACATCAGGCCAGCAGTAGTAGCTGGGCACCAATGGCCTATGACTTGCTGGCTTGATGTGAAAGTGCAAGTCCATGCAAGGTATTCCCAAAGTCAGTGCCTCCTATTAGACTGTGAGAACATGTTGCCAGGGTGAGCCCATACTTGCACATCATCTGATGCAAGCTCAAAAAGCTGGAGGTATTGATCCTGAATGTTAAACAAAAATACTGGAAACTAATACCCCAAAGATTTGGTCTTTTATATCTGACCATAAAACTTGAGAAGCTGAACAGTGGTTAAAGAGACAACTTACCTGTTGGAAGTATAGATCTCATTCTTGGCTAAAAGTCTTGACTGCTTACCCCAGCCTAGGGACCACAGCTTGAGAGTTCTTGCCTCATCACAGAAACAGCAAATGCACATTCAGGCAAAGGGACACTACAAACAGAAACCACCAAAAAAGCTGGGACAGTTTCCCACCTGGTCAATTATGGTCTCCAGTGTTCTGCTAGGAGGTGGAATGACACAAGCCTCTGCCCTGCAGAGAGGAAGATACTGTATGGGAGATTCCCAGTTTGTGCTCCTTTCTGCTCCACTCCATCAGGATTTATTCTGCCTCCATCTTCCCTTCTTCTCTGGTCCACTGTCACCTCTCACCCTGACACAGAAGAAAGGGCTTTAAGGTGGCAGCTGTGTTACAGAATTTACAAAATCAAATACTCAGAAGCAAGAGACATCTTGGTCATGACTGTATTAAAAATTAAATGGTGCTAGGTTGTGTTCCCAGACTCCAGAACTGAATCACCCACTCTTAAATTGTAGTAGATTCCCTGCCACTTTTTGACCCAGACCAAAGAGGAATCCTACCAGACAATGCCTTTAAACAGTCTGTGATTTAGCCCATGCCAGGAACAATTCTTCATAAGGAGTTTGCAGACAGCCACCCTCTTCTGGAGAGTAATGAGGTTTAATGTAAGTAAATGCAGACCTTTCCATTCCAGTTGGTTTCAGTGCCAGAGAAAGATCCTACATTTAGTTTTCTAGCACAGCTCTAGCCTACAGTATTGTTCAAGAAGCAGGGTAGAAAAGGCTTCAGGATTTGGAAATATCTCTCATGCAACCTGCTTATAGTGTGAAGCAACATCATCCTTCACATCTCTGTGACAAAGAGAGCTGTGGCTGCTTCCTTCATCTCAATCTCTATTTATTAAATGGCTCATTGGCAAACTCATGGGAATAAACTACAATAGGCACGAAACTCACCTTTTTGGAAGCTATAGCAGATAATCAGCAGCACATTCCTATGTCTAGGGCTCTGGAGTAGCAAAAAATATTATAGTGGGGAGGAGGAAGGAAAGACTGTTCAAAAAGAAATGAGGTATGAGGGTAGGTCATACAGGGCTAGGTTGCTGACTAACCATGAACCAAGGGTCTCATGCCAATTTACATTGCCCAGCTGATCCTATTACAAAAGCTTAAATGTAAATGCAAGTCAAGTTACAAACTTTCAGCTCCATTCATCTTTTTCATCAGAAGTACTTGGAGCACAACAGCAGTAAATTAGTGCCAACTCTCCCACTGAGATAATTCAGAGGATCTTTTTCTGCCCAGCAGGGTCTGATTTTTCATGTAGATTCCATATTGTGATTAACATGGAGGCATTTTCTCATTTAACAGGGAAAAAAAATCCCCAAAATACTCTAAACCTTCAACACATAGAGCTTTTTTGGGGGAAAACTTGTTTTGTTTCTTCTTCTCTTCTCAGTGAACTGTTAATTTAATTAAAAACTGTGCCAGCAATGGGCAGTGATGTAAAGAGATTGATTGATCCACCCTATTTCACCCTCATGTACATTTTGGGGTACATGTACCTTCTGAGTGAGGCTTGTCAATCACCTTGGTACTTGATATTGTCCCTACCTCCCACACCACTGATTAGTGTCACTCACTGAATGAGCAGAGAGGGCGCGGAGGAAGATTCTGCCAGCAGCAAGAACCTTACTTCAAATCAAACTTGTGAAATACAGCTTAAGATTCATGCCATGTAGGCGGAGGGAGGAGGAAAGGAAAACATCTTTTCCTTGAAGGACTCATGGCTTCATGGCTGCTTTTATTTCTTGTAAAAAAGAAACCGTCTAGTTTAAGGAGGAGAAGAGGGAAGGTAGGTTGGTTTTTAGGACTACTGTGGGGTGCCTTGGTAGTAAAACAGCACAGGGTGAAGGGGTGAGGGATATCCAGGAAACTGCACTTCTTGTGGAGGGTCTCTGTGAAAGCAAGTCATCCATATCCATCTGCCAGAGACAGCTAGATTGTTTTTATGGAATAATTTCCCCGTGGCAGGAGCCCAAGGGACTCTGCAGTATGGTAGAGAGGTAGGAAAGGAAGAAGGAGAGAAGTGGGAGGCTGGTTTTCGTGTCTGTATATTGACAGCCAACATCTTGGAAGCTCGATGGAGAAGTCTTCTGCTAAATATTGGCCTAAGAAGAGGTGACATGCAGTAGCTAGAAATGGTGTGGAGCTGCAAAGAACTGAACTGGAATGTCTCCAAAGCTTGAGCATGCCTGGGAATTAGAGCAGTATTCACATCCTGTGAAGGGTTCATTTGGATGCTATGGAGTTGAAAGGGGGATTGGAAGGTCCTAAATTTTATCTGGTTGTGAATGAAGAACAGGAATTATATCTCAGACTAGGGTGTGACAGACATATCTGCATTGCATAGTGGTTATTCAGTGCATTTGGAGGCAGGACTTGTCTGGAGTGGGACAGAGACGTACCTGTATGGCATGGGTTTCACCTTCTGCAAAATTAGGCTGTTAATATTGCTGAAAGTGGCACTGTGAGACTTAGGAATGCTTGCAAAAGGCTCCAGGGGAGCCCTAATACCCCAAACTCAAACAACAGTAAGCCCCCCATCTCACTGATGGCAGTGAGATCTGAGTGGAGGAAGGGAATAGGAGAGGCTTGCAATGGGGTTGGATTGGACTTTTAAAAGAGACATATGATTGGAGTGTCATGAGCTTTGATATCTGCAGGATGAGGAACCTGGATAGGTAAATTTTGATGTGAGAAAGAAAGCCTTAAGGGGAGAGGACGTAAAAGGCGATGGAGGGCTGGGAGAGAGCTCTTAAGGGTAGGGACAGATACTACTGCAGCCATTCAGGGGAAGGAGAATACTTGGAGCAGTAGCTGCTCATCCCAGCATTAGTCATCAGCCCCCACCCAAAGTCTGTCAGAAGCCCCTGCCAGCTTCAACAGCTCTGGCAAAGGCAAGGGGAGCTGCAGGAGCAGGGCTGTCCTGTGCCTGTCCTGCCTACACCCAGACTCACCTCCTCTGGCCTCTCATAAAAGCAGCAGATCCTGGGCTAACCTGGCACATGGAGTTCCACCCCCTTCTTGGGGCACTAACTACAGCCCACAAAGCCACCAGTACCATTAAAAGGCCATTATGTGAATACATACAATTAGAGATTACAACACAGCTTGATTCTGCTCCCTCTGACACTGCCAACAAAGCCCTGCTTGGGAAGGAGTCCTTTTCAAGGCATGGATGGGGTTCTCCACATGACGTTCACACTTTCAGGAACTGATCATTTCACTGCCAAACAAAAGCCATACAGCTGGATTCAATCCACAAATTACTCCATCTAGAAATATATGTCCAATTAAGGAAAAAGATTCTTCCAAAAATAATTTTGTTTCCTACACTTTAGAAGCTTTCATTTTTTTTAATTGACTTTTCATGTTAATCAGTTTGGGGTTGGTGTATTTTTAACTGAGTTTGTAAATTCCTACACACTAAGCCCCAATACAGAAAGAACTGAATCTGCTATTTATTTTGGGGGTTTTTTTAATTGCAGAACAGCAATCACATTTTCCACTTCATCTTTTGTCTCAAAGCCTTTCATATCATTGTAATTCAATAGATCTAAGATCTGTTTTTAAGGGAAGCTGCAGAGCTTAGAAGATCCAACACCAAGCAGGTCCTGTGAGTTTTTAAGTGCTCTTAAGGACAAGCAAGAGAAGTAAAAAGTTTTAAGATGAGGTTAGTGCAATGATCTAGTTTACAGCCCTCATGAAGTACATCCAACAGTCAAACAAATGACCTGTAATGCAGAAGAAAGAATGAGAGTTCACAAAACAGATCGTTCTGCTCTGGTAGATATCCCTACAGCCTCATGGAAAATCATTCCTTGGAGTTGGTGAAGACAACAGGACACGTGGAGAAAGGAAGGGGAAACTGCTTAGAGCAGGTTCATGTCAGGCAGCTGTGATTTCTTGGTCTGTTTTGGTGCCACATCTTTCTTCTGGGCTTATCCGTGTTCAATGGCTCAGGACTACCACTCTTCAGTAAATACTGGGGTTTGATGGAGAGGAGGGTCCCCATCCTTCCCAGGTCTCCAGGAACCAAAAAGCTTCCTGGAAAAGCGTGTTTTGCCAGAGTGTTGGGCTGAGGTTGTCCGGCTGGTTTGGCACTGGGTTTCATCAGGATTTACACCCTCTCACATTTCATTGTCCCTCACCTGCAAACGTCTGAGCCTTTAGTACAGGGCAACCAAAAACGCAGGAGAGGTCAGTGGGGCAGGTGGAGGTGCAAGAGGGTGCCAGAGGATGGAAGGAGAGGGGAGACTGAATTCTCCTACATCACACTCGATATGGATTTGAAACACGCTGTGTGTCAGCGCATTGACCCTCTCTTGTGGGTGAGGAGAGGGGCTGGGGATGTGTGTGGGAGCAGCAAATGGGTGAGCCAGCACGTTTTCCTTGCTGGGGACTATACAGGGAGCATCCCTCACATTCCTCCACCACGGCTGGTAGCCGGGACCCCATCGCTGCTCTGCGCTGCACAGCCCCATCCATCCTCACCCACANAAAGGAGAGGATAAATTCCCCGCCCCCTCGGCGGGGGCGCAAGGCGCCAGGGCGCCATCTCGTGGCGGATCTCCCTCAGTGACGGCCCCGCGCCATGTCCGCGCCAGGGCCCCGCCTGTGCCCTGACTCCATCCGCCCCTGGGGTGCCACCAAAATGCAAATTCCTGCGCAAAATGCAGAATTCGGAGGAACTGGATTATTTGGAGGGGAAGGGAGTTTAAACGCCGGGAGAGCGTTTCCCACTATTTCAGCGGCAGTCATGACCCCCGAGCAGCGGGGTTGGCAGGGTTCCCTGAGACGTGGCTCCCATCCCTCACACCCCCGGGCCAGCTCTGCAAACACGGTGGCTCCTGGGGCATCCCCTAGGCCAGAAGGCTGAGAATGCTTATGCGAGTCCCTGCTGCCCAGCCTTCCCACTGGGCCAGGGAGGAATTTTCTGACAAAACGCACTTCAAATCAACAAATGTCAGTTTGTTAAACCTCGTGCTTTAACCACTGTGAAGTCCAGTGGCATGCTGGAAACTAAAAGCCTGAGTAACCATTCCTTTGCTGCATATGCCAAGTGGGAAAATTCTCAGCTGGGAAATTGGATAGCACTAAGGTCTTCATCTGTGGGCAGCTTGCCTTGGCAGTGTTGCAGGAAGGTTTCCATGACCAATCATGGAAATTCTGGTCAAAGGTAGAGGGAAGGTAAAATAAAAGTCCTTGTGAGCAGCTGTCAGGCAGCTACTCTCCTCTGTAGCTCACCTCAAGAGTGCTTGGGTCACATTCAGAGAAACAATGAGGACCCCAAAGCTCAGAAGGAGAAGATGGTGAAATGAGTTCTCAAGTTTTATTCCAAGCCTGGTCCTGAAGTATGGCAGCAGAACTGAAAGCTCTTGGTACCTTTGTCTCTGAATTAATTGTTCTTGACTTAGTCACTGGACTTCATGCAATAAGCCACGGCTGAGAGAGTATGACCATTTGCATTTGGACTTGTCCCAGAGAATGGTTTGATGCTGTTTGGCTTGACTAGAAATGTGGCAATCCAACCCATTATATCTACCAAAATGAGGGGAGTCTGTTGTGACAGTATCCACCACTACATCTTATGTAGAACTAAGTGCTCCTCAGATGACATTAGAAAAATAGATTTGGGTTTTTTTTCTTTAGAAAGTAGTAGAGATCATCTGTATCATCTGAAGTAATTTTTTTCTGTCCTTCAGTACAGCATGGCTAAAAAATTTCCCTCCATAAACCTCAAGCTGAGCTCACAATGAAGTGAATGTCAAGTGTGTCATCTGGGGCTATTTTCTGCAAGTGGATCCAGTTTTGTTGCAGCATTCATCTCCTTTCTCTGGCTGTTTTGTAAGCCAAGCCACCTCCTATCTTGACACCTATTTGCTAGAATCACTCTTTGAAGTCCTTTGTATCATGGTGCCTAGTCCTACAGATCAAGAACACTGTCTTCCACAATTACCCAAAGAAGTTGTGTAAAGAACAAGTAGATCCATCTGAATGTATTTTGTGTCTGACTGGTGTTGCTTCTGAACAGTTTAAAGCTGTGTTGAGTATATGAGGCCATGTAATGAAATTGTGTCATGTTACCTTGTCCAGCAGGATGGAGCATCTGGAAGCAAATGAGCAAAGTCTGTCCTTGGTTGAAGTGACTGTCCCTTTCTGGAGCAGGTTAAGCCTACAAGAGAAACAGCATTAGTCAATAAGCTGCAGGTCAGGCAGGCTATGCTTACACCCAGCTTTTCTAGAGGAACTTTAGAAGCTGCACTACAAAACTGGATGTGGTCCTCTGTAATAGTTATGTCAATGCAAAAGTGAACCTCCAGCAGAAGACAGTCAGGTGACTTAAGGGATGAAAGTCATACTCTTATTTTTTTACATTCATGAGGAGTGAAACAAATTCATTTTACCTTATTGGGAAATTATCTCAGTGGAACCCTTACTGGCAACAAATGTCAGCTCAGCAAGGTTGTCTACAGAGCACAGACTATTTAGCTTTGGTCTCTTGTGCTTTGTCCAAACACTCAGTCATTCCTCCACTAATTATAATAAAGGCAGTGCCTCAAATGGATCAAAAGGTTTTCATTGAGGAAGGATTGTTGTTTTTTTTGGGGGGGGGTTGGATAAATTATGTCCTGTGAAAGGCTGAGGATGATGCTCTACAATGAAACTCTGAAGCCAGTCATCTGAATGTGGAATGACATAGCCCACTGCTATGTCTGTAATAAAGAAGCAGGTTGAATCTGAAGATATAAATGTCCTTTCCCCTTTCCAATTCTCATTTCAATGTCTAATCAGATCTCCAACATCTGGCTAGATGCTGCTGTGTGAGCAGCTGTTTCACATCTGGGACACTGGACAGTAACAGTTAACTGAATGGAAGAAAGAGTCTGAACTGGGAATCCCAGCTTTATAGCAATCTTGGTTTGGAAAGAGCTTTAGGATTTACTGAAGCATTATGGGGAAGAAATCCCTTGTACTTGAGCCAAACAATATCTCCTCCAGTAATGCATGTGACAACATCCCAAGGAAATAATGACAAGAGATAACTAGTCAGTATTAGTTAAAGTGTTAGATTTTTTTTCCTTTCCCATTATTCCTTGTTCAGTTTCCCAGAGGATTTCTTCTTGATCCAGCTGTGCTGTGGTACCAAACACGACTCCAACTGCTACTTGACTAATGTCATCATTTACAGTCTTTCTCTGCAGCCTGGGTGGGCAAATATGCTTCCCATTTCTGTCTCTGTCACAAGCCAAATCCCAATTACTCAGGGAAAAATAAACAAATGAACAAGCAATGTTATGACAACCAGTTTAGGCTGTACTGGGGAGTTGCATTAATTCCTTCACAGAACAGTTTTCTCAGGGCACAACAGTATACAGCTTAGGAGTGGAGCAGAACTTGCTATCATCCCTTGCCACTAGTATGTGAGTCTGGTGTCATCTGCAAAACTGCTGAGGATGCACTTGACCCCACTACCTGTGCCATTACTATGAAATTCTACTAATATTGAATAGTTTTGGTCCCTGTATGGACTTTTAACCACTCCTGCAAGGGTCAGTGCACACTGCAAGGATACCACTCCACCTTCTTAGGCATACCTCATGCATCATTTGCTCTTTTCCCAGTTTTCTCCAGCCCCACTCCAATAAGAACAGCCTAACAGGCAACAACTCTTGTTGCAAATATGAGTCTTGGTTATATAGTAATTTGTACCAAAAAAATTCCTATCCAGAATTCTTAATAGCCATCTATGGTATCCTACCCTGCACATGGCCAGTTCTGACACCAGTCTAAGAAAAAAAAAAAAAAAAAAAAAAAAAAAAAGATCTCAACACCTTCCCAAATAGAAGTATCTATTTGGCAGGAAACCCCTTGTTTCCTGCAACACTTACCCACCTATGCAGCTTCATAGCTCTTGTTTAAGGATCACTTGCTGAGATGAGAATGAGTTTGCTGCTGTTAACAGGGGACCACAGCTGGCAGTCATACTACGTGGATTTAGCCATGACATCTTTGAGGATGGAGAGTTGGGCCACAAGAAGAGCAGTGTGTCCTCCTTGAATACCCTGTAAGGGGGAGAAATGAAAGAGACTGAATATGAAGCGGGGACTGTAAATGGCAGCAAAACTTCCCTACGAAACCTAGCACCAAGCCTCAAATCACCGAAGAAGGAGCCAAAGCCTATGTGGCAGGAATTGGTAACTGTTGCTGAGCAGAATGGAGCCCCCCCTTTGCACAGCAATACGAGCTCATTTTGACTGATTTCCATGGATATCTGCTTCCACTACATCTGCTGTGGGGAATTGCAGTTTGAAGGCTTTAAATAAATCACAGTTATTGCCACAAAAGGCACTAATAAAAGGGGCTCATACTTCAGCTGATGAATAGATGCAGAGCTGATTTCCAAGTTTGTACTGCATCATGAGCAGGAAGAAATCACTAATCCAAGCCTGTGGCAAAGAATTTGCTGTATGAATCCAGGTCTTGAAAGGTCTCACACCCACTTAAATTGTTGAGTATTGAGAGGCCGTGTACATTTGGGGCTGCAGAACAAAACATTTAGTTCTGTGTATTAACTATAGCCTTGGTGTTGTACATACACATACACCCACACACATGCCCTCTCATCACAGACTTAATTGTAGGTAACTGTAGGTAAGCACTTCCAGCAGGAGGGAAATTAAATGCCCAAAGAAAGGTTAATCTTTAAATTTTTTTCTAAGATGCTCAGCCTTGACATACAAGTGATGTGTTTCTCATCTCTCTCAATAGACACTCTCTAGTATGTATTATCTCTTATCTCACCAACACCAGTACTTGAAAAGATGCTGTATACTCTTTAGCACTTACTCTGTTTTAGTCTGTTTCTAATGTTAAGAGGCTCTAACACACTTTTCTCCATAATTAACCCCTTTACTGAGAGCAATGCAGTGTTGTCCATCTCCAACCTGACCATAAAAATGGAAAGAAAAAGCATTGCCTCCATTTCTTTTTTTTCCATGCTGTATGTTGCCAGAATAATTGAAACTGAAGACTTCCCAGTTATGAGCCACCGTGTGTATGAACAGGGATGTGATGCAGTTAGGAAAGGAAATGTTTCTCGACCATCCTCCATGAAATCTGTACATTCCTTCCAGCCAGGCACAGCTGCAAGCTTAGCCTCAAAACAGAGCAATAAGGAAAGAAAACCCTCTTTCTCTTGTTGCACTCACACCCTTCCAAAGAGAACTGTGAGTGCGGGTAGATCCAGATGTTACTGTCAATGAGGTGGGAGGAGAGGCTAGAAGCATAGCTCACAGGAAAAACAGCTCCAGACTCTGAACACCACACAGCAGGCTGTCACATAGGCTGTTGTTCCCAAAGCGTGATACCTCATGCTTTGCAATATGTCATTTAATGCTAGGCATTAATGCTAGAAATATCTTCTCCCTCCTCTCTCCTTTCTTCTTCTCAAAGAGAATCCCCTTGGGAAGGAGTGGTCCCATTAAGACAGTAACAGCCTCAAAGATGTATGAAGGCTTTTAGACAGCCCTGGTTGCTGGAGTAGAAGTACTCCAGGCTGAGCCACTTGCCCAGGACTCCAGCAGACTAATAGAGTTTGGTGGTTTAAAAGGATTCAGCCAACCATGTGTTGAGTGAGGAGGAATAGCTAAGTACAGTCAGTATGAAAACCAGCACTGGGTTTTTTGGGTCTTTCTGAAAGCCTACTCCTTGAGAGCCTAGGCACACGAGTCAGGCAGGAATCCATCACCAAAACCTGGTCCCCTGAAGGCAAGCCCTTTCCCAAATGGAAAGGCACAGCTCATTTTTAAAAGACCAAAGGATTATGAGTTATCTGTGTGATAATAGGCATGCACCTGAACCTTGTTCACTAATCACACTATTGGATGAAGGTAGCTGGAACAGCATTTTTTGGAGGCCAGATTAGGCAAAATATGACTGGATCTGCCAAGAATTAGGCAGAAGAAGGTCTCTTCTGTGGATCATAAATTAAGTTAGGGAAATGAAACCTGGATGGCTTAGACCTACCCAAGATGGTGGCAAAATGTTAGAAATCAAGGAGGGGATTACAGATGAAATTGTAAGCATGTGCATAATTACACAGGAAGATCTGATGTTCATACAGTAGGATTTAGGGACCTCTCTTCTGCTGGTGGCATATTTAGATATTCATGTCCTTTATTATCTCTGAGAGTTTTCTTTTCTTTGGAAGTGAGGAGATTAGCAATCTCCCAAGTGCCATCATAGTTCATAGTTCATCTCCAGAGAACTTAATTTCAAGTTCAACCCCTAAGTCTCTAGACTGCTTCATTTTGCATGCAGCATCTGTAGTCTGTCAGGGTCTTTACGCTGTACCCTCATTGTGGCTGTACATCTATATACAGGATGTCCTTTGACAACTGCTAAAATGCAACCACTTCAAAGCAAGAACTGCTCACTGGCAGATGGCACAACTTCACATGTCTTCCTACACAAAAAGATCACAAACATCGACTGCCTTGCAATCAGCAGCCTGGCCTAGGCTGAAAGCACCCTCACCAGAGAGTGCTTGAAAGAGGGGTGCTTTATAGACTGAGAGGCATTTTATAGACCAAGAGTTTTAAACTGGATGAAACTGAGTTCTTAATTACCATTAGAAATTAGAACAGAGCCTGTCCCAGATGACACAGTCAACAAGTTTCTGATCTAAAGCAGATAAGGAAGCTACGACTCTGCTCAACTAGAAAAACCATAGTAGGAAATATGTAAAGAATTATTTTCTAATTACTCTTCTTATTATGAGCAAGCAATTTGTGACTGTTATGAAGAAGTCCATTTCAGGACAGAGGATTTTGACTGAAAAGGAAAAAAATTGATGACTATGCACTGAGGGATTATTTCTTACTTGTAGAGGGAGCATAACAAAAGACGTAGGGATACCAGCTTAAATGTGACATGCTAAGATTAGCTGGGGAATTAGTTGAGTTAGCAATACATGCTATTATGAAGGCAAAAACAAAATGTACAAAAAGTTAATGTCTCACGATTTATGGGCCATATTTGTGAAAGCATCACATACATAATCTTAGCACCATGAGAAAACTCCATATTTTTTTCCATACAAAAGCACCAATTAGTAGCTTGAGTTAGGAAACTCCCTCATTGCATTACAGCAGAAGAGTTGCCAGAATGATGCTATTGCTCTTCAGGAGGCACTAATAGAGTAAATAGCCTTAAGGGAGGAGGCATTTGTGCCTCCATTTCCCACCTGTATTTCATTTTTCTTTCTTCCTTATGAACTCCACAGATTCATTTGCCCTCAGAGGGAGACCTGAGGGCTGCAACTGTGGCACTTGGTGTGCTTTTCCTCCTTTTCCACCATCTCTGAACAGCTTGTCTGAGCGTGACTGGTGCAAACCCTTTCCTCAGCCACAGACTCTGCAGGGACACCATATGGCTGGCTTAGACAAAACTCTGTGGTATTTTTCCTCCTTTATACCCAACCAACTCACAGTCAATCTATGGCATCCCTCAAAGGGCACCAGATTATTCATCCAGCTGAGTGAAAAAACACAGATTCACTTTGACACTATATCAGCTAACTCCAGATAACCTCAAAGCTTGCCAAGAGGACAAGGCTGATGTCATGCAAGCCCTGAGCAGAGCAATTCCACATCTTGGTGAGGGTATCAGCTCTGGGAATTTTTCACCCCTCTAGTGAGAGCTTGGATGCTGGAATTTATCTTGAATAAGGAAATATGTTAAGGGAGGACAGAAGATAAAAAAAAAAAATTAATAAAAATACTATTAATTATATATACTGGGAAGTAATGGAAGATTTGCAAGCTAAACATGGAGACATAGAGAATTAAGTGCTAATAATCCAGAAGGTCTTCCACCCAAATCTATTCTGACACTTGAACAGTTGAACCTGCTTTAAGGACAATCTAAAATAAGATCGGGCACCCAGCAGCTGCATTCATACTGAGCTTTCCTTGGAGAAGGGAAACAGGCATAATTTCCTTTAAGCTCTCCTCCAGACATAAGGTGCAGCTAACATACACACCAATATGTATCTCTCCCCATCCCAAATACACATTGCCTTGTCCATGCAACTACCAGCTATGCTGGCATGCCCCATGCCAGGGCTTGCCTTGCCTTGCCCAGGAGAGCCCCAGACCTGCTTGTCTGACATAGCTTATCATGGGTGGTGACTACAGGGCTGGAGGAGAAGGTGGAGGCAGCCTGTTCTGTTTATTTATTTGCAGGGGATGAAAGCCAAACTGGGAAAGGACTTTGGTAAAGTGCAGTCAAGTGATATAAAGTACTGCTTTAAAAAGCCACAAGGTCACCTTTGCTGACATTTGGATAAGGATTTTATAGAAGTCACAGGACTGGGAGATGGGCTTGTTGTGTCTATGATCACAGGGGAGGGAGGGATTTATGTTCTGGTTAAGAACTCCACATTGTTGTGACTCATGTTCATAAATGCTCATTTATTAGGCTGTTGGATAAAAGAGGCTGATTGGGCTTTTTCTTCTCACTTGCTTTATTCCAGGTGACTTCCTTGACTCTGTTGGCACAACTTCATGAAATTTAACAGCCCTACTACCCACCAGTACTCCCCAGGTGCCCTGTTCTTGCATACTGTCTTCTCACTTAGACCTTAGCTATTTCAAGGCTGTACTTCATTTGAAACTGATGTGAGAACTCCTATATATCATCCTCTCAGATGAAGAACTGGCACACAAGAATGCTGGAATCTGAAGGATTTGGCCAGATGGGCTTTGCTATGATGTGTGTTTTGAAGCTGGTGCTTGTGTATAGATGTGTGTGTGTGTGTCTGTGTGTGTCTGTCTGTGTGTGTGCTCAGTCTGAGAAGCAGTACAGACTCTGGTTTTTAAGCCCTACACAGCCTGGGAAAGCAGTCTTGAGCAAACCTGAGGCAAATGAGTCCAGGAAGAAGGAGGACATGCTCTGATGCCATGCACGTTTTGGAAAAAATGTTATGGGCAAAGCATGCCTACATCAAGAACACTTGGTCCCACTATTTCTTTTCCTCAGTGGCATAACACACAGGACAGGGTTTGAAACCATAGGGATCATGGCAAAAATAATCCTCATCTGAAAGCATGTAGTATAGGTGAGCATTTGTCTCCTTATTAAATAAATATCGTATACACATTGCATCCTTCAGGTACCGTCTGTGCTTCAATTCCCAGAAATCAGATTTTTCTGTTCAGTGACTATTATATGGACTAGAAACATCCCTGGCCTTTCCTCCCATTAGCCCTGTAGGGAGATGCAAATATGAAGAATGTCACAAGCTTCATACTAATGTGCTAGATATTTAAGATAATTAGTCATCAGAGCCCTATCCCTTTCTCCCACTGAAGTGACCAAGAGACAGATGACAGGATTAACAGTATGGTCCCCAGCACTTGTTCTGTGATGCCACTTGACGTTGTCAGGTGTATTGGAGTCAGCAGGATCAGCAGGCAGAGGGAAAGACAAGGGGGTCAGGCAGCACAGCCTGCAGTGTTGTTGCACCCTGGCTGGGGCTGACAGCTCATTTGCACAGCACCTGGGAGCTGAGGGCCTTCTCCCCCCATCTGAGATTCTGATGAGTGGCTGGTGTCTGACACCGAAGCCCAAGAGATCCCAGACAGGTCACTGGCTCGGTGCCACAGCGAGTTCTGCCGTGCAATGGAAACTGCAGCAAAGAGAGGGACTGCAAGCCTGACCTGGCTGCGCTTGGTGCGTACGTGCTGGAGCAAGGAGGCTGGCAGCCACACAATCCACATCCCATCGTGTGACTGGGAATGTGTATGTGACACCACATAGTCCTAACGGGAGGGGGGCTGGGAACAAGTCTCTGGGACCCATCCATCTGATGTAAAGCTATTCCTGGAAAAGAAGGAGGAAAGTGTCTAGGCTTGCACTGATAGGGTTTATCTCTACTAAAGGACTTTGTCCCATAAGTGAACCAGAAAAGCTTTACATGCTAGCAGCAGAATGAAAGGTGGAGGGGCTCGGGGAGGGGCTCCAAGAAAGACTCTGAATCAATACAGCATGGAGCTAAAAATTCCTTTCCTTGCCATCTCCTTTGCTCCTAGTGGAAACTTCCCCTGCCCTTAAAGCAGGGGCCATTGCAGGAGTTTTATAGACTCTGTGGGAATTACATATATCCCTGCAGTTCCATCAGGACTTGCCCGAGGCATACTCTGTACCTAGAGTAGCAAAGGTGCAGAGATGCAGATTTCACCACAAGCACCTCAAACCACTGAGCCTGCTGGACTTACCTTCACTATTATTGGTACCCAAACATGCTGTCTCATCTCAGCTTGCACATCTTCACTGAGCCATAGGTACAACCAGAAAACCTCTGTCAGGCCCCACATCTGACCAGCAGATTTAAGGATGGTCCCTAGTGCACTGACACAGTGGGGTAAGGCAGGCAGAGAGAAGGTCAGTGCTCCCAATGGACTGACATTTAGTCCAGGTACCTAATAACCAGTAACTAGGCACAACACACATGCAAGCTGTCCCTCCTCCATCATACTGCCCTACATAAAAATATCTAGACAACTCCAGTCCCACTCAGACTGATGGAGGCAGCTGTTATAGCAGAGCTTTTAATCCTAAAGCAGAGTCTGTTGTCACTGGCAGGAAATCTTATTGTGTTGGACAAGCAATCCTAGAACTTAATTTAATATATTGCCTTCCCCACAAAACCATACAGACTACACTGGAGTCAGATGAAGCACACTGCTTAAGCCAGGGACCACCTGGCTGTAACTTCATCTAGGTGACAGCATATGCCTTTGTGACCCCCTCTGAGAGGCTGAAACACCAAGCAAGCTCCCAGAGGTAAAGTGAGGATTTGTAAACAGCAAGAAATCAGATATGCACTGTTCTGGGAAAGAATTTATTGTTCCTTCTCCTTTCAGAGACTGAATTCTTTTGGCCTTTGCCCTGACCAAAGACACAGTAGATCATGCTGGTTCAGGATTGATTTTTAAGGGAGCTGGTGGCTCCTTCACTGTCTCCACTGCACACACTATAGCAGGGAGTACCTTGAACTAGCTCCTGCTAGTAGCTCCTGTTACTGAGCACCTCATTTTTCTTCCTTGTGCTTACCTTCACGCTGTCTCTGTGAGATAAGGTGCATTACTTTCTCCACACCAAAAAGAGCAGCTGTATCACTTCCATGCATTTCCCCTAGCCACAACCCCCTGGTATTGAGATGGGGAGAGGGCGACAGGCAGAGGGAGGCATCTTGCCATTATGTCTGTCCCTTAAGGTCCCCCACAGAACACGGGTGTACATCTGTAAACAGAGTACAGCATGCACTGCAGAGGCACCTCAGAAGAAATTCAAAAGGCTGCAAAGACCAGAGTTTGGGTCTTGAGAACATATGCTGCCATTGAAGCCTTCCACCTGAGCTGATCATCCCTCCTTTCCAATGTTTGGAGAGAGCAATGCACTGCTGGGACACAAGGCTGCTTGCACATGCCACCTCCCCATAAACAAGGGACCTTCCCTCACCACATTCCCCCAGCACAGCAGTGGCCACAGCCTTTAGTCAGGGAGCACTTCTGTCAGCTCTGAGGCACTCAGCTGAGGCTGCTGTCTTGTGCTGTGAGGTCTGGTAATCAGGTCATGTCCCCAGGGTGACATCTGAGTGCCCAGAGTCTCTGGCTAAGACAGATGCCACGTGCTGCTCAGGTCATGGACTGATAGTGCAAGTTGCTCTGCAGCCAGATATGTATGCAAAACACCTTTCCACTTTCTCCTTCTCCCCTAGTTCTCACTGGGTTGTTTGTACAGCCAGGAGCAAACACACAACTCTGGTGCAAGGATTTTTATTTTCTGAGAAACACATACTTCTCATCCCAGTGCAACAGACCTTCAGACATAGCATAGTGGCAGCTGCTAGAAGCCTACAGATCACAGGGAGTACTGCTCTTTATAGTTTTGCTAATGCAAGTTTAACAACTAAATCCTCCAGAGCTGGCAAGCATTGGAGACTGACTGGCTGCATTCACTCCCACAAAGCAGGGTAACACTGTGCTGGAAGTTCTCCATAGTAACCTGCAACAGTCTCACCTGTGGGAGGAATGGGATGCTGTGTCCCTGCTTCCCATTCTCACATCTCTCATTTGAGTCATTCCTTCACTCATTCACCTCACTCAACACTGTCCTTGATCCTCCACATCCCTTCATCTTTGGCCGTGCCATTTGCCTCTCAGATGAGATTGAGTTTCAGGGAGAGAGAGAGAAAGGGGATAATATAGGCTGAAGCTCACAGATAACACCTAATGTTATTTTTCCTAAGAAAGCAGGATATTTCTTTTGTATACATGAAGCCAGGAAACGACAGTTTATAATGAATATCACTCTGGGTGTCTCTATGCTGCTTGGAGTGACTCTTGGCCTCTCATCAAAGCTTTCCCACACATCAGAGATGGCCAATTGTGAGATGTCCAAAATAGTGCTGGGGAAAGATGCGTGGCCAGGCGCTCCATCATGGCGTTCCTTTGTGTGTGTGTGCTAACCCTGGAAACCAAACTCCTTGTACTTGCTGGCCATATCATTTCGGAACAGCTCCAGAGCCTTCTTCATTGCAGCCTGGGCATCAGCCCCAAAGTCTGCAGCGTGTTTTTCGGCAATGACCTTGATAATGACTTCAGAAATGAACTGAGAGGAAGGAAAGAGAGAAAGAAAAACTGAAGGGACACTCAAGGTTTATTTTCAGAAAATCCAGACTAAGAAATAGGTTGCAGAGCCTGGAAATATCTCCGAGTTAATTCAGTAGGCCTTCCTGCAGCCTCTGGAGAGACAGTGAGGTCTAGTATGCAAGGAGCCTGGGCTTGGCAGAAGCACTGGGCTTATTCATAGCTCTGACGCTGATATGCTTCATGACCTTGAGTAGAGCATGGCCCTTTCCACTTTTTGTCTGCCTCATCCATTAAGACTGCAAATTCATGCCTTGTGTTTGTATAACAATTTTATGGGTCTTGGTCTCCAATGGATCCTCCAGGGCTTACTCTAAAATTGTATGTCCCTTGTGTCCAGTCACTGACAGTCCTTATGTAATATGCTTTCCCAGGCATGCACAGGCTGCATGGGCTGGTTTATTGTTGTCAAGGGTTGGTCAGACTGTATATGATGTTTGGAATGGGAAATCTAAACTTGGACATTCACATATCATTTGCATGCCATGAGCCCTTTCTGTGCCTCCTCCTACTTTTACACATAGACCTTGGACTTGAGGGAGAGCTCACTGAAATCCAACTAGTCATCAGTAAATGAAAGCCCAACTCTCACATAGCTGTCTTGCACACATTCACTACACATCAGACACTGATACTCCCAGTCCTTTTCCATACCTCCAGATATTTGACAGGGATTTTGTGCTTGGTTGCGTGGGTCTGAGCCAGAGGCTTCAACTCAGCCTCATGATTACCCTTTGCTTTCAGGATTTTGCCCAGTTGGGTAAGAACAGTAACTCCATGTTTCTTCAGATCCTCAGAGCCTTTCATTGCATCAGGGGTCTTTAGGCCTTTGAACTTTTCAAAGCGATCGAGGGTCTCAGGATGGTCCTGAAAGAGTCTGTGGACAAAAGCAGAGGGACTTTGGAGAGTAGAAGCTCCTGACATACCTCCCTTTGAATATTCAATCTACTTTAATCCCATCTTTTTACCCATTTCCTAAGATGATCAACACTGTCTATTTCCATTGCCTCCAGTCATGCCAGAGACACTGCCCTAAACATGTCCAACTAGAGCAACAGAGGAAGTGTCTGTATTTTTTCCATATTTTTTCCATTTTTTCAAGAGTTCAGAGAACTCTTTGGCACCCATCCCCTAGATTATGTCAATGGTTTTAAGACAGAGACAGGAGCCAAGGCTAGTCATGACACTGAGAGGTGAGTTCTTGTATTCATGTGAAGGAAAACCAAAAGCAAACAAAACCGCCTGTCTTCATCAATTTACTGTTGCTAGGGAGCCAACCTATAGACTCGTGCCTCTCACACAAACTCTTTTATCAGCCCATGATTTGTTGGCCAGGAAATGAGAGCTCTACAGGTTTCTCATAGCAGAAAAAAAAAATTTAAAAAACAAAAGGGAACAGCCCCCAATCTCAAGTCCCTCATATCTGGAGGTCTTGTGTTTTTGAATGTCAACTGGATGGGAGAGTTTACTGTGCCCCCAAACCCTATGATTGCAGACATGGGGGAATCTGGTTCCTGACCCTTTTTTCCACCTCCTTTCCTTTCCCTCTCTCCTCCCCCAGAAACTCCTTGGCGGAAACCTGGGTTGGCAGGGGAGCCAACCTGACAAAGGGGGAGACAAAGTCACAGTGTCCCATCTATTTATTTAATGCCATGCTCTGCTCTACTCTGTGATACTTGTAAAAAAATGGTATTACTTTTCCATTTGGAACTGTTTTTATTAGCATGTGGGAAACTCATAGCCAAAGAAGCCACCTCAGAGATAGATGGGTGAGAATGGCTCAGGTTCCTGCTACCCCTCCAGCATACCTGCTCTGAACCACAAGAGGGGATAGCCATCACATTTCCACCCACATTCCATTCCCACTCCATTCCCTTCCCTTCAAATGGCAGCTGATCTGAAACATGATAAAGCAGGTAAGGAAAAGAGTTTTGGCTCATCTCTGAAAAACATTTTTCAAAGCTTTGCAGTAGATATGCCTGGAGGTGTGGGCTCCTTGCCTTAGCCACGCTTAGGGTAGAAAATCTCCCAAGCAGGTGCCAGATCCCCACTACTCTCCTCAGTGTCTGTATCCTTTCAGCACATTTGGGTGTGCACAGTCTGAGAGGAGAGCTGAAGAGAACCTCCTCAAAGTCTGCATCCTCTCTGGTCTTAAGGGACAAGCTAGGCTCCAGTGTCCACCTAATTTTCTTTCCCATTTTGCAGTATCTGGGGTGTTCACCACTCCAACTGCTAGGATCACAAGGACAACATGGAGTATGGGGTCCTCTCAGTTGGAGACCTCATGAGCACTTCTGGCACCAGAATAATGGAGGAGGGAATAAGGGGAAAGGATGTGCCTCATTTCATACTCAGACCTCAAATTCATCACGAGGTCCTGGATAAGTGTTATCACACATATTTCTGGCCAAAAAGCAGGATGGACAGGGCTGTGCCATGTGAGACAGGGAAACACTCAGGTACTTTGCAGTTAATTTTACTGAAATAGATTCCAAGAAAATTGTCACAGAGGTGATGTTCCTCTCCTTTCATTCCTTCTCTGCCTCCCCACATCCTTTCTGCAGAGCATCTGAAGCCCCATGACACACACTTCACTCAAGTATTTCTCACTGTAGTGCTTGGGAAATGAGGATCCAAAGCAGAGCTTGGCCACCAGAGGCAGAGAGACAAAGCACAGCCATGTGTTAAAAGCAGCACTGGTCTGCTCCTGCACCCATTGAGAGATGGAGAGACAGAAGCACAGCAACTTTACAGAGTGAGTAACTTTTAACCCAGAAAATAGCAATGGAAAAACCACCACCTACAAGAAAGAAAATACCTTGTTGAAATAAATACTGACAAGCATGTCCCTTATCCAAAGCCCTCAGCAATACTCTTAGAACCGAAGTTCCTTGCCTACCTCATTAAAACTTGATGGCCATGGCCAGCGAGGTCGGACTCCACCTTTCCCCAGACAGTCAGGACTTGCTGCCATTCCTGGTCACTGAGCCCCATGGTTCACCAAAGACAGGTCCCGAGTCCTTCCTGCAGCTGTTTCTTTCCCCAAAGGGTAGTTGGAGAGCTCACCCGTGGGATTTATAGCCCCTGCCCACAAACCTACACCTGTCAATCATCAGCTGGACTTCTTGCTCTCTTTCAGGCTTGTCTAACCTAATCAGCCTCCCTGTTTTTTCCTAGCAAGCTATTTTGGGTCAGGTACTATTGTGGGTGCCACTAATGGCATCATTTCTGCTTTTCGTATTGGACTGGCACAAGTCCCACTCCAGACAGAAAGGGCACTGCCAGAATGCTGTGCCAGGAGCCTGTCCCAGGTTCCCAAGGACCCAGAGACAGTGTCAAGCTTTATGGCAGGAGATTCCTGAAGAGAACAGTCATCTGCAAGGCCACCCTGCCTCCCTCTCCTCTGGCCTGCCAAGGGCAGGCAGGAGGAAAGGCTGGGAGAGCCAGTAGCATTGACTCCATCACTCCAAAAGCCTTTCCTTTCCCATAATGGTCTCACCATACTTTTCTCCTCGGGTAGCACACCACTTGTGACATGCCCTTAAGAGAGATAACCATATTCAAAGCAGACCAATTATTGCCCCACCTGCTGCAGGAGGAATGAGGGGATAAAAGTTGTATGGGAGCCAGTTCCCCCACACCTGCCTGCCAGGATCCTGCTGTCTGCTCTTCTGCAAAACAGGGAGGATTAGCTAATGGCTGAGTCTGGATATCGGAGCCAAGAGATTTACAACTGAGCCAGAAAGGTAATTTGCAGTAGACCAGAGACACGAGGGCATAGCAAAGCTACATTCAACACCCACCCAGCCAGCAGTTCTGATCTCTGGCTACTTCTGTCAAGCCAAACAAATTTCAATGTTGGAAGGAAAAGCCACTGAGCTGACAAACCATGTGGATATACTTTGGGAGGGCTCCCAGACTTTCTCCTATCTCCCTGTCAGGACTGGTAATGGCCTGGCACACCAGTGGGGTGACTGGTCCCTTCTGGGGGTGGCTGCAGTCAGAGCACAGCCTGATAAAGCCCAGCCAGTATTGCTGTCCTGAACTGTGCACCTGCCTCTGGATGTTTCTAAGGAGAAAACAGGCAAGAGATATCAACCATAGGCTGAAGGAACCTGCCTTGAGATTCACAAGAAGAGCATTCAACCCCACAGTCTTTATCTTGAGCTGCATCAGTGCCTCTGCACCCTACCACTCCCTACAGGTTCCCTGCTCCAGCCTTGCAAGGGGAGAGAAATGCCCACATACAACAGTAATTGGGCAGCAAGGATGATGGAGGCACACATCCCTTAGAAACACGGAGGTTTAAAGGGAATGTTGTGGGTAAGAAGGGTGGCAAAAGCCAAATGGAGGTGTCAGCTGGCATCCAAGCCTCAAGGTAAGGACATTTTGGCCATTACATGTTGCAAGCCTCTGTCAGCCAAGTCAACCTGAAACTCTGAAATACTCCCCTTCCATCCCCTCTATGTGCCAGTTTGCTTCACATCAAAAAATCTACATCCAACACTTCAATTTCAAGATTTCATCCTGATTTACCTGTGCAAACACCAGGTCACTACCAATTACCCAAACTAAGCTAAACGGATGGAATAGAGCTTAGTACTCCTCCAACTCATTCCTCGTGCCGTTCTCCACAGCACAGGGCTGAGACAGGGGGATCACATATCTGCAACCTCACTGCCCATGTCCTCACAGCAGTAATGAAGCATTTGGACTGTTCCATGCTTGGGCAGGATTCTGAACACCGACCTTACAGGTTTACACACCTTTCAGACACAAGAGAAATGTGTTCCTGGTACATGAGAGGCTGCTGCTTATGCACCAAGCTCTCTATATTCCCCAAGCTGGAACTATATAGTTGCTGTAATAACTCCATCTGAAATTGGTCGACTTTTCGCTCTCTGTAGCTTTCCCCAGGGCTGTGAATCCAAAAGTCCTGGTATAAACATTAACATTAAATGGTCAGAAGGCTTAAAATGAGTATGAGATTCCATATTGCTTTTTTCTGCAAACAAAGTAGTAATGAAATGAAATCATAAGCTCTTCTCCCTAGAGCTTAAATAAATAGTCTACAGAAATACTAGAAGCTTTATAGTGCACCAGACCACCCCTCAAGCCGGTAGCCATGAAAAGGACATAACATTTTAGTATCTACAGGCCTCTTGTCTTCCCCCTGGGGCAAAATCTATCACTTGCATAATCATCTGGATAAACACAAACCACAGAGAGCCAGCATGTTGGCTGCCTCCTTTAAAATGCACCTGGTGAGTGAATAGCCTGTTTCCAGCGGCTCTGCCCACACCGGAGCCGTGCTGGCACACGTGGCTGTGTCTGTGCACCCACACCTGAAGCCCTCTCACTAAACCAGCAGAAATGGACCTTAGGTGCTTTTGGCCAGGCTCTGGGGTGCATCGTTGGCGCAGCGCGGCCGCTCTCATGCACTGCAAAGCCGCTCGGATGGATGCTGGAGCAGGGTGGGGTGCCCTGGGTCACTCCGGGGTCCGTCCCAGCTCGGCGCTCCGTGGCCCGGGGCGGGCCCGGCCCGGTGCCAGCGCTGCCCGGCTCCGGCCCCTGGGCCAGGGCTTGCTGCCATCTCGTGGCCACGGGAGTCCGAGCCGCGGGCACCGGGGAGCCGGCCAGCAGGCACTCCTCTCATTCCGGAGGTCGGACAGTGACCCCGGGCAGGCAGGGCGGCAGAACTTTTGTAAGGGGCTCATTTTCAGTGCGGGATGTAGAGACATCGTTATGCCTTGGTCACTTAGGATGCTGTGCCTTCCCCGCTATCCTCCAGCCTTGATACCGCAGAAGTCTGGAGCGGTGGGATGGGGACAGAGGAAGAGCCCGTGGGACAGCAGCAGAGCCACAGCTGAGACTCAGAGTACTGCCGCGAGGAGAAATACTGTTCCAGAGAGTTCATGGGGCTTGTTTCTACCCAAAAATGCTACCAAAAGGTGCTTAGGAAAGGTCTGACAGGCTCAGCAGACAGGTGAAGAGCCATCTCTGGCAAAACCGTGGGTGCAATCCCACTCTTTCCTTGCTCTACCCTCCACAGCTGGCAAACCTTTCTACAGGTATTAATTCATTTAGACCATGCCACAGTTCCATGGACAGAAAAGCCACTTGTCCTCCCCATTGATGAGGGATGAAAGAAGTTCTATGACTTGCCTGAGCCCACAGACACACCAGTGGAAGAGTAGGGATTGGCTCTTGGGCTCTTTAGAAACACTAGCTCTTTTGGGATTATTACTATGGGGCTCAGTCACCCAGGTGGAGCTGGGAGACACAGAAGAATACACACCAGCCACAAGGATGGACCAGATCCAAGTTTGTTTGGCCATATTAAATTTTTTTCCTAGAGTATCACTGTTGTGAAGAGAGAAATCCAACCCTGGGCTGGAAAGCCAATGTTGGGCAGCAGTCCCCCACACTGCCTTGGTGGTTAAGAGAGCAAATTTCTAGCTCTGTTTTCTCTGCAGCCAGACCTGCTGCAAGTAGGGAAATGGGCACCCAAGAGAGAAGCACTGGCAGAAATCACAGATTTCTTTTTCATTTGAAGTAAATTTGTGAAATAAATTTTCCAAAAAGAAAAAGTTATGTTCCAAAATCCAGCCCTTCCTCAAGAAACAACCCAAACCATCTTGTGTGCTTACATAGCAAAATGTCTCAGAGGAACAAACAGATATTTTGATGAAGTAATTTTTTTCTTTTCAATGAGCTTTTTTCCACACAACACAATTTTTAAAAAGCACTGAGAGCAGCCAAGGGTCCCATGGCTGGGAGCAGTGATGACAGCAGCCCCAGCTCTGCTGCAAGCCTGGGTTGTGTAAAGTGTGATGTGACGTAAGTAACACACACACTGCTGTGGTCAGGGGGAGGCTGGCACTCCGAAAAAGCCAGGAATATTATATAACAACTTACATAATTACCTCTTGCATAATGCCACAGAAAAGGCCCTCTGTAACACAGCTGTGGTTTCTATGGCATTTTGCTGAAATACAGCTTCTTCTAAGAGATTCATTTGTGCTTTGTTTCAGGAGCCTGCAGCTCAGTCTGTGCAGACACACAGGTGAGAGTCCTGCACTCACAGCAGCTTTAGCTGGAGAGGTGAGGGATACAGTAATGGGATCTTATGGCAGGGCAAGAGCATTGACTTTTGGGCAGCCTTGCCATTGGCTTCAGTACTCTGAGAAGCAGAACACTGTCACGTAAGAGCACCATCTGAAACTGAGTGTTGTGTAGTCTCCACTGCTTGTAGGAAATGAGATGGAGTCAGTCTAACTCATGATGGCAGTGGCCAAATCCCTTCCAGGCTCCCTCCTCTGTTTCCCTTGTTCGTAGACACTATTCATAGCAATGCCTCCAGGCAGGGCTCCTGCACACTGATGGATTTCAGAGACTGAGAGGTGACCTGACCTGCTTGCTTAAAAGGAAGAGGAAGGACTAGGAGCAGAAGATTTCAGCATCAGGACAAGATCTGGGCTGTGAGTTTGCAGAGCTGTGCTAGTACTTACCAGTATCTTGGCATGGATTCTCTCAGAGATCATGCCATAAAGTCAGAGGCAACTTTGCCTTTGCTTCGGTGCTCACAGGATCCGGCCTTTGGTGAATATCAGACGTAACACAGGCACGACCCACAGCTCCTGTGCAATTATTGAGGCATCTGACAATGTGTGTTACTCTGCACAGCACCTGGAAATAAACATGTATCTCGACACTTCTTGCAGACCAGTGCTTGCATTCAGTGGGAGAATGTGCAGGAAAGCAAAAGGGCAATCCAGGACAAGAATATTTAGGCTACATTACAGAAACTGAGGCTGTCTCTGAGGCTGCAGCAGCTCTCTCTGGGGATGCAAACCTTTCTCTGAAAGATTGGGAATGCAGAACACAAAAGGACTGAGGATTTTGTGTGGGAAACTGGGAGTGCAGTTTAAGAAAGGAAGAGTATGATTAGAGAAAAACAGACAGATTTTAAAGCCTCGCCCACCCAGGAGCAAAAGAGAAAATAATCTTTTAGAGGTAATAACACAGGTTATGCCAGTGCAACCCTGGAGATCTCCAGGAGTCAGTGGGAAATGTGGCATGCAGCAGTTTCTTCAGATGGATTAGACTTTGTAACACTATACTGGCACTCAAGGATTTGTGTACTACCCTTTGAAACACTAAAGCAAAAGAGGAATTCCTCCCTCATCCCTCATCATCAATAAAATATTGTAACTAGAGCCTGCTGAAGGACAGCTGAGAAAGGCAGGGCCACAAAAACATATATGGGAAAAAAAGCAATCAGCCTGCATTCAATATTGGGTGTCTGTCTGTCACCCTGAGTTCTGAGCTCAGTTACTCACAGGAAGCTGCAACAGAGACATTTACAATGTGGCTGAGGCTGGGATTTAGTGATCAGGTTAGATGAAATCCAGGCAGCTGGAAGGGGTGGCTGCTCTCCACTCCATCCCTTATGCCAGAGAATGTCCTAATTCTCCTCTTCCCAGTGCCTTGGGCATATGGCTGGTGCCTTGCAAGGTTCCTAGGTGATGCTGGAGAGGTGCTCACATACCTGCAAAGGCACCAGAACTGCAGCATGGCCAAGACCAGAGTGACAGAGCTGAGCCACTGTGCAAACAAGTGCCCTGTGTGAACCCTCCCTTCCTTGGGACACACCAGCAGCCATGCCCAGAGTCTGAAGGGAGCCAGCAATAATAAATAATTCCTCCTGTCTGAGCTGCTCCTTGAGGAAGAGGAGGCACTGGGCCACAGCACACAGTGCACAGCTTAGCTATGGGCTCTCAGGCTCCCAAAAAAAAGAGTGGCAGAGCCCATCACTACATGGTAAAATTGGGTGTTACAGCTGCAAATTGCCTTCTCAGCCCACTGGGCAGGCAATGGCCCTCAAGCTACCAGCACTTAATATGAGGCTGTGCTTGTTTTTAAATTGGATTTGGAGGCAATGACAGCAGATCCTCCCCCATCCCATGATGTCTGCGCAGTTTTTTATGAGGCCTTCAAATGAGCTGAATTAAGGAACTGGTCTGAGTTTGAAGTAACTGTGTTTATCTTTTGGAGGGTGTATTTTGAAGCTAGATAAATTCTTCAGTCTGGTTTGTGACACAGCTGGACCGACACGCACTGTCGGGGGGCATGGGGAGGCAGAGCTACTTACACAGGCATCCTTTGTGGAAGAAGCACCCATGGAGCCATCCTCCAAAACCCCAGGCAGCACTGTCTAACTAGTGGAACAGCACATACAGATTAGGGTTTGCCTGAGTTTCATGGGGTGAAAAGAGAGAAAAAAGACACATTTTCATTCCCTTTCCCTGCAAAACAGGCTCTCATCCACAAAGCACAGAGCTTCTGTGAGCTAAGAGCCTGTAGGGAAGCCAAGATCTACCCCTCATTTTTATTGATGTTTACACTTACCTTTTAATGAGCTCCAGCAGGTTCTCCCTTCCAGCTGCAGTTGACCCTTTTCAAAGTTCAAGGTCTCATTTTGCATTATCATTCCAACACCAAGTCCATCCTTAGAGAGGAGAGGAAGAACCACGACTTCTCCTCTGAGCAGCAGCACCAGTTTAAGCAGCCCTAATCCAGTAATGCTTTCTGTGCTCTGTTGGTCTTACTGGGAACTCCTGCAGGAAAACTGATCCTTCCGAAAAAAAAAACTTGGCAAAATAATCAGTTTTCTTCAAGCAGATCAGCACTGGCCAGCAGTGAGCACCCTAAACATAGCACCTGTGGGCTGGCTGCCTGAACAGAACATTTACCACTCTGTTGGGGTGGGGTCTCTGTTCTGTATCTCTTCCCTGCTGCTTCCTTTGCTGTGCTTGCAAACAGATCTTTTGCCCTGTCCACTTCAGGGTCCTGCTGGCAAGACAACCACAGTGATGGGACTTGCTCCTGGCTGCAAGATACTGGCAGATTTCACCTCTGCTGAGAATCCCAGTCCAGTGGTTCCTTAGGCAGTGGTATAACAAGTATAACACAGCATCCCTGCCAAATGCTCATCCTTGCCAGCCCTTCAGTGTCTGGGGGTGCATATACACATCCCATGCTGCACACCTTTGGAAAGCTCACCTGTAAGCATCTTACATACACAGGATTCATGGACAACTAGCTCATCTAGCCTCTTCAACGCTAGTGGCAGGTGCCCATGGAAAGTGTAAGAAGTAGGAACAGCTCTATTCCATCACAGCAACTTGAGGCTAAAGGACTTCCCAAGGTTATACTTGCATACTTGCATTTAACAGCCAAGGCAGAATTCTTCATGAGTTCATAATTTTTGTTAATCCTCTTATACATGCTCCCCAAAATATACTTCAGGCATGGCTTCAGCCTTACTAGGTCAAACTGTTTAAAACAACCTGCTGACTTGGTCACTTTGCAGAAGATCAGCCAATGCACAAAGACAAAAATCTGATAATCACTTTCTACCCATTCACAAACAGCTTTAAGACGTGCTCATTCTAAAAAAACCCAAATCAACAATAAAAATGAAGCTCCATTACCCTCAAAGATCTCTATACATGCAGGGCTCCCATCTCTGGTGCCTTTTTAATGGTGATTTCCTCAAACACCAGGGGTTTTTTTTGATCTTCCTCCTCCTGCTAAGTGCTCCAGTGTTGGTGGCACAGCTGGTCAGATCCAGCTGGTCTGTGGCAGCATCTGTCTGGAAATTGCTTCTCTTAGCCTGCGGTCCTTTTAATTCCTTCCCCATCAGCTGCAGCAGAGATTTCACTCCACATGGTGGATTTCACTCTGCTCTAAATGAATTCATGCTCCTTTTCCATGTTTCAGTGTAATTTTGTGACTTGTCTATGAGTTTACAGCAAGTAACACTGGATTTATTAAACTACTGAGCAAAAGGCCAGCATTTATTTGCTGCTCTTGTAGACATGCAGCTCGTAGAGCTGAGGTACACTGGCTCTCACAGGAAGACATACAGGGCCTCACCTACTTATTGGGGCAGAGAGGGTCCAAATCATAAACAAAAAACAGACAAGGGCACACTGGGACGGACCACAGATCAAAAAGTCAGGAAAGGAAATGGGACTGCAGATAGACCAGACAAAAGAGGCAGACCTTTTGTGTCAAAAAATGTATAATACAAATGTCTCATCCATGATCAAAGTCTGAGCTGATAGAGAATCTTTGGGTCAGGGGAGGAGTTCAGATGAAAATTCAGATGGGAATATGGTAGGTTTTGACTTATTTGGTTTTTTAAACAAACTAAAAAGACGGACTTGAACAAAGTGAGAGGAAAGCAGGAAAGTGAAGTCCTGGCCAGTCTGACCTGCAAGGAGTGAGTGTGGGAAGTCATTGATTCCATATCTGCTGCTACCTTTTCATGGGTCCTGCTTTTGGGTGTTTCATCTTGCAGACAGAGCTGTGCCTCTCACCTGGTGAGTGATAAACATGACGCCAGGGCACTCCAGGTGCTGGCTCTGCAGCTCAGGTCACCCTCTTGGCCTAATTCACATGGGTATTTAATACAGGAGTTATGAACCATCTCATTAGGATGAAGCCAACAGAGGTTCAGGCTGCTGGCAGGACCAGCAGCTACCAGGCTCTACACAAAGCAGAAGGAAATGCCCACAAGAGGGAGAGTTGGTGCCACTCTCCACAGTGATTCTGTGCAAACGGCATTTTCCTGCTTAGCAACTCTAAGAGCCATTCCCCTTGCTCCACTTCTCCCAGCAGAAATGTTTCCCTCTCCTGGAGATTCCTTTTTCCATGGTATTTCCCCTCCTCTTCTTTCTCCACATTACTGGTATTTCATCTTTTTCATGTGGGGTAAGCCCGAAGGCCCCACCATGTGGGTGCCAGACGTGTTGCCATCGGAAAGGCACCATGACTGAGACGGTTTTTCTGCTCCCCTTTCCTCCCACTCACACTGTACTGTGCTGGGAGGGCACCCCTGCACCAGCCTCAGCACAGGTAACCCCCTCCTTGCCCAGTTCATCACTCAGTGTGGCCCCCGTGGTTGCTACCCTCCATGGGCACACATGGAAAATGCCCTTTCTGCTGGGCTCTTCTCAGCCTCAACTCTCCAAGCCTAAAACAGGCTCCACTGGAGCATGGGGTTTTCAATCCATTTCCCAAAAACAGTTGGGGGCTACCAGCAACAGAATCCTAGAAGTTTCTGGGTTTTTGAAGTGCAAAGCTTAATGTGAGGAAGTACCTGAAAACACTGGTGATGTGGGATAGCCACTCTGCAAGCCTCTGTAGCTGGAAGTGCTCCATGGTGCTGGAGCAGCATAAGCACCAGTAGGACTTTTTTTGTGGGGTGATCCTATCAGCTCCACAGACAGCATCCCTATGCTCCCAAGTCCAGAAACTTTCAAGAAACATTTTGATTTTGGCTGGTGATTTAGCAGGAACTGTAACACAGCTCATAGCATTCCTGGGGCAGTTGCGTAACCTGAAACCTCAGAGAACTGCCTTCAGAGAAGATCCACATGAACCACATCACCAAAATCACCCCAAGACCCTCCCAGCATGGCATATCTTGGCCATCATTAGCCTCCAGCTGCCAGAACAAAACAGGGTAACTGGTTCCCTCTGGGGAGAGGGATTTTCTGCCTGAGGGAAAAAGTCATGGTCACTTCCTCTGAAGCACATTATACTTGCTGGTATTAACATGTCAGGCATTGCACACAAAGCTGCCCTGGAAAAAAGCATTGACATGAAAACACAGGAGCCCCTAAGCCTGATCAGTGGCCAAGGAGCTCACCACAATGGTGACAATGGTCCGTATCCCAGTTGGGGGCACTGGGCAGGGGGACAAAGGAGATTTATCAGCACACCCACAGGATCTGCCTTGCAGGATGTCCTCATTGCTATGTGCAAGATGCTGCACATTGACAGGGAGGAAGGAAATGCAAAAAGGAAAGAGAGATGCCTTCAAGATGATCCAAGGGATGGAGCACCTCTCCTATTAGGAAAGGCTGAGAATAGGTTTTGGTCAGCCTGGAATTGAGAAGGCCTAGGTAGGGTGACCTAATTGCATCCTTCCCATACCTAAAAGGAGCATACATGAAAGATGGGGAGAAACTTTTTGCAAGGGCTCATAGTGACATGGGGGCAATAGATTCAAACTGAAAGAGTAGGTTTAGATTAGGTATTAGGAAAAAATTCCTTACTGTGAGAGAGTGAGGCACAGGAACAGGTTGTCCAGAGAACTTGTGGATGCCACATCCCTGGAAGTGTTCAAGGCCAGGTTGGGTGAAGCTCTGAGTACCTTGGTCTAGTGGAAGGTATCTTTGCCCATGGCAGGGGAGCTGAAACTAGACGATCTTTAAGGTCCCTTTCAACCCAAATCATTCCTTTATATTTCTAAGCCAGCTTTATTGTAAGTAGAAAATTTAATCACTCATTTCCAAATTATAGCTCTAGAACTGGACTCACGAGGTTGTGTTCCCAGTTAACTTTTTAGAGCATCTTATGAAATCCAGCATGTGCAGAAATGCACAGTGTGAAGAGCCAGCACCTAATCCCAGCTCCTGCAGTGGATCAAAGCATCTCGTTCAGCATTCCCTGCTCGGAGAGGGTTACCTGAGCAGATACACTACGACAGCAGTGTAAGCAGTGGCTTACAAAATACAGCTGACTACTGCAAGCAGCATGTTTTTACTTGGCTTTAGGCATGCTGACAGGAGATAACATAGCCAAAAGGCATCAGAGGTGAGAAGGTGAAGCAGGAAGACAAGGGCCACCCCTTGACAGGGGTGAGGCAGTGAGGTTATTTACACAACAGCCAGTGGATATGTGTCTTATTTATACAGGATAAGAAGAATGAAAGTAGAGTAATCTTATGTTGAGTGAGATTGTTTAATAGTACACAATTACTTCATACCGATTTAGCTAGAAGTAATTAAAAGTAAGATAAGGTTGTGCTCTGAGGCAGAGTTCCCCTGACACTGAATTCAGGTCCAGTGGGAAGCTCACACTTGCAGTCACTCACAAAATCAAATCCCTAAACTTCAGATATTTCCCCTAGCAGCTTAACTGTTGTGTCCTTTGAAGTTATATTTTGAGTTTAAATTTCAGTCTTTATCCTCCTTTCTTATCTTTAATTTCTCTCTAGTTTGAAATCCAGAGCTAGCTTCCATCTGCTGCCCTGAGTGCCCTGGTGCAGGGGAGCAGGATCCCATGCTCCCCCAGCTGGGCAGCCTCAGGCAGCCAGGAGGCAGCCGTATCTTGCTCCCTGCCCTCATGCAGTCCAGAGGTATACTAGGGATAGGAAAATCTGCCTTGGGAGTGGAGCTTGGAGATGTTATGTTTTCATCTGAAAGCAAAGTCAAACCATATAGACCCCTGATGCAACACAATACCAGGGTGTCAGGAGCCTAAAAGAAATATTTTCAGCCTAAATGGGGTTGACGTAAGTATTTTCTTTTTTTTTTTTTTTTCCTTCCCTCTGAACTCACAGGTGAACCAGAAGCCACGGGTTTGGACATCTTGGAAATAAATTTACAACATCAGTAAATGCTTTTCAAGTGCCCCAGTGAAGTAAGAAACTAGCTCCTTCCTTTCTGTCTTCACCCACATGTGACTGCATGAGCCCTCTGTCTCTGCAAGAGCACGACTTTTATTACTCTGGCAGCAGGAAAACATGAAACCACATTTGCCTCAGTTCTCCATCATTTTTCATCCCTGCACAGCACACACGGAGTGTGCCTTGGATGGGGGCTGTATCAGAGGTGCCCTCAGCACTGCCAGACCACAACAACTGTGTTGCATCCACACTGGGAGGACTCAGACAGCATCCTGGGAGCAGGGCATTGATGGCTCCAGGGACAAGAACCCAGCTAGGGACACCATCGAGGAGCACCAACTGGGGACAGTGTGGGGTGAAGACTTTTCCCACAACGCCACACACACAGCTGCAATATACTCAGCATGTTCTGGCACAGAAACCAATAGAACAGATTTTCACAGTGAGGAACACAGGGGAAAAGAGAAACAGAGGGACATTTTGTGAAGGCTAAACACCCACACCAGCTTTGCAGAAGGGTTTTGTTTTCCACCTGCTCATTCCCACCCACTTAGGCAACTTAATACTGACTTTTCATTCATACTTTTTTTAAAGAAAGCATTTGAAACAAAACTATCTAATTACAGAGTAAATATTTAGCGTGAAATGAGCAGACAGATATTCAAAGCCATTTTCTGACATGACAGATGATCTGAAAGGAGCTGCGCTGCAGGCATTGTTTGCTGATCAAACCCAATTTAAAAATACAAGGCATAGAAGCAAAAATAGACATGACCCTAAGCACAAACATCCCCACACAGGCAAATGCCTCCTGTAAAATGCCACGGGTCATTTCATGGCAGCTAACACTGGCGGCACTGGAAGAGCATTACTCACCTCTGAGGGTGCTGCCACGGTAAATCCACGTGAACAGCATTGAAGGAACACACCAACATTGCCCTGGCAGGGCTTGTCCAGCTGCTCCAGTTTTAGGACCCCAGCACGGGACCATGAAGACCTAAGGGACATTCCTGTCCCCTTATGCATGTGACCTAACTTCCAGTTCTTGGTATGCTGGGTGGAACCTACATGACTCTTGCTACCTTTGCCACACCTAAATTATTGTGACATTCAGCTGACAAGTGGGAGCCATGTAATGTGGGAAAAATAACCTTTTCACCCTTCAATGCTGAGAAGCTCACATCCAAGCATTCACACCCCAGACATGCTGAGGAGCAGAGATGCAGGAGGAGCTACACCTGCTTAGCATCTCCAGCTCCAAGCCCACAGAGCATGCTTGGAGATCAACCTTTTCCCAAAGCTTTGGCTCAAACCCTGGTGCTCTGAAGCAGCCCTGAGCTTGCAGCAGAAGTGGATGGAGACATGAGTCCAACTTTGGTGAGCAGGATTGGGAAACAGGAACTCTAGAGCCACACACCACCCACACAGTGGAAAAATCCCCTCTGAATGGCCAGAGCCTGTGCTGGGTCCCTACAGGAGTAGGAATATGGCCAGATGTGGGTATGGCTCCACATGGGGAATGCAGCTACAGGCAGGACCTTGGACACCCTATAAAGGAGAGGTATGAGAGACCTCACTACCCATACTTCACATGCAGGAAACCAGCAAGGCATTTTTGGGATTAGATGCTGAAGGAAAGTCCTCAAGGCAGTAGCTCTGGGACAGGGAAACATAAGTGAAAAAATCACACAGTACCCCTGAGTCACTGTGACCACATCCTGGGGAATGCATTAGCTAAGGAAGGCAGGGTTTCCACCAGGTCATCCTGATGTCTAATGACCCAGATACTTTGAAATCAGAAACACAAGCAGCTGCAGTGATGGCAATGAAAACATGGACATCCTGTGGCTCCTGGCAGAATTGTTCTCTAGCACACAAATACTAATGAAGACAACTTCAAGCATGAGGTACCAGTCTGCTTCTTCAAACAGAGGGCTGAGCAGAAGGCACCAAGTGGTCTTGTGGGCAGAAGGAGGTGACGCCCCTGCCCAGAGGACGGCCCATCAGTCCTTCCACACTAGCTTCCAGCCTCTTTCCCTTGGCTGTCACTAAGGCAAACAGTCATCCTTGCTATCCTGTGCCTGAGGTTTGGGATGAAACTTCACATAACCCCTTCTTCCTGTTCCCTCCAGGAAACCTCAGTGCCAGGGCTACCCTGCCACCCTTGCCAGGCTGTTGTGGTCCCTTCACCTTTTGGTCAACCCTTTGACCCAATTTTTAGCATTAGCACCATTCTGACAATCTTTTGGTCCTCCAGATTTCCCACACAGGGGCTTGGTTTTTTTGCAGGAAGCAGCTGTAAAATCAGACCACCAGCAGGCCAGGTCTGAGACTGGGTTTGCTGCTCTTCACTGGTGAGTGACACCTGCAAGGTGAAAGAAAAGAGGCCAGACTGACCTTCAGCACTGCAGCACAGCTCTGGCTCAGGAAATGGCCTTCCTGCACATGGAGAGCCAGGAGATGCTTGGGATATCACAGACCCAGGGACCTCGCTGTGGCTTTGAGAGGTGAGAGCTGGTAATTCCCAAGCTCTGAAGCCTCTCCAGCTTGTTCGCAGAAACACTACTGAAAGAAAAGAGGTGTTAAGAAATAAATTGTAAAATGAAGTGGAATAATAACTGTCCTGGGTAGAGGAATCTCAGAAATGTCATGACCTTGACTGCCCTGGTTGGTAAGACAGCTCTGGATGTTCACAGCCCTGCTGTGTCCTGCAGGGAGTCTTGGGAGGCCAGCTAGACCTGGCTTTATTGGTCCTGGTTCTCGTTTTAATTTTATCCAGATGACCAGACTACTAAAGTA
The DNA here is from genome assembly GCA_013397375.1 of Toxostoma redivivum. Lineage (NCBI taxonomy): Eukaryota > Metazoa > Chordata > Aves > Passeriformes > Mimidae > Toxostoma > Toxostoma redivivum. Next base: position 1,534,145 of record VXBI01011679.1, read on the forward strand.
CTGTTCAAAATGTGTCTTTCTGCTTTTTCTGCCTTGCATCACCCTGTGTGCTCAAGCCCTGTTGTTGCTGTGGGTCATTCCTTTGGGCACATTCATGGCTCTTGGTTTCTCTGACTTAGATGATGAGATGGCAGCTTTTAAAAGCATTTGTATTTTCCTCAATGCCTGGAGTGAAACTTGAAACATTCCTCTGAGCATGTTAAGATTCTGTTCCATGAGGACTTCTTGGCTGCCAAAGGGCAGAAGCAAAGAATTTGGAAAAAGGTAACTTCTGCTCTGCAGCACTCCCTGAGCAGCCACCTACCACCAAGCCAATCAGTCAGGGCAGCATAGCAGAACTCAAAGCTTGGGACCTGATTGTTTGCAAAGCAGAAAATATGAGATTCATCAACTGCCTCTTCTCTCTTCCTGGCAACTCTCATTGTATTTTGGGCACAGATGCTCAGACTCAGTGCTGGTAACTGTTCTAGAAACATGTGGCCTCAGGAGACTGACAGAGCTGCAGTGCCAGGGAGGGAATGACGTGGATACACGTGGTGAGCAAAATCTCCAGGGGTCACATCAGAGATGTTCTGTACCCAGACCAAGCTCTTTTTCAGGACACACTTCCTGCACATGCAGGATTGCTGAGATCTCAGCCTTGGCAGTGCCCATAAGGATGCTCCTGTTCCTCTAGAGCCTCTCAGCTGTGAGGATCCCCTGCAAGTGGACAGGAAGTCATAAAAAGGCACAGGTTGATCAATATTTCACATTTTCCCAAAGGAAACTGGAGTTAAAATCCACCATGCATCTGTGCAGCTCCAAGTCGAGCTGGACACTGCTACATCACAGGGACAAAGTGGTTCCTGGCTCTGCACCATGACCACACAGTACATATCCCTGGTGCCATCAGTCACCAGCAGGGAGAGGGATGCTCAGCCAAGGTGTTTCCCAAAGGACCCCTTTGTTTTTTGTCAAGATGTTTCATTTCTAGTGGAGGCCTTGGGGAAAAGCAGCTGCCAGGGACTTGGAAGCAGGATGAGGACATGTCAGAGACAGGCAAGACTCCAGAGTATTTTGTTTTCTAAATGCACAGAACTCCCCAGTTTCCCCTGCTGTGCCAGGCCACACCTGGCCTGCAAATCACAGTGGGTTTTGTGCAGCTGCTGGGATGTCCCACCTGAGACACTCCCAGGGTGCTGTCATGGCTCTGAGCAACCCAGGCCATTGATGGGAGCCACTGATGGTCACCACTCCCACAATTTGAGCAGCTCTGGCCAGGAGCAAATGTGTTCAGATCCTGGAGGGAAATTTGGCTTCAGTTTCATTTTCCTGTTTTCAGGGCACCATTACTCAGTGGAATGCAACATACTTGAGAACTTCAAAGCTCCAGGATCAGCCAGAGGAAAATCAGGTCTGGCATCCAATCCCTGGGGTTGTTTATGACCTTCCTTGCCACTAGGGATGCCTTACAGCTGCTGCCTGCATGCTGGTCTTTGAGGGGACAACCAGAGCAAGCTCCCTTAGCTCATGGGGTTTTTGCCCAGTTTTGGTGTGAGGACACTGACTAATGGTGAGGAGGCCTTTCATGGTCCCCCACAGCTCATGGATAACGCTGGGGGCCAGTGACTTGCCAGCACAGGCCCCAGTACTTACTCATGCTGCTGTTGACAGGTACCAAATCCATAGTACAGGAGGTATTTGATGTAACTAATGAGCCTGTGGGAATGGGGTCTTTCCTTCAACCCTGCAGTAACTCCAGGTATTTGCTGTTTCCAAGTCAAAGCTATCTGAGAGCCTAAGGCTGAAGAAATATTTTGCACAGCTGCTCAGTGACCCAAATTGCTGAGCTGGGCCCTGCCTGGCCTCCCCTCCAGAGCTAATGACCCTCTCAACCACGGCAGGACCTGGATCTCAACCAGGAATGAATTGGCTTCACCACAGCTGTCATCTCCAATGCTTCAAGGCTGTCTCTCCCAGTCTGACCCCTTGAAGTGGGTCAGACTCACCTCTCCAGACCTCTGGATGCACCTGCTCTCAGCTCACTGCTGGTCACATCACACACTTAGTGGGAAGCAAGGGGTCATTTCTGTTCCTTTACCACAAACCCCAGTGTGGGTCCCCAGAGAAGAAATAAAGTGTTATCCCTGGGTCACAATTCTGCAGCCAGCTCAGCCCTCACCCTCAAGGCCACTGTGCAAGACTAGCACCAGCTTTTCCCCAACTCTGATGTTTTCATTTCCTCCCCAAACTTTTTGATCAGCACCCCCCAACACAGAAGCTTTTTACCACCTGTGCAAAGCTTTGCATGGATTGTACCAATTCTCCCTTTTCCTTTCTCACCTTCAAGCCCTGCAGTCGAGTAGGACCAGCAGAGCAGGCAGCTCATCCACATTCACACTGGGGTGAGCCAAAATCCCTCCCCAGCCCCTTGTGCTGTGGCACAGGCATCTGCAGCTGCCCTGCACTGGGGGAGAGTGCAGGGACAGCCGGCGGCATCGTGCCCACGTGAGCCGTGCTCGGCCAAGAGCAAGGAGCTATTTCTGGAGAGCTGCTTCTTGCGGAGCAGAAGCGGCAGAACTCGGAAGCACTGACCGAAAAAGAAAAGCCCTGGTGTTTCGAACGGGAAGCGAGGTTTCCCAGCCTCCTGCCAGGAAGGATGGGCAACATCCTTGCAAATATAAGAGAGGACTGCAGCATTCTGTGGCAGCAGGGCTCCAGAGGAGCTCAAAGGCTACTTCAGTAAGACCGTAAACACGCCAGATCTGCTGTTGTTGCAGAGCTCCGTGAAATCGGTGATGTCTGAGTGGAGTTCAGCTGGAGAGCGCTGGTGCTATAAAAAACAAAGTGACTTTGGGCTTTGACGCTTCCTCCTGACACACAAAAAGGTGATTTGTGATTAAAAAGACAAGGAATTTATCATCAAAAGGAGCTGGGACAGAGCTCAGTGTTTACACATGGAAGAACAAGACAGGCACCAAGTGCAGATATATTTATACTCATCCATTAATAAAAGAAGCCAAGTCAACCATACCTTTGTGCTAAAGTTAGAGCACAGCACCCTGCATGTCCTTAAAAAGGCAAGAAAGTTTCCACAAACTAGGACAGCTGCTCCCAGTGCCGACTCTGTGCATCTCCTCCTTGGCACTCCAGCTTCAGTGTGCTGCAGCAGGAAAGGGGCCAAATGTGGCAAGGCTTCTTCAAGTGGGAAGGCTGACTCCTGGAGTCTGGTCGCGGGCTGGTGGCCACTGGCTCTCAGGAGCCAAACTGTGCCTGCTGCACTATCAGAGACCTGCAGGAGATGACTGCCTCTTGGCAGAAACAAAAATTCTCCAGTTTCAGCTCCAGTATTCTCATTGCTTCCCTGGTTATGGGACTCACACAAGCCAGGACCTTTCTCCTCTGCCGCAGGTGACACGGGGGAATGCTGGGCTTGGCACACAGAGGCTGGCACTGTGGGCACGGACTTGGTTTGTGAGGCTGCCTCTGCCAGCCAGCAAAGGGAAGAGGAGCAGCACCCAAAGGTTCCAGGTTTGGGCCGAAGGGTGAGTGCAAGCCCAAAGTGAACAGAAAGCACCCATGACAGAAGATGGTCCACCTCCAGTGAGGTCAGGAAGTGGGCTGGATGGTGCAAATCACTGGAAGCTCCTGGATTAGTATTTGGCACTCAGAAATGCTTTAGAAATCACTAATTGCAGCAACTTCCTTAACCCACAGCTACAGCTGGAGTTGCCTGGCCTCACCTGCCGTGTGCTGGGGAACGTTACACCAATTGGCAGGAAAGACATGGAAAAGTCAGTTCTCTGTTCCTTGGGAGGTACTTCTAGAAAGCAATCAATTATCCTTTTTGACAAATAACAGATGAGCTTTCACAGTGGTTTTCCTGTTTCCCTTCTCTTCCCCCACCCAGTTCCAGCCCTTGAACCATGCTGGAAGCAGCAGGAGCCAGAACTGGACATGCTATGCCAGAAATGATTGCTTTTCAGGCAAACTCAGAGCAGTGACAAAAAGTGTATCTTGTCTAAATCAAAGTTAAGCACATTGCAGTTTTTCTTCTCCACACCCCAGTGAAACAACTGCAAGCAACAACCAAACCTGGCTGCACAGGAAAGGAAACAGCTGAGGGCACACAGCGGAGCAAGGATCACCTCTCACCTCCCAGGACACGTTGAAGTTGTTGGCACTGCAGAATGTATTTCCCCTCGGAGCTCACACTGAATATGCTAGTTACATGAACTTGACTGACCTTTGAGCAAGACATAGCACTAGATGGCCTCCACAGATCTCTTCCAACTCAAATTATTCAACAACTTTGCACTTTTCTGCATAAAGACAGAAAGAGGGCATGCAAATAACTCTTCCTCCCACACCAGCTGCTAAGCTAAATTCTCCTATCAAAAGGATGCTCAGGCTGACATCTCTGAGCAGTACAGTCAATAGAAGTCCAGCAGCAAAATCCCAACAAGAAGTCAGCTTTGCTACTGGCACAGGGATCAGGACTTCTTCCTGAGCTTTTGGGTCAAATCTCCTGATGCAGCTTGTCAGTACCAGCCTAAGATGCAGCCTTAGCAGACACACTAACCTCACCCTTGAGCTCTCCTGCAAACTCAGTTTGAATTCATAGATCACTTTAATGTGATCCAAATGCTTTCCAGCAAACATCACCATTTACTGACTCCATCCCACCCTGCAGCAGGCAGGCACAGCCGTGTGGCATCAAGATTCTTGCCTGGCAGCCACGCTAGTGAACCCTGGGGTGACACCAAGCCCTGTGGCATGGAGCCCATGCCCAGGTTATTGCCAAACCCTCTCCCCAGGTCCTTCCTGATGAGAGTGGCACTTTCATTCTCACGTGATGCTACATATGCACACAGGATCAAGCACCATGGCTTGTGATCAGCTGTGACTAGTGTGATTTGACTATTACTTATTACAATTATTTACAGTTTATAGAAAGGGGGAATGTATTAAATCAGCAGTTTGCTTCCTCAGCCAGTTTGCAGTGCATTCAAAGAACCTTTGCCTCCTTTGGTCGGCTCTACTTTGGATAAAGCACATTGACCAATGCTGAGTATTACAACACTTTTACTGACTAATTAGTGAATTCCAGTATCAGCCATTTTACAGTTTTGCCTTGAAACGAGGGTAGACTGGAAGACCTAGAGCTCTTTTGCTGAGCCTCTGGAGCCTGCCTCTGCAATACCTGTCTCCCAGAACAGCAGAGCTTCTTTTCAAGACCTTACCCAGTTCCACTGATGCAGAATCCCTTAACCAGCTTTTCTTCAACAATTATTCAGCCCTGATTTCCAAGCATCTAATTTTAGCAGTCACTGTTGAACATCCTCTTGAGTTATTGTTAGAATGAAATGAGGATCATCTGACAGGAACATATCCTTGGTAAATACTGGGAAGGAATGCTTAAGGAGCTAGCACACCTTCCAGCATCATAATCAACAATCCTACTGCCCAGGGACACACCTTATCCCACCCTTTTTGTTCCTTACATTTTTTGTACCTTACATTTTGTACCCTTTTTGTACCTTACATTTCCCAAAGCAATTAAAGCACCAGCCTCAACTGTACTAGGCATATTTGGCTGTATAATTTTGCTCAGTTATTGTTTCAATAATCACTTCCAATTAGCCACGGGGATTTATTATTTGCTATTTTTAGGATCTTTTCAGTTTAAAAGGCACCTGATTAAACAGATCTATATTTGCATGACATCTTTCACTGGAGGATTTGTAAGTACTACATAGAATGCGAATGAATTTCTGCTTGTCTGCAGCAATACTCCTTTTACAGGCAGGACAACAGGAGCAGTGATTAAAAGATGTGTCCAAACTCCCAGAGGAAATTCACACTGACACAGGAACCCCAGCTTCCAGTTGTGTGTGTTAGCTATTAAACCTGTGCTAACACAGACACAGCAGGGTTAGCCACACAGGCACTAAAGGAGATGCCGATATGTAATTTCAAATGGTCGTCTCTCCTTCCACACTAACAGGCTCAAACACCAACTAGGCTTGGAGACAAAAGAAAAAAACAAAAAAAACCAAAAGGCTTCTTATCTAATACCAAACAATTGGCCTTTTTCTGCTAATAAGCAGCAATAGGAAAGAATGGCAGGGAAAGGTGTAGATTTTCTGAGAGGTTGGTATAGGAACAGATGGGGCTGGGATTTTGTCAGTGAGCTGCCAAGGCTTCACACCCTTTATCACTGTTAAGAAGATCCAATCTCCCAGCTTCACACCAGCTTCTCTTCTTCGTGTTTTACCTGCCAGGTAAAACATGCACCAGCAAAATTCATCCAGATGTGCTGAAAAACAGACAACACAGGGGAGCCAGCAGATTGGTGTTTCTCTCTTTTATTTAAAAACAGTGCTTCATTACCATTTGCAAAGGGTTAGGAAGGGTTTCCCCCCTTGCTTAGAGTTTATAAAAGCCAGCAACATGATCAATAATTTATACACATGGATAGTAATACAAAAAAAAGGAATAAAAGCTAAAGATCTAACTACTCCAACCTTCACAATTCCAGCTACTTGATAATAATAGGAATAACCCAATGAATACTGTATGGTCTGAAAGCTACTATACAATATGATACTTAACGAGGGAGGGCGGGAAGTTAAAGGCTGTCACAAAGCCCTGGGATGCAGATACTGCTTCTCCAGAGTCAGCAGGGAAATGGGACCCTGGGCAAGCGGCTTGGGCGTCCTAGGAAATGATCCAGGGGAAGGGAACACATCCCACTCAGGACATGTCCTGTTCCCCGGCGGTACCTGGCAATGGGAGGTGCTGGGGAGACTGCGAGAAGGGGCAAGTCTGTCGCTGCCATTGGAGGTGCTGTGGCATCTCAGCCTCGCACTGGAAATCTCCAAGTATCAAAGAGATCAGCCTGTGAGGTCAGTAAAATACTCCACCAGCTCCATATCGCTCTACAGCCCTGGTTCTCATTTGCTATCAGCCCCAGGTTTTAGCTCCAGCTATTTACAAGCAGGATTTATCATATT
>VXBI01011679.1:1541171-1626559 GCA_013397375.1 Toxostoma redivivum
CCCCAAAAAACCCAAGAAAACAAAACCAAATCATATCCCCTGGGGTAAAAGAGGATGATTTCATCACTTGATAATGCAGCCAAACTGAGCTGCCAAAACTACAACACTCGCACACACAAAATACTGTGAACGGAAAAAAAATAGAAAAACATGACCAGAACTGAGACTACTAATGTGGGAGGCCTGATTTCTGTAAGGAATTTACTTCTCAGGGAAGTAACAAGCCCCTCCACCAGCAGAGAACTGGGAATCTGGCAAGAGATTTATTGACCCACTTCGGAACATCAACAAAAATTTTTAAAAGAAAAACATTCAAAGATTAACGGGCATTTTGCTGACTCTGACTGCCAGCCAAATTACTATCTCAGTGGACGGCTTTAGACACCAGCAATCTCCTGGTGAAATCAGGCAAGGTTTTTGGCTGATGCATTCCTGCTCTACCACGACTTGAGAGGCAGCATGGGAAGCTGGTCTCCCACACAAGGCTGGGCCAGCTGCAGCCCATGGCCCCAAGAGGACAACCACAGGCAGCACTGGCAGCCCCAGCAAGAAGCTGTCTTCCAGGGTCAGCAGTGGCAACAGATATGGAACTTAGCCATCCCAAGTCCCATTTAGGCTGCCATTGATGCAGGCACTGCAGAGGGACAGGGGCTCTCCTGACAAATCGTGGCTGGAGCGAAGCATACCAGGCAGAAACCCCACAGCCTCCTTGCAAAGGGCCCCATTTCATGCTCTGGCTATCAGACTCCTGCTTGCCTTGTTGACTGGAGTTTTCATCGTAGAAGAGAAGTTTACTGGGGTTGGAGGGCAGAGAGGGCAATCAGTAAGGTGGGGATGGAGGGAACGGGCTTTTCAGACATTAACATCACCAAAAATAGTGTTTTATGCAACAAAGAATCAAGTCTCACTGGTGTATACTACAAAATGTTTGACATTATCCAAGAGCATGTCAAAATTAAAAACACAAAGAAGTTTACATTGGATGTTCATCTTGTTCACTAGGTTGGTTCCCCCCCCCTCCTATTTTAAAACAGTGCAAACAGGTAAAACACTTTAAAAATTACCCCTCTACACCAAGGACCAAGCATTCCCCCACCCTGACAGGCTGGAGGGTCACAAGCAGCAGGCCCTCTGCCAGGCTGCCTGTGTGCTTTCCCTTTAGAGCTAGACTCAGCAAAAGCATCCCCCAGAGCTGTTGTTTGGGTTTCCCTTTATTAAATTCCTAAGTGCTCCCCAAACCTGTTTTCCCCTTGCCTCCATCTTCGTGGCTAGGATGGGAAGATACAGGTAGAGATGGGCTGGGGAAAACCATGGGTAAAACTGGGAGGCTCTGCTTTGTATTCCCCACTGATGGAGCTCTGGATGCTGAAATTGAAAGTCCAGCAGCCAGTGTCTCTTTTCAGGCAGGGAAAAGGCTTCATTAACCGTTCCACAACCAGCACTTGGGTCAGCTACTCAGAAAACCCTCCTCAGCTCTTGCTGTACACTTCACATCCATGGATCTCAAAACAGGTAAGAACAGGGGATAAACTTCACTTTAGGGACAGGGAAGAGAAGTCTAAAGTAGCGACATGACTGCCCCACAGGAATCCTAGAGGGGTCACTGACAGAGCCCTGTCCGAAACACAGGTCTCAGACTCCAGAGCCAGTGCCCCTCGCTGGGCAAGTCTGCTTTCTCTCAGGCACTGGAACAGCCAAGCCACAGCTATCTTTAAACATGGCTTTGTCTATTGGAACTCATGACACAGGATCCACCTAACTGCTTAACCTGGGAAAAGCTGGCTATAGTAGGCTCATACCGAGCTCCCCATTGCCTCCAGGTCTTGTCATGGCTTTTCTTAGAAAAGCTAACCCACCTACAGCAGTGCAGCCTCCCACACGTGGGGACCAGGACAACAGTTTGCTAACATGCTGGGCATCAATATAACTTATTCCCAGTAGAGAATATGCTATACCAGTAGAAGTTACTTTATACCAGCATAACTGTAATTGCAAGGAAATACAGACCAGCACATTAAATAAACCAACTCTTCAAACCAAAATTTCATCTGTATATCATCATGTGCTGGGTAGACCTATAGCAGACAGTACGAACAGCTACACTTAAAGATACATTTTCTTCTCTGCATCAAGAGGAATCCCAGATGCCACCAGACTAGAAGGTGACAAAACTAGAAGGCTGCCTGTGCGGTTTCCCTCAGAAAGCCAGACCCTGCTTTGCAAGGGACCTATAACTGCAGACCCATCACAAGGACAAGCACTAGCTGCAATCATTCTAATAAGCCAGGGCCCAGTTCAATTTATTAAACGTAATTCATTTTGCATAGGGAGATATAGGCTTTGTCCTCACTTCTTCAGAAGATGGATATAGCCACACCTTGGCTACTGTGAAAGCATCTCTAGCCAGTTCATAGCACATCAGAGTGAAACTGGAGCTGTTGTTTGCCAACAGGGAAGAAAGGCTGAAGAGCTCTCCTGTCACGGCACAACACTCACTTAAGAAACCTTGCCATGCAAGTTTTTGGGAGGTCTGGTGCTTTGGACACCTGGAACCAGTGAGCTACGTCTGGCCCCCAGCCATGCAAGTGTCCCAGTGTCCTCTCAATGCTGAGAGCAGAAAGCCAGGCTATGGGCAAGCTCCCTCAGGGGATCTTGCAGCATTAACTATGGAGCCACAGAGACACCAGCTGCTTAATGCACCAGAGGAGCCCAGCAGGGAGGGACCAGAGCAGGCCAGGCTCAGATACAGGAGGAATCAGGCTGGATGGTCTTAGATCAGGTATTACTCAGAGATTGGGGGACCATGGCCCCCAAAGGTTGGGTGCTTCTGCACTAAACCCCCCACATTCCTAATATACTTGGGCGGGCTGAAGCTGCCATGCATAGACTCTGCCAGGAGGCAGAAAGGGAGCTGGCCTCCCTACTCCCAGGGAGGCCAAGTGGCAGGGAGGGATTGCAGGTGGCACTGCCAGGGCAGGGGAGGGCACTCAGGGAGGGAGAACCTGGCTTTTGGGGAGCCGCAGTCAGAACCAGCTGAACTGAATGTGGGAGAGGGGCAGTGGGGGAGCAGCTGCCCCAGCAGGGCTCTGCAGATGCTCCTGGGCTCAGAGCCTGAGGAACTGTCTGCGGGAAGAGAAGGGACTGCCTCACTCAGGCCCTCCATCCACAGCAGGGAGAACAAGTCCAGTAGAGGCTTTTGCTGCATCCCAGCTCCACAAGTCCCCTGGCTGCTCAGCAGTGGAAATAATTCCCCTTGAATATGACTATCTCTACCACAAGTCCTCCCCCTTCTACCCCAACTCAGGCAGTAAAAGCCCCCAAACACCCTGAGTCTCCCTCATTTCCTAGATTTTGTGAAAGCCCCAACACCCTGTTCTCCCCCTCCCTATTTTCAAGCTAAAATATTTATATACAAACAACAAAAAAATTGTCATAACAGCAACAAACCAAACTTTGGCTTGGAAAAAAAAGTAAAAAACAACAATAAAACCAGGAACAAAAAAAAAAAAAAAAAAAAAGTGGCCAACAGGCTGGCAGTTTGGTGTCCCCTTTATCTAGCTATTCTTCCAGAAAAATCAATAGCTTCAGGGTATCTAGCTTAACTAATGGCGTCCCCATTCTTCCCATTTGAGGTGCCTCCACTTTGCTGTGCACAGAGAGGCTCCATGTATCACTGGGGAAGAGCAAAAACTGTGTGGTTGTGTGTGGCTGGACCAGACACCTCCCCAGGAGCAGGACCTCTGCTTGCTGACGTTGCTTAGTGTTAAATGCAGGAATTTTCCTATTCTGTATCAGCAGTGGATGGAAAAGCAGGTGCTCAACTGGAGATGGAGAGGCTCCGCCAACAAATCATACTCTAAGCTGCCCTTCTGAGGGCAGTGGCTCACCCTAGCACCAATCCATGGAGTCGAGGCAGCCTGGTACGATTACACTTCTGCATCTCTCCAATGCAATTAGAGCCTGCCTCTGACCACTGGGATTACTGGGAGTGCTCTAGGAGCCAGCAGCTGAACAGGGAGGTCTGGAGAGCAGCAACTCTGCATCACATCACATCACAGCTCACAGTCATCTAAGTGTGCTGTCTTTGAAACACAGCAAATTCTCTGTCTGTGAGAGCAGAAGGGAGATGGTCTTGGGAGTTGTGGAGCCCTCGGCTAAATAGTTTCTATCCTTCCAAGTCTTCTAATATGTAGTGCCTATATGGATTCAGCAGACCAGGTGCACAACTTTTTGTGAGAAGCTAGGCAAAACAAACCCAGGGGCTCTAATTCAGCTATGGAAGGGCCTGAAATATCTTGTGGTAGGAAGATTCCTATGAATTCAGAGCTTGCACGAACTGCTTCTGCCAGGTACAAAACTACTTCAGGATCATATTTAGATATAAAAGATCCTCTTCCCCCACACAAATCCACATCCTTGTCCCTCACCTCGAGCAGCTTCATGCATGACTGGTTTTTCCTCACTCACGTTATCTGAAATAGATTACTTGCAGAAGCACCTAAGAAGCCCAGGATGAACAGGAGCAGAGCCCTTGCACGCTTTGCCTCAGAGCGTGTGCCATGCTCAACTCTTCTGCTCACTTTCTTCCCCTGCAAGGCTGCAGGTGCTTCACCTCCTCAAGTTTAATCACTTGCTGTCCGCAACAGAGGTGCTCTGCATGATCCTGCACTGCATCCTGCCACTCCTCGAGGAACGAAGGGGAGGAAAGGGACAGCAAGAGATAGATCTTCAAAAGAAGGAATGAAAACTATGCCAATTACAGCCCCTGCAGAAGACAAAAATCAGTGAGCAAAAGTTCTGTGTGTGAGGAAAAAGATCACGCTCATCAAAAACTCCTTTCAAAGTCTTGTTCCCTACAGAGCAGAAAACAGCTGAAGTCTTTGGGCAGGTTGAAGGACTCCTCTCTTGTGAAGTCTAAAGTTCTGACACTGCTGAAACTGTCACAAACCTGTGCGCGTCAGATGGTGATAGAAACAAGGAAAGTCTCTGCATTTCCCCCATTTCCAAGCATAAATGACTATTTCCCACCAGCATTCAGGTCCCAGCTACAGCCAAAGAGTGCTTCCTTCTGCAGACCAGAAACATGGCAGGTGGAAACTTCTCCCTCATGTCCTCCTGTCTCACAGGCAACAAGCACGAGACCCAGGGAAGTAACTCTGTCTGCGTGTTCCTGATTAATTGCATGATATCAGTTTCTAACAGCTTTCCTTATTACTAATTGCCTTTTCCGTGATTGGTAGGATAAGCTATGCACCAACATACAGACACGGAAATGCATTATTTTTACCACAGTTAAAAAACCCCCAAAAATAAAATCAAAAAAACAACAAACAACAAAAAAAAAGAGCACGATCTTTGGAACAAAAGAATTAAAGGCAGAAATTTAAAGGAAAAAATACATATTCAAAGAACATAGTGAGGTATAAAAAAGTATTTTCTCTTTTGTTTTTTTTTTTTGTTTTGTTTTTTTTTTGTTTTTCCTCCTCGACTTGCTATAGAGTTCCTCTACTAGTAAATATTGCAATAGCCAGGCCTCATGAACTGGGGGGGCTGTCCCACTTGCAGGGGGCTCACGTCACTTCAGTAGGGGGCAAATCGGCTGTAGCCACCTCGGTATAAACTCGCCTGTAGAAATGAAATAGGAGAAGAAAAGGTTGTTAGGAGGAGAACTGTGAAGAGATACCCAGGACAGCACACAAATGCTTCTGGAAGGACCTGTCCTGGCACTGACCCACCACCATCAGCAACTCTAAGAAGCAAGAGAGAACTCTGCCTGCAAAACCAAAGATGTGGCTCAGGAGGGCATGCTCATGGCCAGCTGGAGGTGAAGTTTGGCAAGTCTTGGTGGAAGGCAATTCAGTACCAGAGAGGGGACTCACCAGTCCTAGTCTCAAGCCAGTTGTCCAGGCTGCCTTTATAGACTGCGGAGACCAGGACTTCTAGGATGCTCTTCACCTCACCTCAAGGTAAAGGTCTAAAATAGATATGATGACTGGGTATCCTAGAATTACCTGTTATTCCTTCATTGACCCTAAAGAGAATCCACATAATGAGCTGAGGCTGAAATGGAGGTACTACACTGCAGATATCTATTTTTAGGTGTCTTTTTCTCTGAGCACATTTGTATTCCAGCCTTTGCAACAACACAGATACTGAGCTGGCTAGCAGATGGGCAAGCATGTGTTTTCAGCAAGCTGCTCCACTCCCCTTCGATGCCAGCATATCTCATCCTGCCCTTGCGTAACTACTGCTGGCAAGCAGGACACTGCATCCTTCCACTAGTGCAAGAGGGAACCAAGTGAAGCAGCTTTGATGCAAGATGTCACAAGAACAACTTACTCCCTTGCTTCCTAGAACTGAAAATGGCAAGAAAGGGTACCCTGAATCTCCAACTATTACTGATTTTTGCTCTATATATTACCTCAATACAGTTCTACTGATTCACCAACAGTGTTCTGGCTCCTGGCAGTTCTGTTTGCTTTTTATTTTCATTTTTCATTGTATTAGCTGATGTGCAAGACCAAGTAATAACTGGTCTAGTACAGGCTGGTTCCTTTCTTAGTGCACACATAGATATGAATGCAGAACAACTGGGAACCCAGCACTGCAGCTAAAGACCTCCTCCCTCAACAAAGAAGTTTTTCTGGGTGAGGTTTCATTGTATGATACGCAGTGGCTGCTCCCCATGCTGGAAATGAGAAACAGCACAAGAAAGAAAATCCCACTTACCACAGCGCCAACTCCGTAGCTAGCGGCAGGGGCAAGGGCATGGTAAGGATCTGCTGTGTACACCCTGCCATAACTGAAGAGAGGGAGAAAAGATATAAAAAGAAAAAATATCACTTGGGTGGGGCAGAGAAATAGCTGTCTGACCACAGGTAATGGAAGCAGCAGCATGCCCTCGCACACACATGTATGCATCCATGCACACACAGGCACGCAGGCAGTTCTTCTGCAGAGAGATCCTATGGGCATGCTGCCATGCATTGTATGAGATGGGCGAGAGAATGGCGTGCCAGGGGCAATGTGGCACAGACCATGAACCTGACCTGCAGGAAAGAGGTCAGCACCTTTGAAATGTCAGCTAGTGCATCCCTTACCTTTGGGTAATTGCATGATGCAATTAGGGAGGAGAGTGACTGCTGGCACTAGTGCTACTGGAACAGTAACAGCTGCTAAATGGAAAGCAGTGAGGGACTCTCCACTATGAGAGGAGTATAAACATCAGTGTGCTAGGATTAAAACATGGCCTCACTGCACAGGCAGTGAAAAATCTTAAGGGAAGCACTCTGATGAAGACAATCCTTCGTATCTATTCAGAGCTGCATGTTAAAGCATCCTAGAGCACTGCATGAGCTGAGTAATTTTTACTTTATGATAGGGAAACAAACATACCCAGTGAGTAAGTAACCTGCCCAAAGCCAGATCTCTGACTTTGAGGCTGTAACCACACTGCCTGCTTTGTGCAGAGGAGAATCGCAAAGATAGGGAAGAGGCCAGGATTTGTGCCAGCTCACATACACTGAAGGCAATACTGTCCAGGAGCAGAGACAAACCGTGCATTCAAGTGTTGGGTGGTGCATGCATGCGTGCGCATGCGAGTGCAGGTAAGACAAAGAAATGGGGGAAAGAAGCAGAACTTCTGTGATGGATCAATGCTCCTTGAATCCCTGAGCACAGCAAGCTAGCCCCCATGGACACCTCTCCCTTACATACCCATCGCTGTAAGCTGCTGCAGCGGCTGCAGCGGCCGTGGCTGCTGTCGCAGTAGCAGGCTGTGCATATCTGTAGGCTGCATATCCACCCTGCAGGAGAAAAGAGAACTGACTTTACAGATACCTGTCCACCCATGCAGAGCATTAAAAAAATATTTTTAAAGTCACACACATCACAAGGAAAGAAGTGTTTCAAACTGCATCAGCCATGTCATGTCTATTGCAAGCATTACCCATTAAGTCACGTATATTCCTTTCCTTAGAGTGACCAGGGAGGCCCTTCCATCACCCTCTTTAGCAAAAGGAATGCACTAAAGGAAGACTGAGCAATGTCACAACCCTACAGAAGATGCAATTTGGCATGGAGGAAATGAAAACCAGGAAAAACCTGGAATCTTGCATGCAAGGTAATTTTTATGGCCTCTTCCTCTTAAGGAAGGGAAATCAGAGATGGACACTTTCTATGAAGTATTTTAGAAAGGAGACCATTCAGAGAAATTCCTACTTTTTTTTTTCTTTTTTTTACCCTCTCTCTTTTACAGTCAGGAAAACCCAAAGTTCTAGAATTTAATTGGGTCCACAAGTGCAAAAGTATGCTTTTTGCCTTCTCTGGCTATTGAATCAGGAAAAGATGGTCAGAAAAGACAGTCCCTGGTGGCTTCAGGGCTCTCAACAAGCAAACCAATATTAAGGCCAACCAGACTGTTCTCCCCTCCTCTCCATATAAGAAGGAAACAGGTAAGGGAAATTATGCCAGAACAGTCTGTTCTGCTGCTGTATTTCTGCCCATGCTACACACCTGTAGCAAAGGCAATCAGAGGTAGTTACTAAAAATGTACTTAACAGCTGTATTGTCAAAATGTGAATTCTGACTCAGAAGATCTGTGAGTCTCCTCCTGGAACTCCCAGAAGGAGCTCTTGGGGCAGAGCAAGGCCTGCAGTACTGGAAGACCAAGGCCAGGGATGAAGGTGGCACAGCAGGCAACAAAGAGGGCTCTGAAGCCCTGGTTAGATCTTTTTTGTATTTCTTAATGCAATTTTTTAAACTTCAGGGGGTGAAGGCTTGGTGAAGGAACCATAGTTTTGACTTTCTAGAAACACAATGAGCCATTAAAAAAATCAGAAAATTCCAGACTGCTTGTGGATTTTTTTTCTTTTTTTCTTTCAATTGACATTTCAGGGTTTGAAGGACCAGAAGGCAGAGTTATGCTCTTCACCTCCAGAATCAGCTCAACATACCTCTACCATTTCTTCCCTATATATCTTGCATACATGTAACTGAGTACGAGATCAGCTCCACTACAGAGCTGTGTCTTTGCCCAACAGTGCTCAATTTGGACCTGGGTAGCTTTTAAATTAGAAGTAATGATTTTAGATTAATATTAGTTTCTTTTGTGTGGCCTGCATTAGCCCTGTGAACGCTAACGTGCTATCCAAAACATGTTTGCAGACCCTTTCCGATTCCAGAGAAAAGGGACTTGCAGCCTCCTCAATCTTTTAGTTAACAGGAGAAAAAGCAACAGAGATCTATGGCTGTGAAACATCATGACATGGCCTGGAAACGTTACAGTTTAGCCCTTTTAATCTCACCTGGCTGTTTCAAATCCTGCATTTTGGATTGAAGGTTTGGCGATGTTTAGCTTGGTTTTGCCATGCTATCATTGCACCCCCATGTAAAACATGACAGAGGCAAGAAGAATGAGGTGCAGCCTTAATCTAAATCAAACCCTCATTAACCTCACCAAATTAAGACAAAACTTGGTATCAATGCAATTGTAGTATTCCCCTTAGGCTATGAGCTTCCTGAACCCTTGGTCTGTCACTTGGGCACAGTGTAGGAGGCATTTTCTCCAGGCACTACCCTCCATGAGGCAGCTGGCCTCTGGATGCACTCTTGATTCCCACTCTGCCCCCCACTTCCACATTTGCCAGACACATTTCAGACCAGAAGCCACTTCTAATGTGCCTGGCACATACTCTGAACATGACAGCAAGATGCAGTTTGAAACCAAAAATGCTTATCATATCATTCTCTTTTAACTCATGTCTCTCATAAAGGAAAACGAAACAAAACCGAAACAAAAGCAAAAAAAAAAAAAAAAAAAAAAAAAAAAAAAAAAAGAAAAAAAAAGAAGAAAAGAAGGGTTGGAATCAGGTGTGGGAGGGGGAATGGAGTAACATTTATTAATCAAAATTAAAAACTAAGCATGCTGACATCTGGAGCTAGAACAACCAGCAAAGTCACCACGTTCAGACTCATATTGGCTAGTTCTATCTATCCCAGCATTCTCTTGGGACAGCAGTTCGCCCTAGGCTCTACCACAAGCTCAGTGAAGTACACAGCCTCAAGTACTAGAGCGTGCAGCCACAACAACCTGCTATTACGGAAACAGTCAGTCACCACTGGAGTTAACATTCCAATCTTAACGACTCCCAAAGCACCCCGCCCTCGCCCCCCAGAATGGCTCCCACCCTAGCCCTGTCCCACACCACAATGTTAATAATTATAACAAGCAATAACCCATCTGTTATATCAGAGAAGGGAACAGAGACTCCACTGAGAGATTTAGAGCGGGATGTTAACATTTCTTCAGTCAACTGCACAACAACGAAAAAAAAAACAAACGAAAAACAAAAAAACAGGAGAAATAATTCATTGGAGAAATGAAGTTAAGAAATAGCTGACATGTATTGCTTTTTAACCATGCACTGATGCAAAATTGAAGCTACTGGTTATTTAAAAAAGGAAAATAAAAAAAATCTCACTATAGAGGTACACACGTACAGGCAGACTGCTCATTTCAAAGCAATCTGCAAAGTCTACTTATGTAGACTTCAAATATGTCTACTTATGTGTACTTCAAATAAAACCAAAAAATGGGGATCGTAATGGCCATGGTGCATTCCTGTCATAGGAGCAATGAGCGTGGACAGCTGGGAGATTTCTGAGACAGGGATGTATTTAGCATGACCAGCAGGTCCAAATACACCAAAATAGGGTGAAGGAAAGAGGAAGAACTGTTGCAACTATACTTTATTTTTTCATAAATCCTTTCACCAAGCTTTGGGACCATACAGAGCAGACACTGTATAGGTTGCCTTACCCAGCTGATGCTCCTGTTCTCCATAACCCAGGATCCACCTATATCATTCAATAAATGCATCTAAAGCCTGTTCAGCTTGTCCAATGCACCAGATATTTTCTCCTGCTATTCCTGTTCACACAAAACTTGTAACTGATATGCAGAGCTCATCCACAAGCTCAGCTGCAGGGTCCTGCGACCCCTAGTGATATCTGGTGCCACCCACTTCGAGTACTCCAGTAAATACAAAATATAACAGCATAGAGCATCTGCAACCACAGCAATAAAGGGGAAAAAAAGTATTTCCAAATGAAAGAAATAATTTATTTAAAAAAAAAAAAAAAAAAAAAAAAGGCCCCGACCAGCTTCAACACATTCCTTCAGTGCCACAGCCAAACTGCAACAGAAGAAACCACTGAGTGGCATAGTGCCTGAAACTCAGGACAGCCATGCAGACTCCCAGTCCACCTATTTGATTCCACAGGGACAGGTTACCCATACAGATCCAGTTTTTTTAAATCTTTAGTCTCATTTCAAAACAAGTAAATGTGGCTGAGCTTCTTGCAAAGATATTATGTCAGAGATGTTTCTATCAATGGAACAGTTTACTGCCTCCATAAGGAAATGGGAACTAGTGAGAAGGCTTATGCATTTTTACTGGGCATTAAAAACAACCAAAAGAACTGTGTAAATCAAGATTAGGCCTTTTTGGTACAGGCTTTTGGATTGTCTGGGAAAAATGTGAGGAAAATGAACACCAGCCTAAATTCTGCTTATCTTTCTTTTCTCTGTCTATTTGGCCTTCCAGTCGTGCTGGGCTATGCTGGATCCCTTTTCCTGTGTACTGTTTGAGCCTACAGACCTGAGCTGTCAAACAGCTGTATTGCTTAGGTATGAACAAAAGCCTAAATTTAAAATTAATCTTCTGTGATGTTACTGTCCTTGGCTCATCAACAAAGCAATATTTTATTTTAAATTCCTTCTTTGACATTAGATGGCAGCTTTTTCAGTATTGTCTTACATTTTCTGAAATAAACATGGAAAAACAACATATATAGGAAGCTGCAATCCCTACTTAAGCAGCATTCCAATTACTGAGCGTGTTAATGAAAACAGATTAGCATTTTATAAAGTTCAGCTCAAGTACATCTTCTCCTCCATTCTTCAAATCCGTATCAGGTGATCAACCCAACGAGCAAGAGGAAATCCAAAACTACAGCTTACTATGCCAGTGTGATATAAACCTCCCTTTTCTTTTTCCCTTCCTGCCTTAGAAGGGCACACAAAGTATGTCACTGCCCTCTTTACTCCAAAGATCCTTTCTGCACCTAGGACATAAATGTGTCCAAAACCCCAGAAAAATGTGTAACTCATGGTACCAGTTAGGTACATTTTAATGCTTGCCAGGTTTAGGCAGCAAGTCCAATCTCAGGATCTTATATTTGTCATCTCTCAGATGTGTCTTCTCCACCCCCATACTTCCATATAACAGAAGTTAAGCAGAAAGGGCTAGAACCGCTTCTGGTATTTCTGTATTAGAAGGGTGGCATACGTGCACCAGGAATGAGCATGAATGAATTAGAAGAGGTGACAGGACAACGGCGTCCATTGCAGCACGTGCTTCTACATGGTAATGGGACAAGCATGACCTTGTTAACCCTTCCACTGAATTCAAGTTTTGGTGGTTTTTAGTTTTTTGTTGGTTTTTGTTTGGTTTTTTTATTTTGAGTGAAACGCCACTTGGTATGAAATCTGGACACACGCCACCCGGCTACAGCGGGGGCTTGGCTCACACGTGAGTCTGCACTGCTCTAAAAAAGCCTCTGTTCCCATCTCTAATGTGGTGCTGGAATGGTTAGTATAATTCAGATTTTTCCACTGCAATCCACAATCTGATTGGTTGGCAGGTCACACTGGCACTCCTACCTGAGGTATTTTAGCGCTAATGATTGGTTCCTGTAAGACTATTCTATAACAGAACACAGGAAGAGCAGTTCAAAAAAACACAGCTGTGGAAAGAAACAATCATACAAACAGCCCACAGCGGGGCTCACCAGCCTTTTCTTTCCAGTGGATGCAAGCACGCTTTTCACAGGCAGGAGCAGTCTTCGCACGGGTGGGTTTGTTTGGGTTTCCCCCCCGCCACCCAGATTGACCCCATTGTAGAAGAAAGATAACCTTTCTTATGATCCGAAATGAAGCCCTCTGCATCCTGGGGCAGGTTGTTTTATCAATTCAGGTGTCTTGCCAGAGTGGGACGCATCCAACAACAGATGGAATGCCTTCTTCACAGAAGAAATGGCTAGCAGGATGGTTGCCCCAGGAAAGAAAAAAGGAGTGAGGAAAAGGAGGAGGAGGAAAATGAGAAATTGGTGCATAGCATATATGCAGAAAAAGCAGCCCAAACTTGGGGACACTTCCCTTTCATCTCACCTACCATTAACCACTCCCTGCCAGCTCAGCTCCTTTCCACAATCCTATGGACTCAGAAGTCTTAAGAGAACCTCCGTTTAATTTCCCCCAATCCTAACTGAAGCATCCTTTGCCATGCCTTCCAGAATCTCCATAAACCCTATCACACCAACCAGTGGGATGGAAACATTGCAGTGAAAAGTACAACAAATCACTGAGACACAGGGACACTGAAGGCATTCCACCCATGCCAAGCAAATTATTTGGAAGGGCAACTTCAAGTTTGGATAATGGTAACTTTTTCCTGAGCTCCATTGGAGGGCTCTGGCCAGCAATAACATAGGAAAAAGCACCACCATCTACTTCAGTGCAGTCCTCTCTTCTATCATCCTGCTTTCTGACAGTGACACCACTGCCACCAACAGCAAAGTCATCAGAAATCCACCTAATGGCTCTAACCTGACCTGGGGGCTCAGCTTTGTGTTACATGGTGGTACTGCTCTGCAGCATCAAGTGGTTATGGGTATTCTTCACTGCTGCAGTTTCTGTCCTTACATGTTAAATAAGCCTCTCCTCCCCAGCAAAAGCTCTGAAGGAGCTTTCTCAAAAAGAAATAGGGAGTAACCTTGGCTAGTCTTCCCTTTCAACATGGCAGACTTTTATATGCCACACCCTATGGGAAGAGGCACTAAGCACCATTCATTTTCTTGGTTACTTGCCATGGTCAAGTCAGTGTCTGTAAAGCTAGTGTTTAGGAGTGAGGCAGGAAAATGCAGAAACTTCTGTAGTCCTTGACACAGCTTTATAAAGAAACACTTGACCAGGCAGATCAATCTTTAAAGGACTGCATGCACGACAGTACATGGAAGAGTGGAAAAATGCATGCAGCTGTCTCTGAGAGATCACAACTTCCAACTGCTGTACCTGTGCTGGAAAAAGCACCTGTCCAGAACTTGATCCTCCATATAAGCCAACGAAATCCAAAAGCTAGTTCCATCCATTATCCTGAGTCTAACCCCAGGGTCCTCTTTAAAAATGTCAGGAATAGCACCTTCAAAGGAGCGAGAACATTAAATTCGTGCTGGCAATTGTGCCACTACCCAAACTATACAAACCTTCCCAGCTCCAGAGAGCTATGACCTACAATACCACAATTGGGAACTCTGATAAAGCCAGGCAGGCCACCAGTTGCAGTGGCAGTTGTGGCCCTAAACATTTTTGCTTTGAAAGGCAAGTTCCTGCTCTGCAACATCTCTCCCTTGGAGGGGAAAGCACTTTTCTCACTGGCCAGTTCAAATACCTCCCTCCACAACCCACCTATGTACACACAGACACTCTGGAGATTTGCAATGCAGACTGATTGGGTAGGACAAAGACAATGACAGGACAAGGTCTCCCGTGGTATCACAGCTAATTCCCAAACAGGAGATGGCTGCTGACTCTTGTAACCAAACATCTCCACGTACTTGTACTTTATAATTCCCTGAAGAGGCTAGAGAATCTAGCCTATTTAGGTGCCATTCCTACCAGCAAAATGAGATGTCAGATTTCACTTTAGCATCTCAGCCTCCATTTTTAATCAGTCTTAGTGTCTTCCCCAAAGGGATAATCTCCACATCCCAGTGGCACATGAACATTTTTAAACATACAACTTGTTCAGTGTCATGTGGGCCGCACAAATCAAACCTGAAAGGGCCCCAAGAGGGAAGAGAAAGGGGAGGGAAGAGGGGGAGAAGGAAAGGGAAGGTCTGAGGCTAAACCAGTCCTGTTATTTTTATATCCAAATTATGTAAATGAGAGAAGTGTTGAGAGAAATTTTAATTTGCTAATCATCTCTCAGGTTGATTAGTACCAGTGTGCATGTGGGGGACAGGACACCCAATAAACTGACCCTGGCAATGATCAGGAAACCCAAAGGCTTAGGTCTTGCACCCAGGGGCAAGCGCAGTGACAGAGAAGCATGCTTGCATTCCTAAATATATAAATATATATATCCACAAGGAAGAAGAAAATTAAAGTAAATGATATTTTAAAAACCAAACCAAACCAAACAAACAAACCAAAAGAAAAATAAAAGAAAACAAAAAAAAAGGCTGGCTTGTCAGGGGTTGGGGACAAGAAGGCTCCGGTGTGTGTACTTACATAGAGGTCAGCACCGTAAAATCCGTCCTGGTAAACCACACTGCAGAAAATCCACACAAAAACAAAACAAAAAACAAAACAAAACAAAAAAAAAAAAACAAACAAAAAACAAAAGAACAGAAAACACATTCCGGTTATTGAGGACGGCAGCATGCACATGCGTTTTACACAGGCAGGTGATGTATGAATCCACAACCTGGGCTTTTGGCAGGAGCAAATCAGCAAGAGAATGTGTGTGTGCACGCACGGCTCCAAGTCATCTTCCATGGCATGCAAAGGGGGAAGGGGTGGGCAGAAGGGGAGACAGTATGCGAAGGAGAGAGGGAGGGGAACCACCATCTTGTACAGTAAATATTGACTCAAAAAGATCTGACGTCCTGAAGAGAGACACAAGAGTTTAGAAACCTCCACTCTGGTTATTCTCCTGGAATGATTTTAGTTACCCCCTAAAATACATGGAAACATTGGCTTCATGAAGTGGGCTTGTAAAATTGAGGAGCCCCTCACAGAAGGCATCCCACAGGGCCTGGAGTCACCTATGTCAGGAAGTGTGGTTCAGAGACTTGTGCCTGATTACATTTTTCAGGCTTCACAGGGTTGCATGACTTTTGTTTCTGACATCCATACATCACCTGCTTTTACCCTGCACATTAGACATGCGATAAGATTTGGCTGATCACACAAGCATGCAAAGTATTATTATTCAGCATCTTAAAGAACTGATGCAACACCTCAGGAAAACAAGTCAATCAATTCTGATCAAAGTAAACACAGAGAAATGTAATTGAAAAGAAAAAACCAAAAATACCCACAATGCATTGCTTTCACAAGCAGAGATAATGAGCTAAAAAGGTTAGGTGACTGATCCAAGATCTGAAAATTGAAAGGTGCAGTGGGAGTCCCTGGTAGTAATGACTTATTCCATAGCAGAGAGGAGCAACTGGAAGGGTTTCCACGAGATGGTGCTTTTTCTGCTTTAAGCCATAGTTTTGTTTCTCTCAGAACTTCAAGCACAAAACCTGTTAAACAGAGCCTGGGGTTCCCAAATAGCTGCTCTTACCAGAGCATTCACTAGCATAAGACTACACAGCTCACTCTGGGGATGGGGATTGGGGAAGGATGAGGAAGGAGGAGAGGGGATGCCCCCCACCCATTTGAGTTCAGCATCTGCTTCACATTCTGAGGAATCTCCTCCAGCTAGGTCCTCTGAAGAGCTCCACACAAACTCGCTCAAGGCTTTAAAAAGCATTAACCCCAACATCTGTAAAGTTTATAGATCTGATGTGCATGACTCACCCATACCATTAAGGAAAAAGAAGGTATGGAACGCTAGCTATTCTTTTGACTATCATTTTTTACTCATCAGATTGAATGTGAAATGCTGCCAAGAGCCTGCCACCCTCAGATACCCACCTATTGTAAGGCACACACACACAAAAAAGCCCAGCAGATCTTGCCAAAATTCTGCATGCTATTACTAAAAAAATAAAACAAAAAAAAATTTTGCAGTGTTAGCTACTGCTTGGATAATTTAGTCTTGCTGCCTTCCCCAGGAAAAGTACACTCCATTCCCAATGGACAAAGTTACTGTAGTCTCCAAGAGCGCTGGGAGCAGGTATGAAGATAGAGACCCTTGTTAGAGGAAGAGGGGAGCCACTTCAGCGGGGAGAAGCAGGCCATAAGATCATGTTTGTTGAAGCTAAATTTTTACAACCACATAACAAAGAGTTTGGCTCCTGGGGCAGTGACTTACATTGCTGGGTTCTCTATCTAGGACCAGTAGTGTTTTAGCAGTGATACTCCACCTGCTCCTGCAGGAAAGGCAAATGCACGACAGAGGAAGTGACTTGGTTTATGAACAGGTTAGCAGTTTTAACAGTTATTCCAAACACAATCAGTTGGATGAACATAAGCATTACCACATTGGATCAGGCCACTACTTCTGTCAGCATGAGATGCTAGCATCAGCTCTCCAGAGAAAACTGCAAGGAACACTAATAACAGGTAAGAGTAAGACTTCCTGGATCTAAACATCCAAACACATGTGAATCCTCCATCTCTCCTTTAGTTAGGATTTGACTGACATGAATTTCCAGGGCTGAAATTTAGAAGGTTTATTTATATGGTAGAATATCTGCATTTGTGATTCTTAATGCTAGCAAAGCTGAGAGAATTCCTTCATCTCAGAACCACATTCTGGTTATGTAGCTTGACCAGAAGTATAAAACAGTCTGGCAGCCAGTCAAATCTTGGTGCAATCTGTAAAGCCTACTAGCTAAGCTAAAAGACATCCAAGGGAAAAAGAAATAGGCTGGTTTTGTAAAGTAGCCAGCGTTTCATTTAAGCGTACCAACAGTTGATGTGTTATAAAAGGAATGAAAAAAATACTTCAAACCCTCAAAGCTCTCTGCTGCCCTGTATGTAGTCTTCTATCTACTTTGGATTCAAATCAGTGAATCTCGTACATATTTACATCCCTAGAAAAAATTATTCTTTACTATGGCAAGTCTATTCTTCACATAGGTATTTAATGACCACACACAAGTCAATGACTAACCTATAGTTTGAGAAATAAAATTTATCAAGCTTATTTGGCTTTGAGAGTTTTACAGTAGAGAGGTTTTTTTGCTTATTTAGCTTTGAGAGTTTTTCAGACTGTCTAGATTCTTACAGCTTTTGGTCTGAAGTGTTATTTGTTAGCACTTTCATTTAAAAAGTGTGATTGCTACAAATCAGGGCAATATTCCAGTACAGTTTTCACTCATGCTATATATCAGAGGTTATAATGTCTCCTTATTTCTATCAAGTAGCACCTTAGTTAAAACTGAAGGTTGCATTAGTGTTCAAAGTCAGGTTTAGGTGACTATCTAACATCACCTTCAACAGTCTAAGCAGTTGCTTTCTGAGTTATTGAAAATCTTCTCTGGATAAACAACCATGGCCATACATAAGTATGGGCATTCCAACATATGCATTAGCAAATCTTGAGTTGCTGAAATAAATATTAAAATTATTAAGAACTATGATTTCTTGCATCTTCCTCTGGTTTAGCACTTGACACTGTCAAAACTTATTCTAACCTGGATGGTGCTCAGGTCTGATCCAGTATGGCAATACCAACAACCTTTTATTAATCTACATTCTGTATTTTTAAAATTCTGCTAAGCTCTTAAATGCAGTGATACCATTAAGTTTTGTAACTTAAAACTTAAACACCACTGAAGTTTGTGAAAACCAATTCCTTCTATCAGGTTTGAGTTAACCTGCAGCTTACTTTACTGTCTTCTTCCACATTACTCACTATGTCTTGGTCATTCATGCTGCTGACTGATCTTATGGTGTCATCTTTCCACTGGCCAGGAAGAAAGTAACCGATGGAGGGCAAGGTGTCAGGAAGGTGTGCCTGTCCCTGACACCATGGAGGTCAACAGTGCCCACATGGAGTGGCGGCTGTCCTACAGGTTACTGCAACATGGAATTGAATAGCACATTTTGTATTATTCCACTAGGAATCAAATTTGTTCTACAAAGTATCTTGCAGAGACTCAGACTATGATGACAAAAAAACACCAGTAGTAGTTAATTACATCCCAGTGCTTGGGACTAGAGACAGTTCTGGGCCTCTGTGAATCTGCCTTGCTTACTGGTGCTCTCTAAGTGTTTACTAGGTAGAATGCTGCCCATGAAGACATGGGATCAGTCAGCAGGGTCAGAAAAATTCAGTGTAATACCAGTAAACACAAACATGAGATGGTATTTGGAAGGGCTAATCACTGGAGCCTGGCCCATATTTCAAATGAAAATAAACCCTTTAGATGGGACTCAGGCTGGATTTACATCAAAGACAAGGCCCTCCCAGTGCCCCACTTGTGACAGCCTCTGGCTAGGAATGCTCTAGCTGTTACTCCCAGGGATGAAAAGCACATTCACTCTCCCTGGTGCAAATATTTCATATTCTGCTGGAAGGCAGCACTTAGCTCAGCTTTGCTACTTTGTTTCACTGTGGAGCACCCCCCAGTAAAATTGGACTGGGCCATTTAGAGCAATAGACAAACAAGTTGCAGGTCAGAGGCTATGGTTATTGGATAGAGAATGTAAACCAGGAATGGTGGCAAAAAAGTGGATTTGAAAACCCAGAAGAAACACCCTGTTCAGAAGACCAATGTTTAGACAAGAGGTTTCATTTAAAGTCTTCTGGTGAATTAAATACAAACACTGCCAAAATTGCCAAAGAGCAAAGCTAGATAGATACATGACCACTGCAGCTTGCTTCCTGAAGGTCCACTTTAAATATCAGACTAGACTCTAAAAGGGTCACAGTAGCTCTCATCACTTAACCTGCTACAGAAGGTATTGTGAGCTTATCCAGTATATATCAGGCCAGCTCCCTGCACTGATATGTATGGATTCCACTTTCCTTTTTAATAAAAGATTTATGATTTTTTTCTTCCCTTTTGGGCCTAGTGTAATGGAAAAGAAGGGTCAGTCCACATCTCTGCGTTGGAGGATTCGTTTCTATGCCTGTTCTTTCTGAGAACACTAACCAGAAACTAAAAAAAAACCAAAAAACAAACAAAAAAAAACCAACACAAAACAAAACGAAGTGTTTGGAAGGGATTTACTGATTTATCTGTCATTCCATCACATTTAAAGAAACGAACAAAAATCCAAAATCCAAAACAAAATTCACATTCAGACCTAGTTCCCTCTACTTTTAAACATCGGAATACTCCTTTGTAACAGTATTTTTTGCACTGCATTACTAGTGAAAATCTGAGGGCAAAGAATGCTACGGCCACACATTTGCCATTGCTTCACTGCATTATTGTTCTCTCTACATCCCAAACTCTCCCAGCTTTAAATTAATGGACTTGATTAATCTTTGTTTTAAACCTTTTTAAATCGTCTCCAACAAAGAAAGCAAATCCATTGTGGGTAACTGGCTCTTCTGTGTCCTACTGCCAGATGGTGAGGCATGAAGGTAATGGATAATATTCCTCATTCCTGAATATGGAAACACAAATGGAGTGCAAAGAGCAGAACCTTTTCAGGAATTTTAGATCTTCTCTTTGTGTCCTTCTCAGTAGCACTACAACATATTGGGTCAATGGATGACACATACCATTTATAGACAAATTGAGAAATTATGAGAAGGAACCCATCAGCACTTTAGGCTGTTGCGAGTACTGAAAATTATTTCAGTCAAGAACTTAACACAGAAAAATTTAGATTTGCCCCCACTGGATGTCATCATGTGCAGAATGCTCTGGCACTAGCAAGATCTTGACTCTCACCATCCAGACAATTTTAGGGTTTTTGTTAACCGATTAGCTATTTGACATGGCTGTGCAGAGCACTCTGCTCTTGTGACCAGTGCTTACCCTGGGTAGGCAGGGATGGCCGTGGGAGGAACTGCCCGCACTGCCCCATACACCGTCCTTCCTCGGCCCCTCAGATGGGCGCCCCGAAATGCGGCGGCTGTGGTGGCTGCAGTTGGATAGGGGAAGCCTGGAACTGTAAAGACAGACAAGGTGGAAGGTGAAAAGGATACAAGCTCTGACCCAGAGAACAACCACCTGCTTCAAACATAGTGACACAACAGCTCCACAGCGGTGGGACATTTGGCATCAATCCTGCAGAGGGACATGCTTATAACCCAGCAAGCATCCCATACATACTTCCTGCTACACCATGGCCTTTGGGGGAGAAGGGTTGCAGAGAGGTTTGGCGTGCAAGAGGTTAATGTTTTGGCATGCCTTACCCACCCCAAACAGGGCTCAAATCCCCCCACCTTTCGACACTGCCATGCAGTCTGGTTAGAGTCTGAGAAGCGCAGGGAGTTACTATCAATACAGCACGCAGTTCTTCCAAAACTGCAGAGGCTCTTTAAAATAATTTGTCAAGAGGCCCTTAAAGTCAACCAACTTACATCAGTCTCTTCCCTCCTTTCCCCTCCCACTCTTTGCCACCCAATCCTCTGTATGTTCATTTTAAAGCCTGAAAGACAAGATAGCCCATATAACAGCAGCAGCAACTTCCCATAAAGTGGCAGTTTACTGAGAGCCCACCTTCATTTAACAAGTATGACCAACAACTGGCACCACATATAGCGATGCCTCTATTATTATGCTATAAACTGAAGTAAACTGGCTTGTGATGAACTTTGTAAAACCTCAGAGGCATCTGTCACAAACAGATACCGAGAGGGAAGGAGTCCCAGGGCACAAATCCAACTCAGCGTGCATCCAGGTGCATGCGACTAGGGGCCCTGCAGACCCACGCTTTAGCAGCTTGTATAATATGTACTTTAGGAATTTGTCCATTTGGTTTCTTCGATTTCAGAAAGGGGAGGGAGCAAGGGAATGGCCTATTCCTCACACACACCCTCCCCTTGTTCTGCAGCCTCCTTGTCATTCAGAAGGACCCATTCAGCAGTACAGTAAGACACTGCAGACGAACAAGTTACAGCAGCTGCACTCTATACTTTGGCTCAAGGTAAACTCATTCCCAGTGAGACCCATCCTTTCAAGTATATATTATACAGACTGGAGAGAAGAAGGGTAACATATCATCATTAACTCAAGCACAGTGACAATACAGGGGCATTGGGGGCTACTTACTGATTAAAGGAATGTAAGTGTTAATACCCCCCCTTCCTGACAGGGGCACTGCGGCGTCATTGCCCAGCGAGACATCTGCTTGAAAGCTGGATGCTAATTTAATTTTAAAAAGAATGAAAAACAAAAACAAAACCATAAAAAGGTTATAAAGAAACAGCAGATTAAGAACATAAACAAACACCACTGCAGTTAAATGGCAGAAGTGGAAGTGTCTACTTAATCTCTACCTGCATATAACTCAGGGCCGTACACCGCTCCAACCACAGGACTCAACTTCCAACCTGAAACAACAAAGACTGCAGTGAATGCCAAAATCTACACCAAGAGAAGGAACGGGCAGCATGGGTAGGGGGAATGGTCTCTTGCATGCGCCCCAGTTTCACATACACAGCTCTTTCCAATTTCTGTTTCGCCTCAATCCCCCTTGGTGTAGATGGAGGCCAACTGCCTTTTCCTAATGTCAAGCTCTAGGCGCAGGTCGTATTGGAGGGAACAGAGGGAACAGCAAAACATCAGCTGATCCGCAGCAGGCAGAGGCATTGCTGCGAGAATGCCAACTACCTTATATGCATATTTGCCATGAGCACCATGCGACCTGGCATTCCCTGCAGGAGCCTTGCGGCCAGCTCCTTCCTACTTTCACTGAGAACACTGCAGATCCAAGCCCTCTCTAAAGTCAACTGGCTCAGACTGCCATCTCAGGCAAGTCAATTTACAGCCTTGAATTCTCAAAACACTCTTCTGTCTTGTCTGCCATAGATCTGCTAAAAAGCAAGTGTCTGCATTTTCTCATTAAATGCATTACAAAACTATAATTCATAAAACCAAATAATTCTATTCATCTTACACTTTCTCCACCCTGTTATTTTAGTATTTCTTGCCTTCTTTATACTGCTTTTCAGGTGAAAGCCTTTACAGAGAAATGATTTCAATATAATCTGGATAATTGGCAAGAACTGCAAATCATCAAGATAAAACCTACAAGAGAATAGAGCTTAAAGAAGTATGAGTTGGTACATATTTCCAGTCACATCTAGAAATGTATCTGTCTTTTCCCCCTCCATCTCACTAATGGGGAATAAAAGAGGTATAAAGCTAACAATGTGATCCGAGTTGGCTTCCATAAAACATTCCTTTCAGGAAAGATCTCAGCTGTTCATCAACTAGCAATCACAGAGGCATTTTTTATTTAAATAAAACTATACCCTTCTGTCTTGGAGCCCTGGTGCACTTGCTGAACTTTTAGCACCTCTAGCCACTCTAGAAAGCCATATGAACAACTATGTGAATTGCAGCCCATCAACATCACCCCTTCACCTGCTGGCAGAGTATCAATAACAGATGCAGAGCAGGCTCCCTCTGCAAGTATAGGCACACTGCTGCTGCACTGATCACCTTGATAGCAAAACACTCCAGTGGTGGCAACAAGAGGACTATCAACTCTCAAATTTAGTAACAGGTGTGCAACCATACTTGCCAGTATGCCTTAAGCCTGGTCTAATATTAAATTCTTTTGCATAGCTTTAAAGTTGGCTTTAAACTGCTGGCTGCAAAAGCAAAATATTCTTTTATGTTATCACTTTCAGAAGTAAGCTAAGTTTTGTTACCAAACAGTTTCATGCATGACATTTTATGCCCTTGTTTTCAGGACAATATACCATGGATGCATTGCCTTTTGCTACAAAAACTCCTAGTTCCTTTCAGGCCTTTTGCTTGGCCCTGTTTCCCCAGTTCTGTACCCAAAGTAAGATTTACATGCAGGGGGCCACTCAGCAAGTCGTCAGCAGAGCAACATAAAAAAATTTTAACTTCTGAGTATGGAGTCTTACTTTGTAATCAAAACAGAGTCTCACACCATCAACTACCTGTATGCAGCTTCCTGCCACAATGAAGCTGTTTGGGAACATTTTCACACCAAAAGGAACTTTGCTGTCTGTTTCAGGACAAAGACTCAGATTCAAAATCTTTGTCAAAGCAGCATTCAGTTCTGCTGGGAGAATGAGTTTTTATGCTATATATGAAGTAAAATGACTGCACAGAGAACCACCAAGATATCCCAATGAAACAGGATTCTTCATTAGCCAAACAACTTGGTCTTTCTCTGTTTAGGTTCACATGGAAAATTACTGAACACAGGCGCAGTCTGAAACAAAAAGCAAGCAATCAAGCAGTGCAAAGGTTCTGCTTTGCTGGTTGCTTGGGGACAGCTGTACTTTTATAGATAGAACCTAAACTGAGCTATCTTAAGTTATTAAGCTAATTATGGATCTTAAGCTATGGTTCTGCATTCATATTCAGGTATCTATGTGATGGCAGTGAGACACAGGAGTATTGCACATCCCATCATACAGAATCAGCTTGCAGTAGTACAGCAGGCAATCCACTGATCCTTTAGCACCTTTACCCATTTTGGCCACATTGGGCATGTCCCTTACTTCTCTCTGTCCCCACTTCTCCATCTGGAAAGTGGTATTCCTCCACAAGAACTTTAAGGTTATACTGAATGGTATAATGATACAAATTAGAGTATGTGGGGTTCTGTTGGTTTCTTTTGGTCCTGAGGAGAGGTCATGACTTTTCCCTTTTGTCTTTCTTCAAACGTTTCAGGTCATCCTTAGTACAGTGTCTCTTACCATTTGCGTAAGGTGTGACCATCTTCTTATTGGTCATCACTCTCGCAGTGGCATTGTTAACCTAAAAGCAAGAAAGGGGAGGGGGAGGAGAGGGAAGGAAGCACACAACGTTAGGGAAAATGGTGAAAAGCTCTCAGATACCACACACACACACACACACTATACTTCTCTGAGCAAAAAAAATTAAACAGCTAATTTTACATGAATGCAATCTTTAAATTACTTTTAACAGTTGCCATTTAATTATAAAAGTTACAGCTAAAGGTGGCATTTTAAAATTATGCATTAAACAAAAGGCCAACGAGAGTAAAGTGCAGATTCTCCACCACCCTGCCATCCCTAGGCACAGGATTATTTACAGCCCAGTGATCAAAAGGGCAAAAACCTAGATGCTTTGTCCAGGTTCTCTTCAAGAGGCAGGAATAATTTCTGCAGCCCTGGGGAGGGAAATTGAACCAGGTGATGCACAAGCTGACTGGTTTCTCAAGCTCACACCTGGAATTGGGGCCCAGCAGGTCACTGGCAGGACATTTGGGTAAAAAAAGGTAGCCTGGAGTCCCTCAGCATTAGATTTGAACTCCCAAGGCTTGAAGAAATCTCTGGAACATCACCAACTGTTTAGATGATCTACATTCCTGATTTACACCCACCATTTTCTGATCTTTTTCCAGGTTATTTTTTTCCTTGTCACAAGTCTCACAGGACAAAAAGAATACACAGCGGCAGACTGGGATAATTTTGGGTTTACTGTGCCCTCCACCCTCTTTACAGAGCTCTGCATAGTTCCAAGCGGTTTGACTGCTCAAGCAAGTGGGGTGTTACTGCAGAGATGGTGCTGATAAAGAAAAGATGGACTAGTTTGGAAGCCAAGTTACTGCAGCCCCGTGTCAGCCTCAAAGCTCTTGCAAGGAGAGTGAAGTCTTTATGTATCATCAATAATTTATCAAAACCTATGCCAAATGGGAATGGGGGCCAAGGTGAAGAAGAAAAAGAATGGATACAAAAATAGAAGCTGCCTCGGGGCCTTGAGATGTATGGATGGTGGGTATAACAGGGTGGGGAGTCCAGAGCTACATTTTACTCTTGTTTCAGACCCAAAACAATAGAAACATTACACATTTAAAAAAGAAAGAATGGGAAACAACAATGATGAGACTGAGGGCATGCAGTTAAACACACACAGATAATAAAAAGAAAGAAAAAAAAAAACACACCACAACTGATTCAGAGGGTGGGGAGGAGTGAGGGGATAGGGTCTCACAGACAATCATTAGATGGAGCGAGTGCCTGAAATCAGCTGCTACAGCAAAGTGCAACACAAGCACTTAAAGGAAAAATTGCCAGAACCAATCAGAAACCACCATCAGCAAAGAGACCAACAGCTGCATTTAACTTAGTAAAGAAATAAACTGGGGAGGGGGCAGAAAGAAAAAGATAGAAAACAAACAGTAACAGCTACAAACAGGTCTCAGATAGAAAGAGCAGCAGAAAGAAGGGGCAAGAGAGAGAGAAGAGGAAATGGGTGCATTAATAAAAACCAGCCAAACTGGAGTTCAGTAACTCTGAGTAAGATGTGCAAGGGGAAATCACCATGAAGTCAGTAATCAAACAGCTCAGACTGCTACAAAACAATATGTACATCCAAAGTCCAGGCGGCATTACTCAACAGCATTGAAAATAAAAGGGGGAGAAGGGGAAGGATGTGGGTGGGGACAACAAGTCAAATCACATTTCATAGTGTTAATGTGAGATGGCAGATGGATTTTTTTCTTTCTTAATTTTTTTTGTAATTTTAAGAAAATTTAAAAAAAAAAAAAGAAAAAGCTGCTTCTCTAGCACTTTTGTTTCACTTACCGCCAACTCGTACCATCGCCAGCATTGTGTATAGTTACCATGGAAAGAGTGAGTCAAGTGAAGGGCCCTAAACGCTAAACCATCGGAAAGGGAAATAAAAAAAAACAAAACAGAAAAAAAAAAAGCAAAATATGCAGACATCTTACTCAAAAACGGTGGCTTTTTTGTTTCAATATTTGTACTTTTTGGTTTGTGTTTGTTTTTGTTTTTTTTTTTTTTTAAAGAAAGAAGGAGAGAGGGATGATGCCAGTTAGCCTTCAACACAGTGGAACACCAAACTGGTCAACACCAGGCATGCCCAACATATGGCCATGATGGCCAGCCAACATTAACCCTTCCCTCCCCAGCGGCGAGAGCTAGCAAACTTTTAGGATTAGCTTTCACCAAACCTATTCTTGACCATGGGAAGATCAAGAAACCAGCAGTGTGTATAGCACAGCCCACTTGGGGCTGCTACCCCACATGTCCCCATCCCTCCCACAGGCATCATCTCACACTTGCATGGAGGAGAACTGGCCTCAGAGGAAAGAGAGGATACTGGTTGGCCCCCTGCTTTCTTTTCTGGACACAGAGTTAGAAGGTGGACAGTACTCTTTCAGTTAGTTTTGTTCAGGCCTAGTAACAGGAAATTGGAGCCTCGCAAACTGAAGCAAAGGAAAAATCAAGACAGCAGAAGGGCAAAAATTTGGAGTGGGTGGGAATAAAACTTAATAAAAGAAGAAAGAAAAGTAAAAAAAATACCCAAAACAACAATAAAAAAATTCTGTAAAGGGTGTAAACTTCTATACATTTCAGTGCAGGGAGGTGAAGTACACAGACACAAACACACGCACACACGAGACTGGGATCCAAATGTGAAATAAGTGAGGCAAGACACAAAAAGAAATCAAAATAATAAATATAAAGAAGAAATTGAATTACTGAAGACATGCACCTCGATTTTACGGCCCTCTACCACGGTGCCGTGTAATTTCTCCCTGGCCCTGTCTGCATCAGCACTATTCTCGAAAGTTACGAACCCGAATCCCTGCATGCAGCGGGAGAAGGGGGGAAAACATGCACATCGTTATATATTGAAATACTGATCTCTAGGTAAATAGAGAAAAAATATCACAGTATGAAATCGACATCAGCACAACTCAGCAATAACCTCCTAGAGTCACATTGTTGGTTCATGCATGTTTCATAAATGAAAGAAATTAAAATCAATAAAAAAGGAACTGGAATCATAATAAGAATAATAAGAGTAATTAAAAAAAAAAAAAAAAGAAAACATAAAAGCAATTGAGGCCAGACCAAAAAAGAAGTACAGAGTTACTCGAGACAATTTTTCATTTTGGTTTGGTTTTTTGTTTAAAGACACTAACCCTGCTCTGACATAGGCAAGCTGGGCAAGCCTAAGTGGAGCTTCTCTCCCTTCCTAATGAACACACAAATTTTGCAGGACCCCTGCCCACCCCAGACACAGTACAGGACATCAAAACTGAGCAGCACTTTGGTCTCCTGAGAAACTGCTATGAGAGTAAGCAGCGATCTGAGTTCACGCCTGGTACCAGGAATTCTGTGAAGCTTTGGGCAAATCAAACACTGAACCTTGCTTTTCCCACCTGTAGAATGGAGACAATAATAATTACCTACCTTTTAGAACACTGTTGAGAGGAAGGGCTCTTTGTAAAGCATCCCTTGTAAGCTCTTCAGGGAACAGCTCATGTCTACTCCTAAGCCTGTCTCCTAAGCCTGTAACTTCCCCAATAATACATGGGGCCCTGAAAGTAAGCAGGGCTTCTAGGTGACACCATAAAATAAGCATAATTAATGTGAAGATTAAGACTATCGCATACCGTAGTTCCAAAATATTCTTATCTCTGAGTACTGTGGTGGACTTGACTGTAAATCTGAACACCTAAAGACTGATTCATTGGTTAAGGCAGGTTTTATATGACACTGCTGACCCTCTGCTACCTCCCTCTCCCATCCTGCTACCCATCTTACTGAGCTTTGTTCTGAGATGGCAACCTCTGTGCTGTGGATGGCAACAGATCTCTGCCTAGTTAGACCATGAAATTTCTAGGAAAATTGACATGCCCTGCTTGGAGCAACCATAAAGGCTCAAGGACTGCCAAAATGTCACTTTAGTCAGACAAATTCAGGTTTAGCACACCCATGAAGGCACAAGCAACATACGCCTATCCCACACATGCTCATGCTGCTGCCAACTCATGCAGTAGTGCAACAAGGCAGGGTAGGAGACTATGCTTCCTTCCACAGAGATGAGTGCACTGACATTAAGAGAAAGCCAACATGACAAAATGAATTAGGATTTTAACTAGGAGCAAATGGCATCTTAATACAGACAACTGTGATATGATACTCTTCATGCCATTAGAGAGAGTGGACCCAAACAAAAAGCATTGTTGCATTCTGCTTTCAGGATATCTTAACAACAGCAATAACTGGCTCTTGTGGCTTGGTATAAAGCAAATACTGCTTTCAGTAATCTCCACTGGCTCCAGTACCCTCAGGAGCAGAGCAACAAAGCTTGCATTTGGTGCGATGGAAACTCCCTCCCGATATTAATTGAAGAGTGAGGTGATGAGAGTGATCTGCAGCTATGGCTATTAGAGAAGGGGCACGCTAGCCAGCAACCTCCTTCATGCGCCTTAGGATCAGTATGTATTAGACTGGACAGCCCAAGAAACAGATCGCATCTTGATTTCTAAGCATTGTTAGCAATAAGACACAAGCAAGCCATTATTCTTCAAGTGCTTTTTAAAAAAGTCTTTACAATACTAATCTTAAACAGCCCAAGCTGTTTAAGTGACAAGCTAGCCTTTATCATCCACAGCTAGGTTTCCAGCACAAAACTGGTACAAATTTGTAAAACGCAGGGTGGTGGTTGTTGGGCTGGGGGGGGGAAGGTTTACTTCTTTTTTCTCCCCCCCAAACAGCAATAATAAAGGATCTTAGCCAAGCACTGCAATGCTGATATCAACGAAAGCACTCCTTTGGGCTCCAACCCAATAATCTAAAGCTTCAGATAATTTTATTTCTCCAGCTACAAATAAAGAGCTATATAAATAACAAACTGATGCCTTTTTCAGAACAGCATAGAAGTTCCCTGTTTAAATGAATTAAAATCAGAGCTACAAGACATAGGGGCTAATAAAACAGCCCAACTGCATATAACTGTCAAATATGTTGCAGAGAACTGAGGGGGATGCAGGGGTTGTAATAGCAAAGCTGATTATGAAGGAATAGGGTATTGTGTCTGCTTCAAAGAGCCACTACAGAAAAAGGTAAGCCTGAGAAATAGAGCAACACCCTTCCCTGTGGTTCTGTATAATGGGGAAAAAACATCCTTTAAAGGTTGGGGGAGGAGGGGAGGTAAGGACTACTACAGGAATCTCTATTTCCCTCTTCTATTTTTGCATTAAAATTTCTGTTTGTTCTAGACAAGCCTGTGGAGACCAAATGAAATTTGTATCTTCAGTGATGATTTGAACTGAAAGCTGGAGTGCAGATGGAAATTTTTTAGACATTAATCTGTGCAGGCTAGAACCAAACTTAGACTATTTTAATTCACATCTGTTTGCAATTAGTAAAGTCTGTATGGGATTTTAAAAAAACTACATTATCATTAAATATCTTTAAACTAAGTAGGAATTTTCAGTATTTTATTAAGTTAACTCAAGGCAGCATACAATCCACAGGCAGACTGCATGAATATAATTAACAATGTGAATTAAACCAGAATTAATTTGATTCAGAACAACATAACTAATTAACCATATTTTATTGAAAGATCAGCCTTAGCTTGTGCAACTCTTTGTTGAGCACCATTTAATGTCAATGCTGAAGTAATGCTTTACATAGTTGACTATGGCAGTTAGTATTTGTGTCCTCTTGGTTTGTCATTTTAATGCATCTCTTAGACATTCAAATTTTAATCAAGAAAAACAGGTGAGCCACACTTGACATTTTCGTTATTTCTAAGTTTAAAAACTAGCAATTAGATATAGATATATACACACACACACATTCTTGAAGTGAGAGAGAAAAAAGAACATACATATATTTTTTATTCCTTCTCTCAGATGACCTGTAAAGAATAGGGATTAATTTGTACCTAAATACATATGCAACAAACAGTTCTCAGTTTTCCCTCAGCAAGGTTGTCTTGACCTTGAAA
Source organism: Toxostoma redivivum (assembly GCA_013397375.1). Lineage (NCBI taxonomy): Eukaryota > Metazoa > Chordata > Aves > Passeriformes > Mimidae > Toxostoma > Toxostoma redivivum. The sequence continues at coordinate 1,571,820 of VXBI01011679.1, forward strand.
GAAAAAAAGAAACAAAGAAGAAAAAAAAAAGATGGGGCAGGTAACCAATGTTAACTAGCTTAGCTTTATAGCAGGTACTGAATTGGCTCCATACCTATTACTATGGAGCAGAGGAAGGGAAGATCCTGGATGAAAAAAATACTTAGGTTTTCTAAAATTTAGGTTATACACATACTTTGAGTTTAATAATGCTGTTATGATAACAAGGCTGAAATTTTCAACAATTCCTCCCCACCAGCAACTGCCATGAACTTCTCCCATGCAGAAAATAAGTTTAACCTAGCAAACACTTAATTCCAACAAGCACTTTTAGGACTGGTGAGTAATTTGCAGTACCAGACTAACCCCTTTTTACCCAAAGGTTTATTGAAAAGGCCTGAAGAGACCGAGTAACTGTCACCCTTTTAGTCTGGCCTCAGATTCTGCAATAAATAACAAGCAACATGATGAGCAGTGAAAAAAAATAATAAATGTGTATATATATGTATATAGTATTTGAATGTTTCCATCTCTGAAGAATGAGAAAGAAAATTTACCATGTAACCGTAAAGGGAGAAATCAAAACCAGACGGTTCTCCTGGGTGTGGCCAGAACACAGAAATTAAACAAAAAACAACAACAAAAATAAAATAAAGTAAAATAAAAAAAAAATAAACCAAAGAAAACTAAACAGAGCCCCTTGAAATCCATGCATTGTTAACCCTTCGTTCGTCATGGAGTTTAGACCAGTCACCTCAGCAGCATCTTTGCCTTGTACCACTGGAGCACACAGCCAGCAACCAGCCTTGCCGTCATCTACTGCTGTGTTTGTTTCTAACCAAGGTTTTTTTTTTTTCTTCCCTCCCCCCTTATTTCCATAATAAACTTTTAGAAGCTTCAAAAAATGGCCAGAGGCAGCAGTTTAGGCTACCTGTTTCCAAGGCATTTGGAAAGAGTAGGAGGGTTTCAACTATAATCCACCTGAGATGAGCAGGACTGAATGCACCGACAGCAACACAGCACAAAACCCAGAAACAAATTATTGAAGTCACACACACAAATGCACCCTTCAAGTTGGTGAAAGCATCTGTTTAAACCAAGCTGTCACCATTTCAGTAGCTCTTCCAGCTCCTCCCAGCCCCGTGCTGCACTTTGTATTAAGGCACAGAAACGTGTAGAACCTGTCCATGTACCTGTGCAATCTGGTGAGTCAGATGCAGGAATGAACCTAACTAAAAAAAAAAAAAATGTAAGAGTATCTTCCAAAAAACCTGCAGGGTTATTTTTAAGCTCTATCATTTCCACAATCCAGCTTGAGCTGCTCCACTGCCAATCCCTGCTGTGAAACAGCAGAGGGGGCAGAGGCCAGCAGTGAAGAGCGGGAGCCCAGCCTGCACTGCTGGGAAACGAGAGCCTGGGGCTTCAGAGCAGCTCCAGCCACCTCAGGACAGGGGCTTCACGGCCCCAGTCATCCCCAGATCTGTGCTGCTCCTCCTCCCTTCTACTGTTCTTGGATCTCACTGCGTGGTCTGTGAGTTCAACAGGCTGAAGACAAGCTCATTTCTCCCCTGCTGCATCAGTGTCTTGTTAATTTAGCACCTAGACAGCAAAATGAGCAGTGCTGGAAAAGCACTCCCACAGGAGCAGTAGATCACCTTATACTATGACACCATAAACTTCAGCCTGAAATTCAAGTTTAAATAAATAAGTTCAGTGTATGGACTAATTGATCTCTCCAGTTCAGTATTACAGACTTCAAGGCCTGAAACCACCAAATTAGGATAAAGGAACACTAGTCATGTCTTCTTCATGTCACTGGCATCCTAAAGGGATTTGGTGACCTGAGAAAGTGACACTGGTCACCTGTACTTAATTTGTTTTTAAACCTCATTGTATTAATAACACTGTTTGTATTTCTGGCTCAAGTGATGAAATCTGAACAAAAATTATAAAAATAGAATTAAAATGAAAACAAGATTTTAAATTTATTTTATGTAATAAGGGGCTTTCCACTGAGTGGAAACTAGGTCCAGAACAAGAGTGGTCAAACTCAAAGCACCTAATCCGTTTAAAGAAGAAATAAATGCACATGCAAACTTACAATCTTTAAGGCACCATTATCAAAACCTATATTCACATCCTTATCTTACCTACAGTTAACTGCAAACTTAAAAATCCACATAGGTTCCACACAGGTTTTTAGTTAGCATAGGTTTACTTACATAAATCCAAACATCAGCAGATTTCTCATAACCCACTATATACAACTAATTTTTAAAATAAATATGAAGCACTTCTAGGCACTATAGTCTTATACAAGAACTTGGAGATCTGGGTCTCCCAAGTAGAAATCAGTGAGAGACAAACTTACAGTATCCTGAAACCATGATCTCCTCTGCGTTAATATGAACTCTTATCACTTAAAAGCTACCCAAAAAAAAGTCCAAAAAACCACTCCCTATTCAGCCAAGATTTTGGTGTGTGCTTACATACTCCTGGTCTCTGAATGTCATTGAGGGCACATCTTGGAATGCCACACGGTACACAGCTGGTGAGCAAAGAGCTTGGATTCTCTTCTCCTGCAATTTTACAAATGCCACAGGGTACTCATTACACAGGCAGACTGCATTAATTCTGCAAATATGTCCACTTGTTCGATTCAGCACAATAGTGGCAAAATACACATCTAGAGGATGCATCTCCACTAACAAAAGGAGCAGGAATCCTCTTGATTTCCTCTGGAGGTGTTTTATTCACGGTTCAGTGAAGTACATGGTAAACTGCAACCATGGGCAGAATGCTATTTAAAGGCACTTATACCAGTCAGAGCTAGAAATGTAATGGTAAACAGGATAAATGAAACAAACAGCTAGTTTCCTGGAAGCAAGCAAAAAAAGCCAAACACATCAAGGGAAGACTGACATTACTCTATTAAACAAGAAGAAAACAAAATGTAATTCAAGGAATGTTTAAAGTTTATATCTTGTTTCTCACACACAGTAAAGCAGTATCAGTGTGAGATCTACCAGAGCCAATATATTCCTACTAAACAGACTGAAACTGGGAAGAAAGCGAGTTATAAAACAAGAATTCACATTGCTTTGAGAGAAGAATCAGCAAAACTCATTAACTGCCTCCTACGCTGCTGTGATAGAGAAGGTCAACAAATACCCTTTCTGGAAGAACCTGAGGTGCGAGGTGGCTGTGATGGAGGCGCACTCAGCTCTCTCTTTGGTCACCAAACTTTGTAAGCACACAGCGATCCTGAAGATGCAGCCAGTTTGATAGAGCTTCCCCAGGCTGTCGAAGAAAACTGCCTGGTCATCTCAGGTGGATTCAAAATGAAGAATGCTACCTGAATGCTTCCTCCAGTCCCTCCTACTTGACCAGCACTGGAGCGACCCCAGTAGAGTTCTCCCACCACAGTTCGGTGGGGACAAAGCGCTGCTCAACCCCATCATACACTGGGTGGGGGAAAACCCAGGGCAGTTTTGGATTTACCACTGTACCTTTAAAATATTTACAAAACATATACACAAAACACTACAACCCTTAGGAACCCAGGGAAGGGAAGGGAGCATTGAGAACACAGCACAAGGCAGGCAGCAGGAGCATCTGCTTTCGGATTCCCAAGAGAGAGGAGGAGGAGGAGAAAAGAGAGGTTTCATATCATTAGATTAGAATGGAAACCACAGGGCAGGAAAATGCATTCAAATTTTTTTTCCTAAGGTGGAGGAAGAACCCAAGAGTGAGTGAGTGGCCTCCAGAAAGATCCATTTCCTTTGCTTCATCATCAGATCACCAAACTGTTGTTTTTCCATTATTATGTGAATACCAGGTGCTTCGTGCAGCTACACCCCACTCAAACACTGGGGCCTCCCATTTTCATGCTAAGCAGGAAGAATCTTGCATTCTTTTTAAAACAGGAATTATTTCGGGTGAGAAGGATGCAAAGATACCATGAAATAACTATTTGATTGTTTTCTCATTCTGTTCATATTTTGGACATCCCTCAGTACAGGCTACCAGTTTTGTAACTGCTTTTTGCCACAAGATGACAAAAAAGCAGTAGAAAACTGCATGGTTAATAAAGACTAGAAAAACATCTCTGGTTTTGGGGTTTTTTTTCCAAATATTTATTAAGGGTTCAGGGTAACATTCATCAAGGAACTCTTCAGCAATAATTTTTGTTTTAACTGAAAACCAGAAGCCTTGGGCTTTAGCAACAGCACAAGAAGGTACTTTTCATAGTCATAAATCCAGTCTTTACAGAAAAGCCTTCAATGCCAATGTTGCCTAGAAGGGAAAGGGCAGCTGTGGGCGTTTAATACACAGGGCTGTATGGATGGGAGGGAGAGAGTGAAGTCCACGTGTGAAGAGGAAAACACTGCTCTGGAAAGTGCAGGCAGCGAGATATGAAGAACATTCTGCCAGGCCAGTTATTTTTGTTCTTTCTTTTGCAATTATATCTGAACAGATAGGGATTTGATAGAGGCCAGAGGCTATTCTCAAAACCAAACGATAATGACTAAAATCAGGAGTAATTCACAGGTAGCTTTGGCCTATAAATATCAAAAGAATAGCAGAGAGCAGAATAAATATTTACAAATTCAGCCCAGCTGATTGTTTTGGTGAAGTGTATAGATTTTTAACCAAAGAGGGAAGTAAAATTCTAACTAAGACATTTACTTATTCAGACTGTCTTGTTAAAAAAGAAAAGAAAAGAAAATCATGGTATTGAGCAGAAACAGAGGATGAGGGGAAAGGACTAGAATTCATGTCTTTTGTATACAGAGCAATGACTTTCTGGTTTCCAGATAATACAGGACTGAAGAATTTCAGAATGCATCTTGGGCAACATGGGTGGAAATTTGCAGAGGACTCTGAGTATGAACATACCCCAGAATATATATTGAAGCAAAGAGGCCACCATAAAAACTGTGGACCTCAAATCCAAGCAAAAGGTATAGACTCTAAACCAAAACTGCTTAGCTGAATTGCAACTTCAAAACTTTTTGTGTGCAAGCACACATGTGCACACACGTGTGTGTGAGGAGGAGGGAATTTTTGTTTTAATTGAAAATTGGAATCTTAGCATTGATTAAGTCAAGCAGAGTATAGACATGCACTGTGCAAGCTTCCCCCATAGAGCTTTGGCAATGCACCTCGCTCCTGACCTGCAAAACTCCCTGCTATTCCAGTGCTGAACCTCCTGGGCAGAGAGAGAATCACAGCAATTTGTCATTGTGGTGATACTGGTTACGTGATGAGAACCAACTGTCAATTAGGACAGAGATCACTGAATCTCTCTGCAGCTGACCTGAGCAACATTTGAAATCTCATCTCCAGAAATATTAATTACCATAAACCCTGAACAAACTTGCCTTTCAATATATCTGTAAGAAGAAAATAGGAATGTGAATGCAAATTCTGTGGGGGAGGTCCACATGGGGCAGGGCAAGTGGAATGAGGATGCTTATATTAAAGCATCAAATATCTCAAACATGAAAGGTCAGTATCTCAGAAGTGCCAAGTAAGTCTGCAAAACAGTAAATAAAATCCTTTCACATATGAGATATGACAGTTTTTCTACAGAAATATTTTAATGGAATGAAAATGGCAGGGATGGGGGCGAGTTTAGCTTTTGTTCTTATAGTCTCCCATCACACAAAGCTGTTTTACCTTATTTTGCCTCCTTCACAGGGCAGCCATTGCCAAAGCAATGGAACGGGTTGGTATGAAGGCTCAGCTGATTGAGTCCCTGTTTGTTCAAAAGGCTGGGGAACCTGATCCCACTGACAGACAGGAGTGTCTCTGAGCATTTGTACATGCTGCCCAGAAATGACCATGCTTAGAGTCTCGAGTCAGATGGAACAGGAGATAGTCCCCAAAATAGCTTCTCCCTTCCCCCATCACACTAATTCCTGCTGATCTCTACAGAATATGTTCTCTAGGCAATGAACTGCCTTTTACTCTGCAATCAAAACAAGAGAAGCGGGTACAGAAACAGGACTTACCTTCGAGCCACGCTCATTAAAGATTATCTCTACATCAAGGATTTTGCCGAATTGCTGCAGAGAGACAAGGGAAAAGAAAAAAAATTATTTATTTTTGGCAGTCCATTTTTCCTACCTTTTGCAGAAGTTGGCTTAGTGCAAGAAGGTAGGTGAGAATATTTCCATTTCTAGCATACAGACAAAGGCATAAAATTCCAGTGATGTGACCCAATTCTCCTGGGTTAAGACATGCAGATTGCCTTGGTCACAAATTCCGAGTTTTCTCACAAAACTCTAAAGGAAGAAAAACAATCTCCAGAAGAGTTTTAGGGATTTGAGGAAGCTCATCTTTCCCCCGTTAATCTGAACAATTCTTCCTTCCTTCATTCTACTATTTCATCTAAGACATGGTTCTATGATTTAATCTCAGATATCCAACAACATTTCTCACATATAATTCAGCATTTCAGCTTCCTCCTGAAGTGGTTATCACAAAGAGAAACTTAACAGTGATGTTTCTCTGGAATGGATACTAGCATAAAACTCCCAGCCTCGGGGATTTCAAACACTAAAGCTTCTTTCCTTCCCTTTATTTTCTGAAACTCCAAGCCTTCAAAAGAATTGATGGCAGATTCAGAAACCATGAAAATGGAAAATTGCCAACAGTTTGTTTTTCAGAAAAAGATCTTTCAACTTCAACCTGTGATATAGTAGGTGGTCAACAACCTATGCAAGCTTATTACATGTAATAGAATTCTGATGTCTGCCTCAGTCTGGAGACCCCAAGGAGAGCTCTGCACTGAAGGGGCTCCGAAGAGCTCCCTATTTAGTGCAGAAGGAGAGTTATCACCTCCATGGAACCACTTATGGGTTACATCTTTCCCTGCTATGAACATATTAAAATATTTTACTGGAGCAGCCAGACTCAAAACATTAGCCTAAAGGTAAAAGAATCACCACTTCAAAAAGGCCCACAGTGCTCTGTCCTCCAGAAGTATCAGTGCTCTATTTCCAAACTGGAGGTCTGCTCTCGAGAAAGACAGGTCCAGATGTCATTCTTAGGAGTGTGTATATAGAGTAGTCTTCATTCTAGAGACATATACTCACATACTGCACTCAGACAAAAGCCATATCAGTTTTTCCTATCCCATTACTTAGGAAAGCTTCCATCAACATGGTTTTGATGAGTTTGATAGCTAATGAAGGAAGGATCAACAAGAAAATAAAGGATGGTTTCACAGTTAAAAAAGATGATGAACACAGGGTCCAGGCACTGGGACACTCTCCCCCTTTGCCAAGCATTCTTAAAATAGTATTTGCCTTTTTTTTTTTTTTTTTTTTTTTTTTTTTTTTTTTTTTTTTTTTTTTAACAGTTGCATCCAGAGTCAAACGAGTATAATAGTCATTTAGTGGGTGTCCTTCTTGAAAGGCTTGTGGCCAGATTTGAAAACCTGGAACATTTACAGCAGACATCCATGATGGCTGAGGAGAGGCTCTGAATATGTTAAGCAATAAAAAGTTGCCAGTTCTCTAGAACAAGTATTCCACAACTGTCTGCAAGCAAACAAAACACTTCCAACAATTTCAGCTATAGTTTTCTGTCCATTTGCCTTGTCCATTCACCTTGTCCATTCTTAAAAAGGAGATCTTGGTTCACAGATGTTGTTTTTACTGTTCTATTGTTTAAGGACAATACTTGATCCTCTATTCATCCCAAGAACAATTGAATTCACAACATCCTACGTTACACGAGTTTGAATAATGCTAATGTAAACATGCAGCTTCCTTGGAACCTCAACATCTCAACAGCTTAGGCTTGATCCATGCTGGATCCTCTTTTGACCGTTTCTCTGCCAATCACAGCTAAAATACGTTTTCTATTTATATCACACACTTGGTGTGGGCTTGTCAATGAAGGAGATTAACTGTTGATTGCTTTTTGTTGTCTTTGTTGGATACGGCTTGGTACTGGCATGAAAGGAATCAGTCATGATTGTCATGATTGCTTTCTTGGTAGACTACCTCAGCATCGTTACATGACTGGGGCTGAACCAATTTTAGCAGCTTGTGGCTGCTGAAGGGCTGTCCCTGCTCCTTTGTCCTTCCTTGTCTGGTCTCACCAGCCTTCCAGAGGTGCCCTCAGTTTTCATTCTCACCTGCAGATACACTGATACAGCTCAGCCATTCTGCAAAAACCTAGCCCAAGAAAAGAAATACATACAAAGATTCTGACAACTTACTGATCTGAAGTGGCTTGAAGGATCAGTGAGCATTATGGCTTAAAGAAGGAAAAGGGAAAGGAAAACAGCACACTCTGCCTGAGAGCAGGATCTGTCCCCTGCCAGATCAGCTCAGCTGTCTAGCCTTGCCACACACACCGAAACACCCAGGCTCTCAATAAATGCAAATGCCAGAATTATTTTCAGAATCTTCAAAGCCATCAAAAATCATAATTTTCTACCTCATTAGAATTATCTTGAAAGAGAACAAACTGTGCGGCTTCTGGTGCACAATTATGCTGTGCCATCCTGCCCTTTCCCTTTCTGCAGACCCAGCCAGGACTGGATCCTCGGGCATTGCTGCCAGTGCTGCCTGCCAGCCCCGCTGGGCTGAGCTTCCCAGGAAACCCTGTCCTGTGCATTTAACTTCTCGTGGCTGACAGAACGCCAGTGGTGACACTGAATGCGAGAGGTCTGACCTAGCTGTACAAGAGGTGCCATGGCCCTCCCTGCCTAGGACATGATGGTGGTACATCGTTTCCTAGATGACAGAATTAACATCCTGTGGTCCCAGCAAGCACAGGCTTGACATCAATGGACTACAACCACCCATGCAAACTGCCCCAATGTCTTTTCTACTCAGCAGTTGTGGGTGTTTGAAGAGGAAGGAGGGAAGGACCTCTTTGGGAGAGAAGAGCAGAGACAATGGTGGCTGACTGCTGAATGGAGGTTTGCTGGGGAGGGTTTTCCTGCTCCGTGAAATTTCTCTGAAAGAAAACAGGGCTGTGAGGCAGAAGGACATGTGCTGGGCTCTTCAAGGTCCTGCTGGGGCCATTGCCACAGCTCCTAACACGACATCTCTTGTCCCTGCAATGGTTACAACAGGTCCCAGCACTGGAAGGCACTTTTTTTTGGCAGCATGCCAAAATTTTCCTGAAGAATGAAAGCAGGAAAAATAGAACTTGTTCATTTTAACAGTTTATAACTCCTTCAAAGCTGAATCTAATTTAGTGGAACAAAAAAAGGCACTTTGTTCTCTGATGGTGCTTCGCCTACCAAATGTCAACAGTCTATGGCAAACAATCGAAGTTTTAAGAGCTCCTTAGTGAAAGGTTACCATTTTGTATGGGAAATGCTAGGCCATCTAAATACAAGGGTCAACACTAAGTGCCCTCATAATAATTTTAAAAAAATCATGTATATACAGGCATGTTTGTATTTTTCAAAAGACATAGGGACTGGCCAAATAAAACAAGCCCCATGCTTAAGTCATCCATGAGGACTAACCCTCTAATCTCTAACCTTGAAGACAAGAATCACTGTGCTCACAGACTTGATTGGCTCACTCAGTGATTACCAAGAACTTCTACTTAGAACTCTGCACAGCCTCTGGAGAAGGTATTGCAGGACTACCCATCTCCAATGCTTCCCAACATGATTTAGAAAGCTTACTGTGTGACCAAGAGGCCAGCATTCCCTACCATGTCAGGTCATGCAAGAAGCCACCTCCATTAACTGCTCACACACATCCCATGTAATGGGAAGATATACACACACATGCTATTCCAGTCGTGCCATGGCAAATTAGCTATAGAATCTTGTTTTATCTTAATGGTCTCTTCCCTGGAGAGAACTCGACAAGCTTTCAGGTATTTTTAGTAAAGCAGGTAAACGAGAATCAGACCCTTTACAATGGTAGCAGGGAGTGTTGGAAGTAACAGTTTTTAAGAGGCATAAAGATATGAATAGGCAGGAGTTACAACCAGAAACTCATCTTGCTTGAACATGATCTACCGATGCAAGGGCATTGTGCAAGGAAAGATATGCATGCTGTGTGTTTCTTTTCACACAGATGTCATGAAGGCAACAGATTTTTCCAGCTGAGGCCATAGCTACATTAAGCATAATAAATTTGAGAGATCTGGCACCAGAAAGCTTTTGTCTTCCAAGGCACTGACAATTTGGTAGGGATCCTCCTATATGCTCTCTTCCAGCTGGCCCTGACTCTTGTCCTTGCCTAGAGCTTTCAAAATCAGCTCCAAAATGTGCCAGACAAATAACTTAATCCTAAAGATGCAAACAACAGGGAATACAAAGCAAATTCTCTAGAAATCATGGAACAACAGAAGATAATGAGAGACATCATGTGACAACCTCATCCCTACAAGGGAACTCCATATGTCCAAGCAGTTTCATTAGCCCTACAAAATTCACTTAGAGATGAGTCCAATGAGCTATCTAAAATTCAAAGGTGTCAAAATAGTCCATTCTTAAAGATGGCCAACATCCAAAATAGCCAAGAAACTGACATCCTATACAGGAAACCATGAGGTATATGAGCAAGAGCATTTTATAAGCAGGATAGACCCATGCTATAGAGAAAGTCCTTTCCCAAGGTCCCAGCTCCATGGGATACACTTTCAGCTGAGCACAACTGGCTCCATCATAGTGTGTATTAGTCAGTGCTTAGTTATGGCAGCATGGGGTCTGCCAGAACTACACTATCAGCACACCAACTTCCTCACCCAAAGCTGAGTCACATCTCTTCAAGCAATGGGGCCAGCCCTGGTCAGCTGAGCTACACTGGTATGCTTTGCTGACAGGAAGATGGAGGCATCAAGGATTTATAAACCAAAGCACTACCACAGTTTACCAAGTGAACAGATAATGAACAAGCACCAAGCAGCCCTTACTAGGGTTGAGCTGCTGCCCAACAAAACACACATTTTCTGAGAAACCAGACTCTAACAGCAAGCCACACAAAGAGCACAGATTTCTAACAGGATTTACAGACCACAGCCATCCCAGAAAAAAACAAACAAAACACAATGACGAACACAGTTACTCAGTCATTTGCTGTTCTCTAAATCCCAAATTAAAGATTTTCATATGAAACACTGAGATGGAGATGAACACTACTGCAGGGCACCATCCAGAGAGAGATCTTAACACCAGTCTAGCTTCCAGCTCTATACTTCCAGCTCCTTGTTCCTGCTTTGTGCCGTTCCCCAGAGGCATGACTGCAGTGTAACCTGGTACTGATGCTGCAGAAAAGGTACTTGGACTCATGCCCACAAAAGCAGCATACATTCCAAAATCAATTTGAGAGTACTTAGCATGCAGACTGAATCCATATGAAACTGGGTCAATAAAAGACAACTCCATGTAATTTTACCCAGGCCTTTTATCCAATTAAATCCAGCTACAGCACAGCACTGTTTACTAAATGACATTCAGAACAGTCTTGCTGCAGACGCTCCTAGTAACTCATAAGAAAAATCTAAAAAACTCTGAAATAAAAGTATGATCCAGTCATCACTGCCTTCTGGCAGAGGGTCAGTACAGAAGTTGATAGCAAAGAGCTTTCTCAGAGCAAGACAGACAGTATAAGAGCAGCTGGCAGCTGCAGGGGCACAACTACCCCTGACACCATAGCCATGCAGAAAAAGCACAATATTCAAGCAGCACTGAGCACACAAGTCCTTTTTGAAAGGTGGTTTCAGAAAATGCCCAGGTTAAACACATCAATATAATCAGCAGTACCTCTTATAACTCTAACCAACATCAGCAAGAACAAAGTCCCGCCCTGTGACAGGGCTGGGGCTCACTGTCATCAGAGGGAGACCTTGGAAACAAGAAAAGCCACAAAGCCCCTTTGTGTCAGAATATTTGTTCTCCAATATTGGCACATGGGACTTCTTACATGCAATTGGTGGCCAGTAGTACCAGGAGATGAAAAACCTGAAACACATCTTTATATCCAGAAGACAGAATCTCCTCCTTAGGGTATCCAATCCACTCAGAAAGCTGAGTCCCTTTAAGCAAGTGTGCTACTGTGCTATTGCTGTACTTTGGGCCTCAATGCATCAACACCTGCAGGTCAGAGCTTCTTGTTCTATCATACTATTACCTATATATCTTAACACTTAAATACTTAACACTTAAAAGTACTCCTTCCATTGCCAATACTTGTGGATCACTAATTACTTCTGTGTTTAAATTAATTTACTGGCAAATATAGACTTAAAATTCTCCCAAATTCTTCCTGGCAAAGAGCTGTAGTCTAATGTGTTTGCTTTAGCCTTAAACTCTAGGCTCATGGAGGTGTTTTGCACTCTTAACACAAGAATGAAGTTGGATGAGAAATTATATCCATCAGGATATTTTAGGAAGTGCAAAGTGACAAAATGTTTCCTCAGAGGCCAAGATTTGAGGGCTACAAGAGCTTCCATAGGTATCTGAGCTTGCAGAACTCTGTTGCTTGGGTCATATAAAGCAGTGGCCTACCAGAAACATACATCATAAAGATATATACAAAGTAGAGATATGAATTATGCTTAGAGAAGGAAAAGGATAACATTACCAGCCTTAATGTCATCCTTTTCCAATGTAAAAAAAAAAAGGCTACCATTCTGTCACCTGTAATAAATGACATTATTAATAACTTCATTAACTGAAATTAATTAAACGGGACATAATAGTCACCTTTATAGAAAACATCTATGGGCTTTTACTGCTGTAGCTGATAACACACAAAACCCCTTTGTCAATTGGGCTGATTATGCTCCGCAGCAGAAAGAACTAACAGTCTACAAGCAGTAGCTACGGGTTGAGCAAGTTTTTAAAAAAAGCAGTCTCTATCTGAAGCCAGAGTCTGAAAAAATTCACAGCCTGTATGGTGCTAACCCTACCTCATCTGCAACTATCATCAACATAGTCCTATTTTTATCTTACACTTAACCAAAGAGCATTTTACCACAGTAAATTCTGAGAAACATCAATTCTGACTCCTCGCACTGTTGCTCTCACAACAGGTAAGAAAGATTTTATGCAAGGACATCCATATGAACTACCAAAACAATCCACTTGCTTGTTTTTGTAGAGACAATTCAAGATTCACCTTGGGAACAGAAGAATCTTCCTTTTTCAGGCTGTCCAACCCTGCCTCTATCTTCACCAGGAGACTCTCAAGTCCATCCAACCCGAAAGTCCGGAAATGACCAGACTATCCTAGCCAATTTTATTCTGGGAGGAGAACTGCCTCTTGAAGCATGAGAGGGAAGGGCTGAAGCTACCAACCATGAGATGCAAGCACAGACACTAACACAGCATAGAGCTGAAAGGACTAGAAAATATGTTGAGGGGAAACATCAAATTTTCCTCTGCATATACAGTCCAGAAAGGAAGAGAACATCTTACCACGAGTGTAGGAGAACATGACTACCCATCACGTCAGAGTCTTTGCACACATTAGCCAAAGAATGTCCCTCAGAAAATGGATAGTAAGCTTTTGGAAAAAGAGTTGCTAATTTGTTTTTAACACTGACGGCAACTCTTCTTCCTGGTAAGTTGTTCCATTGTTCAAATAATCCTCAATGACTATGAATTGTTTTTCTTATTTCAAGGGTAATTGTGTTAAATCTCAACTTCCAACTGGCAAATCTTATGACTGTAAACAAGATCTAAACCCCTTAGTTAGGGGTAGTTACTAGGTATCATACATATATAAGCATTTTTATAGAAATGACTTCTCATCTCCTAACATCTCTTTTTTAACAAGTTGAATAAATAATGTACCTAATACCTTACCAAGTAAAAAAAAAAAAAAAAAAATCATCACTCACCTTCCAAGTCCTAGTTCATTTCTTTTGGTCTTAAAATGATCTCAGAACTGAATAAAATTATGCAGTCACAGTCTTTTCAATTTGGAACATGTGCAAGATCACATCCCTCCTTCAACTTGATAACCCCTTTGAATTACTGAAGCAACGATCTTCCACAATCACTAGTACTCTCCCAAATCAGTGTTTTCCAAAGAAATCTTTCCATCTTAAGAGCACAGACCGGTTCCCACATACTTAGTACTCTGCAGTGAGCTGCATCAAACATGTTTTTGTTGGATTTATCATCAGTCAACCAGGCATTTCTACTCATTCTCTAACAGTAACCTTATCTGTCTCTTTCCTCCTCCTCAATTAATTTTTTAACTGCAAACCTTACTGGCAGGTTTTAATAGTACTGTCTCCATGGGCTGATACAGATACTAAACAGGACAGTGATGGAAACAGATCCCTGGGGAATCTGACAATAGAAAGTGTCTTGATCACAGCTATCTCCCAAGCAACTACTACTTTTTATTATCTATCATTAAAGAGGTTTTTATTTCTTCTAATGTGAATTGTGCTTGAGATAAGTATTATTTATCTTAAAAATTGGTCACTTGGACAAATTCAATTGGTTGAGCAATGTTTCACTGTATCAGTATTGCTTTGTACAATCTTGTCAAAATAGACAAGACGGCATTTGTCTGCAAGGATGTATATTACAAAGTTCTGCTAAATAGATACTAACATGTTTTTATCAGATTCTAATGGGCTTCTTTAAAATGTTGCAAAATTATTTTTATCTTGGATCAACATACAGATAGATAGTTCTTAGCTCTTTGGGTCACCCCTTTCATGTTTTTTCAGTAGTGAATCTTGGTGGGCAGCGTTCCACCGTTTTGCAACTCCCATACCTTACAAGAATTGGCTAAAAATTAGTACTAATGAATAATGGAACTCTCTGCTTTGGCTATTATCATTGGACATACCTTATCTAGATCTGCTGTTTTTTAAATATTAGTGAGCACTGTCTCATCCTCCTCTGTTATTAATTATGTAGAAAACCAGATGAGGTAAAAATACCTCCTCTTAAATTCTGAACACAATCAGTTGGGGATTGTTTTCTCCCTGTTTGGTTTTTTGTTTTCCTGTTGTTTTTCCCCAAAAATACACAACTACCTCCTGATTTTATACTGTACCCATACACAGACCTTTTATCTTTGCGTGTAAAAAAACTGATGAGTTCTCTAAACTTAGGCCACCAGTATCTCCATTACTAGCAGATTTCCTTTTTCACCTGATTCTTTGCTTAAGTTTGCACCAATATTCACTGCTATTTACTTCCTCCTCCTCGCCTAAAGTGCGGAATGCTTTGAGTTTTATTACCACAGTTTCAGCAACTGTGGAATCATGCCTTCTTGGCCATCAGTATGATGCTGCTGAACATTTTATGGCTTTCATTAATATTTCCCTTTTAAAGGTACCTTCTTGGGCAGTTATCCTGCCAATTGTTTAAACTCCAAGAAACAGACTCTTCCAAAGCTCCTTATAGTGCTGCCTGATGCCATATTCTGTTTGCCCAAAGCAAATACGGACAAATAAAAATCACCGGTACCTAGGCAACAGTGGGATTTCAGGTCAGCTATTAACTCTTCTTTATCTGCAAGAACAAGGTCAACTATTGATTTATTCCACAGTGGGTGCAGAACTGTGTGCATTAAAAGTGACCTACTCCTTTCTAGAAGCTTTCTTGAAGTATTTCATTGGCCTCATGAAATGTAAAGTAAATATTACCTGTTTTAAGCAGCAGACCATATTATTTGCCTCCTTGTAAGATGCATATATATATATATGTATGTATATATATAAGGAAATGTTTGGTCTGTTCCTGAGGATATCTCAAGGACCTGTTAGAAACACATTATAGCTGAGAGATGGTCAGAACCCAAATAATTTGAATTTGTTAAGAAATCCTTATGTTTGCAGCTCTGCCAAATGGTGCAGGTTTAGAAAGCATTATGTAATATGTATTTAATCACACATGGGACAACATGTCTCAAGTCCACCTCTACTCAAGTCTGGACAAAAGCATTAGATATTTTCTGTGCCCCAGGACTGGGCTGACCTCTCGCATGCTGTTCCATCCTTAAGGGGACTTCTTTACTCCCTCCCTACCATCACATTTATTTCTTCCTCCACAGCTTTACTGTCTACCCAATTTCTCTGTTTGTACAGTAGCTTGGGAAAATCACTCCAGGCAAGGATTTTGAGTCTCTCAGATATGACGCTGAGGAGATGTGACCTGACACACAGAAGAGAGAGGCAGAAGATGGGGGTTACAGGCTAGTAACAGCTGAAGACTCAGACAACCATGAGTCCCCTTTAGGAGAAAGGGTAGGTTTCAGTGAGTCACCCAAAGAAAAGCATCCTGGTCCTGAAAAAGAAATAGAAGCAGGCAGGATTCAGAGAGCATGCTCTCCTGCTTGAGGCTATGAGCATGCTGAGAGAAGCAGCACTGAAAGAAAAACAAAGATGTGTGAAAATCATTCATTATTTCCTTGGCAGACTAGCAAAGTTCTCTATTACAGAAAAATGGCACATGGGGTGTTTTGTGTCCCAGAAGATGAACACTATTCTGGCAGGCATAACTTTCACCAAAGAGCCAGGTGAACTACCTGGTTTTTACAAGGAATATATCATCTACCCAGTTAAAATCACATCAGTGTGCTGAAACTTGAGATTATGTTCAGAGAAAAAAATAAACACCAGAGGAACATCAGGAACCAATTCATACAGCATTATTCCCCATTCCTCCTATGCACAAAAAGGGCACCATATAGGCCCAAAAAAGGACAGAAATCTTAAAGCAAGTAATTAGGGTGCATTTTCTACAAGTCACTTCTTAGGACAGCAACTCATTTAAACTGCCTGGGCGTCCCAACCTGCAAAGCATAGGCAAGAGTCACCAGGACAGGGATGTCCTTGTTATTTCCATCTCATCCATGTCTCCCACAACAGGAGCATATGGCAGAAGAGCATCAAGGTGAACAAGTGTGAAAAAGGCTAGCTGTCAATTAAGCACCAGTCCCAGGAGAAGGGACAGCAATGGGGAACAATTTATGTAAGTGAGGCAGCTCCCAGGAGAGGGAACAGCCGTAGCACTGAGCAGGATGTGATAAATACAGATTGTAGCAGGTGGTCCAAGAACTGGCTGTGATTTCAGCAACTATTTGTCCAAATCGAACAGAACTGCCTACTGCACAGCCCTGCAACAGCAAAAAAGCAAGCTAGAAAAACCACAAAAGCAGAGCAGAAGATTCAGCAATCACAGATTGCCAGGAGATGAGTTGAATTCTGAAAACATTCCTAAAGACATCAAGAGTATAACAATAGCTTAAGGTATGAACAACATGGAAGCAAAACCAGGCCTCTTGCAACAGAATCACAGATCCATAGTTCTGGCTAGGAATTGACTCCAGAGGTCATTTAGTGCATCCCCTGCTCACAGCAGGTATAATGAGATCTTTTTGGCCAGGCTGTGTCCAGTCAAGACAGATACCTTCAAGGACAGAAGTTCCACAACCCATCTGGGCAATGTGTCTCACTATTTAAGCAACATCACAAACCCCCTAAAATTTTCCCGGTATCTAATTGATAAATCAAAGGCAAAGAGGCCTTGAGACCTAGGCAAATTATAGGGCTGGGCAATCACCAACCATATGAAGTTTAACAAAGGCAAGTGCCAGATTCTGCACCTGGAACCCTGGATGACAGATTGGAGAATGAGATGTTGGAGAACAGTGCTGCAGAAAGGGACCGGGGGGCTGGTTGACAGTAAGTTGGGTATGATGAAAGGCCTGAAATTCACTTTTGTTGAGTATATTAACATTTCCCTCAGCCCATTTCTTCAGCCTGGCCAGGTCTCTCTGAATAGCAGCCTTGCCTTTCTGCATTTTGACCATTGTTTCATTCCTTTTGTACTGTCCAAGCTACAGATAAGATGAATTCTTCTCTCATTTACAGCATCCAAGTCCATGAATTAGACACATTTACAATACTGAAACACTACCCTGCATGTGAGTGTATGCCTTTGTGTATGCATACACACCCACACAGATAGCTCAGGTAATGCAACAACTGAAACAGAAATACTGCAGAATTTGGAGGAGCAGCTGCTCTAAGTGAGGACCAAGGTATCTACTCCAAGCCTAAGGTGACAAGAGCTTTGGGCTTTCCTGACTTTGATTCTTTGGACTGCACCTTATAAAGGCAGCAGCTGTTAACTTCATAAATAATAAATATTTCTGAAGACTTTAAAACATGCCATCAACCAAGGATCATATTATAATTACATCAACAAGTCAAATATCCCTGATGATGATGATATGACATATAGATAACTTCACCTCAAGGTTAGGTCATGAGACATCTAGCTTATCTGTTTTCACATGGGATGAGTCATCACATGTACTCACAAACACGTAAGGTCTTCCTCAAAGACCTTATAAATCAAGAATCATTATTAGCATCCAAGGATTAGGGAAGACAAACTATGGTCAAAAGAAACAGAGGTATATCATATACAGTGTAAAATACTATCTGACTTCCAGTAGATTTGCCATGTGCAATCACTGGTTGGCAAATTGTTTGCAGCCATCTTTCATCACAGAAGAAGATCACAAGGAAAGAAATACTTCAACAGGTTTCTATGCAACTGAAAAACAGTGCTTTGCAAGAGACATTAAGTCAGTGTTTAATCCTGGCCTTTACTCAGAAAAAAAGTAAGGTTTCATTTTGTTTTGGTTTTTTTCCCCAAACTAATTGTTAGATTACACTGAACATTGTTGCTCAGAGAAGTCGTGGGTTGCCCAGAGCAGCTGTGTATGCCCCATCCCTGGAGGTGTTCATAGCCAGGCTGCTTTGAGCTCTAAGCACACCTAGTGAAAGATGTACCAGTCCACAGCATCAGTGTTTGAGCTGGATGATCTTTAAGGTCCCTTCCAACCCAAACCATTCTATGGTTCTATGAACATCTTAATAGGAAGAACACTGTTATAGTTCTCATGTGTATTTACCAGCTAAGTTAAACACTACCAATTGTTCTAATCCTGCAAATATATTACAGTGTCCTGACTAAACTGAGGAGGAAGAGCTTTTCATTCACACAAATACACAGCACCAGGTGTCCCACCTGTGGAGAAGGAGAATCTGCCATCCCTGAAAAGGTGCTCATAACTTACCCCAAACATCTGCCGAAGGTCAGGATCTCGAAAGCGGAAGGGAATGTTAGACACATGAAGTCGTTTTGGAGTGGATTTGCTCTCAGTATTCTCACTGCTCTGTGTCTGTGATTGCTGTCCATCTGTCTGTGCCCCTCCTTCTGTCTGCTGAAATCAGAAAAGACAAAAGTGTGCGCATGAGTAGAAATCACACAAATTACTTTCCCGTGCCTTGTCTACCTCTTCTTAGGCATTAGCACTGCACTTGCAATAGAGCTATCTAGCACTTGACAATTATTTTGATAAAGCCAGCAGCACTTAACAATTGATCTGTTGCTCTTCCCCTCTCTTTCCATGAGTAAACACTAATGAGATCTCAGCCTCCCTCCCCTCTGATCACCTTCCAGCTTAGTAGATTTGTCTTTGGTTTTCTTAAATTGCTTCTCTCTTTTAGCCCATTCTTCCTCACTTCAGCTGCCACCACATGAAAGGTCTAATGAAGAGACGGATCTTTTATATCCTGGAGCCGGGAGGTAGTACCGCCACTCTAATCTCATGTGGCAGGATGTTCATGCAATCATCAAAATCCCACAGCTGAAGTGGCAGCTTTTCACCAGGCTAATACCAGAAGTGCATCCCGAGGCAAAACGGCATCTGCTCTGTCAAGCTCCCTTCAGAGAAATATTACCCCAAAAGAGGATCTATAATTAAATGGTAAAATCCATATAGAAACAGCTTACGGATGTCTCTGATTAACTTTTTGCATACATTTAAGTGAGCCCAGGAACAGGAAACACTCATCACCACTGCAAGACATAAAAATTCCAAGTGCTGCTTTTTGCTACCAGTTCCACAACTAAGAAAGGCAATTTGTTCCTCTGTTCTCAAGTGCTCACTAGCATGGCAAAGAGAGGTCAAGGGGTACACCAAGGGTATTTTTCACAGAAAAAGTACAAGAGGCAGGCAGAGGAATAAGGGAGATCTGTGTGCCAGATGAGTCCCAATGCCTGCACAGAGATTACTGGCAGGAGAAAAGTAAGGAATAGAACCTTAGCTGCTTGTGTGAGCTTAGACTGAAAAGTGCTAAAATTTGAGCACAGCACTAAATACAAAGGCAAGGCCCCTTTGCAAAATGGCTTGATGAGAAAATAGCATTTCTCGCACTTTAGTCAGAACGATGACCTCAAAACCTCAGAGCCACAGAACAAAGCAGACTACAATTTGGTCGGTTTTATTGCTCTTGTCCCTTTCTAAGTGCATTAACTGACAGGCCAAGGTATTCAAAGAGCACCCACCCACTCACTCTGTCTCCTGCTGCTTGCCTCAGACTCCTAGGAGTCAAGCTTTGACTACTCATGTGATACACCTTTAAGTGTCATTTCAACTCTTTATAGATGCCAACCTGACTTCCTCCTTAACCCATCAAGTAAAAAGAAGTCCTACAATACGGCAAGGACTGCAATTGCTAAGAGTCAGTCTTTTTAAGGCACTGTGAAAAAAATATGTGGGCCTTAAAGATATAAGAGTAGGGATGAGGTTTTTGCTGGTTCGGGTCCTTTTTTCTTCCTATTTTAAATATGTGATCTATGTACCAAAGATGAAGAAATCTGAGGGGAGTTGCCCACACCAATTCCCAACCACTGACTGGACTTGTTAAGCTGCTCTGCACATCATTTAATATAGAACACTTCACAAATATTTGGTAACATCTCTTCACAGATAAACTCAATTTACTACACTAAGAAAGTATCTTCTGCCCAGAAATACCACTTAAAGATATGATCTTGAACTTGCATATTGGTTACAAAGCAAGTGTGTATATACAAAGACAAGAGCAAGCAAACAGTAAGCACTGGGGTCTTACCATTCTGAGCAGAGCAATGGCAGCTTTCCATTTCATTTCAGTAGAGCTGTGCATGCAGCACAAAACATGTTTGATGTGGTTAACATAAATTATCTATGATAGGAAGAATGACAATACTGCCCTGACAAGTATGTCTACTTCCCATAGCTGTGCAAGTCTCAGGAGAAGCCTTGCAGAATTAAGTATCTTTATTTGTCTAATACTCATTTACCCCCCCCAAACACCAAATTTTTGAGGAAAAATTTCAGAAACTTTCTTTTTGTCTTATCCAAAAGCTGTGCCATGCATGTTCCCTCTCTTCTCCTTCCCTCACTTCTATGACAAAAAGGTTCTCCAAACTTATAGAGAGTACACCCTAGGAGAAGAATCAATGCAGCAGGCTTGCAATTAAATCACACCACGCTACTTAGTTGTTTTATTTTTATGCCTCCATCAGAGTCCTCTGCTCCTCGGGGCAAATCTGTCCAAGAAGGACAAAACACAGGAGCAGCTTATCTATCACCACTGCATGCGACACTTGCAAGTGAGAACTCCAAAGTAACTCCCAAGAATCACCAATACTCCTGCTAAAAGGGACAGCTACATTAAAATATAGGTTGCACAAGACTGGATCTGCTGATTCCACAGAGGAGGAAGCCAGAACGCTGTTTGCACTCCCCTCCCATCCACGTGTTCCCAGGCAGAGGGCAGAACTCCTTTCTTACCACGGGTGCAATGTATCATGTACAGTGGCCTGCTCAAAAGCACTAACAGCTGTTCCTGCATATGGCAGAGAGCTGCTGCCACACAGGAGTCATTCTGTAGCACGTGAGATGTGTACAGTTAGACAAATGCTTCAAAAAGTAGAAATGACAGAAGGAAAACGGGACCTTGGTCTACTCTTACTTTTTTTAACTGCACTTCATGCTCTTCATGCTTTCACATGCCCGATTTTTCAGCAGTAGTTTAACATTAAATACCTCCTGCTGCATGCTGTAGCTCCCTCATTTCTATCATCCATGGCCCTAAGGTAATATTTGAACTTTCCACCACTGCAACATTAGCTCAACACATTTGTCCACTGTCACACATTCAGCTACAACATAAATGAAAAAAATAGTCTCTTCAGATCTTTTTTTTTTTTCCTTTTACAGTTATTCCTTGGCTTAATTCATTAGAAAGGAGATGAAAGGAAGGGCCTGAAGCCTGTTCTCAGGCAGCACATAACAGAGCCTGGCAGCAGTGCTACCCTGGCCAAGCCAGATGATGAAAGCCCTCATTTCACCACGTGCCCACTCCCCACCTTGACTCCTTCCCCACAAGGTGTTCAAGCTCCTTCTGGCCTCACATCAGCACTTCCTAGTGAGGAAAAAGACCTCTCCTTTCCCCAGAGAATCACCTCAGAAGGACATTAATACATATTCCCTAGGTCCCAAGGCCTGTCATCAGGCAATACAGACATGCTGCAGCAAAGGTCTCACATTTAGGAACAGTACTGGATTCACTGCGCTTCCTCAGCATAGCCTGTGGAACATATACTGATGCAGGTGATAATGCCATTCATGCCTGCACACGCAAGCTTTGAGCTCTGCTCAAGGTCATTGAGAGACACATCAGAGCTCAGGACAGCAAAGCATGTGCTTCACTTTTAACTCCTTGCTGCCTGTGCCCCCAGGTCAGCTCCTCCCTTATACCTGGCAGCAGCAAGGAAACCCTAAGCAAGAAGAGCCGCTGCAAAGAGAAGCATGAATTATATGTGTGCACATACACATGTAAAAGGGGAGGAGGACACCTAGCAACACGAGGGTGTTCCAAAAGGTTTAGGGGCAGCTCTACAACCACCTTCCCACCACTCAACTGGTGGTCTCTATCCTAATGCAGGTAATGAACAACAACCAATTGCTGAGGATTTCCCCTCAGCAGCAGGGAGGCAGGGGCTCTAGCACCACCTGAGCTCTGAGCAGATCTCCATCTGAATGGCTAGACAGAAAGATGCCCCCCCGGTGAGCCAGACAAGCACCGGTGCAACAGACCAACACACATTCTGCTTCCATCTCCCATTTGCTTCTAGAACTGGAACCGCTTCAGATCCAAGTTCCAGACAAACAATAAAACCCCCCATTCTCTCCCCCAGGAAGCAGGCAGTCCAAAATGTTGTGAATCATACTGAGGAGGTTAAGAGCCATAAATCACTGCAAAGAAAATATTTACAAAATACAAACTGTAACTAATAACTATATTTAAAAGGGGATTTGGGTGGCTTACAAAATCTAGGAGACAGACTGTGCTCACTCCACTGCTCTTTGATCAGTCTTGTACCCAAAAAAAGCCAAAGCCAAACACTCAACCTTGTTTGGATCAAGAGCTTGAAGAACTGTGGGGACAAGGACCAAAAGCTACAACTGAGAGAAGGCAATCTTCCTACCATGAAGCAGAGCACAGATAACATGGAAAAATCTCTACAACTTCTAGTTAAGAACCTGTGTCAAAACAACCAGTCACCCACCAATGAACAGAACCCACTGAGGAGGTTTCATGGAAAAACAAGTGAAGAATTAGGCCCTAAACAAACAACAACAACAAAATAAAAAAAATCAATCTCTTTCCCCACCACATTCTACTTAAGTAGGTTTGTGGTCCCACACATCCAATAGCAAATGCCATGGGAACTTCAGCTGCTTAAACACTTGTTCGGCAGATGGAAGACCTTAGGCTTAATTATCACTTTTCAATAGCAGTAAATATAATTTTACAATTATATCCATGTACTTGGTTTTTCAGGCAATACAGACATGCTGCAGGAAAGGTCTCACATTTAGGAACAGTACTGGATTCACCACACTTCCTCAGCATAGCCTGTGGAACATATACTGATGCAGGTGATAATGCCAGCAGTGTTATATTAAAAAAAACAAAAACTGGGGGCTACTTATAGGCACAATTAACTATTATCCAAAATATTATCCAAATATCCAAATATATATCCAAAAAAACAGATCGAAAAATTCTAAGAACATACCAATTAACTTCTACAAGGCTTTTTACTATTTTCCATACAGTCAGGTGAATGTAGGGTATATTTTTTCTGATATATATTTTTTGTTACTTACCTATTTTCAGACATACTCAAGCTTAAGTCATCTTATTCACTTCCCTCATTAAAGATATACCTCACAGAACATAAATCTAACATAGGAAAGCACATAGGGAACTTTGCTACCAGTGCTGCACAACACCCCTGATGTATCCAGTAACATTTTCAACCCAAATATTGGTATTTCTAACAATATTCTTTAGTGCTTTTTTCTTTTCTCTCTCAATGAAGTGGTGAAATGGAGCCCCCAGAAAGGCTGCTCTGCTGCTCAGATTATCAAACCTCTTGAGCAGTGAGTAGTTCCAGCCCATTCCTCATAAAACAGGGATGCCCTGACAAGGTGAAGGAGACAGGAAAATTCCCAAGCTAGAGGTCACCCCCTGACCACTCCACTTATAGTGGCAGAAGAACTGCCACACAGTGACAGACTTAAGATCCATCCAGCCCATTATCTTCTTTCTAACAGCAGCCAAATACGTGGCATCTGTGAAAAGATGCAAGAACAAGGCAAGTTTTCTCCAGCAAACTAAGCCAGCTGATGTCTCAACTTGCAAAGCATCCTGTGGACAAGAGCTGCAATGCTGATTTCTTCATTAGATGGAAAAATAAGTAGTAAACCCTGTTCTTTTTTTCATATATGGCACCCAATTATTTCCCATGTGCATCCTAGTAAGTGAAAATGGGAAAGCTCTATATTTTAGTTGCTTTACCATCCAATCTTCTATGTACTTGTCATATATCTTTATTCTTGACAGCTTTCTGTAAGTGAAGATTTCATTCCTTTGCATAAAGAACCTGCTACATCCCTTTCATCATCACTTTTATCCCTCCCTGTACTTCCACTAGATCTGCTATAACCTTTGAGAGATACGCAGAAGATCCACAGCTATATACTCCAACATGATGATATTTGCTGACTTATTTCCCATTTCTCATTTTTAAATCTGCCTCACTAGACACAAGTCCGCAAGTGCTGACAATCTGCCTCATATTCAAAGCAAACTCTTGATGTTAAATGTCAGGCTTTGCAACCTCAAGACAGCAATTTCTAAGCCGAGGTGGCCAAACAGTCAGCAGCAAACTACTTATTTGAAGCTAGTTCTTCCTCATGTCTACCTGCTCAGCATTATCAGAAAATAACTGATGACATTCATTAAACATATTCTTCACCTGAAATACCTCACATGGGCAATTGCTTTAATTACTTAAGGGATGAAAAGTAATTACAGAGGAAAATTCTGCAAATTCAGTCTAGGCAAGAAATACCCAAGGGGAAGTCATCATTATAACACCATCCATGTGTTGCAAAAGTCAGTTGAGGAATCCTGGGTGTCATTGCCTCTCTTCTTTCTAATCTCTTGCTAGACGTACAAGTCACAATCAGATGACCAAGCACCTTCCCCGTCTTGCTTCTGAACATGACATACATGGGCTCCCCACCACAAATGTGTCTTCTTTGAGAACTTGAAATCAATATCCCTTTATAGTACAGAAGATGAGTTAAATACATTCCAGTACAGCACATCAAGAAGCAGAGACACAACGCTCTGTAATTAAATAATGCTTTATACTGGTTCATGACAACGTAACACCAAGGTGACAGCACCTGCCATTTTCACGCGAACTAATTTACATGAACTTATTCCTCTACTTCTACACCTCCAGCTGCATTCCATAATTTATACAGACATACAAATTCTTCCCTCTGACATTAACAAGAGAAACAAGTTGAATAATCAGCTTGCAGTATTAAGTGCATTGCATTTACTACCAAGCAAGCTTTTTTAGTTCAGCGGATGATTAATCTTCCCTCTTGCGGGTAGAGTACCAGGAGATGCAGAGAACTGACAATTGCTCTCGGCTTCTGGCCATGCTCTCCACATGCTTACCTTGCAACAACAGCATTTGCTGGATCCCTCCAAGAGCTGCTCTAATTCATTAACCCAGCAAAAGAATTGGACAGCTTTCTGCCAGGTCAGTGAATTAAAGTGGCTCATGTAAGGAATGCCAGAGACAGTAAATAGGAGTGGGAGTTTGCACTTGGAGCCAGATCTCTCCTTTCTGACAGCAGTGAATCTCTTAGATCAGCTCAGCTGCCAGAGGTACTGCAGCCTAATTAGCATCTCCCCTTGCAGCTAACTGTGCTGGGTGTTTCCATTAGGGTAAGAGCACTAAGGTAAACCAAGAAGGGGGATGGGGGAAGAAACCAGGCAACCCAGCACCCTAAGTGAAATGCTGAGCATCAACTGTTTAAGAGAAGGGCTTCAACAGGCAGACCAAGTAGGCCAAATATGGTCCTGTACCTCAGCCTATTTTTAATCTAGATCTTTCAGCTGTGCTCTGGGACAGTATCAAGAGAAAGGACAGATGCTTGGACATGAAGACTGAGAGGTCTTCCTGCCACATGCCAGGCAAGAAACAAAGCCCCACAGATGAGACCTGATCCTAAAATAGAGATTCCAAAATACGAAGCTGTTTGTATTACACCAACTACTGTGCCAATTTCTTTTCCATGCCGCAATCCTGAGACCTCTGAATGCTTTCCACTACATTCAGACCTCCATAATCAAGTTCATCCTAAGCTCATGATACCAACCAGTCATTCCCCTTTGATCAGGGTTTTAGCCTGTGTAGGAAGGCATGGACTTCGACTCTCAAAGTTTATTTTACATAAGTTCACCTCTCATCTTTGACCTCAGGCTCCCAGACCACTGTCTATTAACTCAGACACCACCACTAATCATAAATCATTCTAGCTAACTAGCCAAGTTTCTATGAAAAGGTGCTCCCACCCTGTATCTTAAGGGCCCTGTTACAGACCATATGACATTGCTAACGTCCTACCAACAAGATTAAGCCCCCTTTCTATGAGCGACCTTTAATCTATCCCCATGTCCTTAGTAACTTTTGCAATTATCCTAAAGGCTATCTGCCTGAAAAGCGGGAAAGCCTCGCCATCTGACCACACCTTTTGCTATCTCCCTCTGTCCTGCTAACACGACCAACCACAGGCCTTGTTCTTACAAGCAAGTAGGGAACTTATCTGACCAGCTGAAGGAATTTCTGAATCATCCCATGAAAGCACAGGCTTGAAGCCAGCAGCTAAAAAATCCACTGGCTGTTGAGTCTGGGGTATCGCCTTCACACATGTGACAGCAGCTGTGCTTGTCAGTCACAATAATGGGAGGGAAAGATCATACCTCACCCATGATGGCTTTTTGCTCTATTAAAGTTAGCACTGTTGTTTGAGCAAGATGGTAAAATGGTTAAATGAGAAGATGCCTTAAAGCAAAACAGTCTAGTTCACATTGACTGAACATGTGTGTCAAACAAGTAATGGGAGCACACAGGATGGACAAAATGCTTAACATTAGCTGTAGATGTTTAAGATGAAAAAACCAACCTGTTCTGCTGTATTTTAATAACCTTCTTTAACTTGAGTAACTACTGAGCCTTCTTGCTTCCCCTAGGTCCTACACCATTAATCAGCGTACTGAGGAGAAGAAAAGTTACAAGGAATTACATCCTAAGGCAGCCCACAGAATCAAAATAACTTCTTAGAGGAGTCCTAGACAGAAAGATAAAGAGACTTGGAAGATCCAGGATGCAGTGGATGTGAAAGTCTGGTCTGTGAAAAGCCCCTGGTTGAGGCACTTTTATCCCTGCTCCCAGAGGTTTCTTCATGTGCCACCATCTGGGATCCTCTGGGTTTGATCAGTCCCAGCCACAGCAGCCACAGCAACACCCTTGTGTGTGCCCTTACCCTTTCCCAGCCACTTATGGCCACAAAGCCTGACTCTGCATGCACAGCTTGCACATCTTCAACCACATCAAACAGTAACTCCAGACATGCACACCTGTTTCCAACAGCCAGTACAAGTGCTGTGTGTTATTCAGCCTATTTCTTGGATAAACCCCTGCCAGTCAGGCTCTCTCCACAGACTCCTGGCAACACCACTGCCTGCCAGCAGTCTCCCAGCAACACTCCCTCCCGCACAGATGGGCTCCCAGTCCCTCCTCACAGGCTAGCCACAGGCTGTGGGCTCCTTGGAGCCAGCATTAGTTGATGAAACACAGAGCTCAGCCCTGCAGAGCCACAGAGATGGCTCCTAATATGGAAGAGGAGCAGGAAGGCTGGCAAGAGCTTACATCCAAGGTCAAGGCTCACATCATTTCCATTAAAAAGAAATGCTCTTAAGCTCTGGACAAGGAAGGGAACAGCAAAAACACATGGGGAAAGCCACTGCTCTGTTTTTTATTCCTTGTTTCCAGCTTTCTCATCCAACTGGCAGTGCCTGAGATAGTTGTTTGCAGGAGATGGGCAACCCAAATCTTATGTGTTGGAATGGTATTGCACAATCTGGTGCTAAAACAATGACTTGCATTTCTGCACGCTGCATCAGCTCTAAGTTTTATTTCCTGCCTGGTCTTTCCTTATCTACTTTTTTGTTTTGCCAAGCAAGGCACCCTAAGTTCCTTTTACACGCTACCAGTGTGCCTTACACAGTTTGTACTCTTTTCTTCTTCAAAATGCCGAAGTTGTGGCATTCCCAGGAAGAAATCAAAGATATCTTATCGAAGCCATGACCAGTGGCGCCAACCACACAGCCACTTCCCACTGCGGAAGGAGCAGAAATACACATCAGGAACCATGAACACTTGAGCTGGCACTATCGGCTCTTCCAACCGTTGGCACTGAATTCATTCAGTACTTACCAGGGGGAAAAAAAAAAAAAAATCTCTACAAGCCAAACACCAACTACAAGTAAAACTGAAAGCATTAACAGATTAAATCCGCCCCTGAGCACCGAAGGCTCTCACCATAAGGCTCTTTATTAGGAAGTTAAGTCTTAACAAGTGGCTTAAGGGGTGGATAAAGCCTTTCCTGGGATAATCTGCCAGCATGTTGCCCAGTGCCAGTTCCAGGCCATAGAAAGAAGAAAGAAAATATCTAAGATGATGAAAATCTTGGTTTGGCAAATGGACGACCAGATGAGAGCTCATCTCCTATCCTTGCTCCCCAAAGCTCCCTGCTGTCCTCAGAAAGTCGAAGAAAAGTAATTTTCTACTTTGTTAGCTTCCTGAAAACAAAACTACATTGGGATTACACCTAAAATGCATGTGCTCACCCTAATTCTTTGTACTGTCAACCCTCCAGAATCTGCCTCCATCACATCTATTTGAACCATTTGCCAATTAACACAAAGTAATTAACACTTTTGTAAGAGACTGTCTTTGGTGACAATGCCACCATGGTAAAACCACCATGATCATGATTTCAAGTACTACTGCTCTCTGCAGGCACCAGTTTACAAGGGGAACATGCAAAAGGAGAAACCCAGTAATGGAAGGTCAGAAGCCACGTTTTGTTTATAATTCTCTCCTTTCAAGTCTACTGCTGGTCTACTGCACACTTGAGAAACAGCAATCTAATCACTGGCTGCTTTTCCCCAAAGCACTGTGCCGTTCTGGCTGGGCAGCCTTGTGCACTTACTGCAAGAGATCCATTCTGCGTGCTGGCCGTGTTCGTGCTCTGCTCTCCGTGGGGCTGCGTGCTTCCGTAGAGTGTCAGATTGTGCTCGCTGGTCTGGCCTGCATAGTCCTGAGTGTGTGGCACCCCATACTCTGTGGGAATCCCATTCTGTGGGGGTGGCGGAAATGGGATTGTGGTGAATGGCTGAACCATTGCATCAGGAGTTGCTGACGGCTCCTGGTTACCCTTAAGAAAGGAAAAAGGAGAAAACAGCTTTATACTACTACAGAAGATAGATCAAAACATCAGCCTGAGAAACAACACACACGTTCATGTGAATATCCCACCCACCGTCACCATAGTGTTCCACAGACTTCTATTATCTCTCCTATCAAAAAGCATATGCCTTGCTCCTCTGAGCCATGACACTGCTTTCTTAATCTTTTCAGGGCAATTTTCTTGCTACTGGGTGGCATATAGAGAACAAATTACAGGGTTTACAGATTGCATACCCCTGTGATCTCACACAAAGCTTTACACACAGTAAGGTGTTATTTCAGAAGAGGGAAGACACACTCACATATTGGAACAGAGAAAGAAACACAGAAGAACAGCATTTCTCAACATCCCTAGAAGTACCATAACTGGGTCCATCTCCTCCAGCCTGACCCTCACTGCTCACAAGCAAGCACATCGTGTGGTTCAGAGCACACCTCTCTGCTATGTTACAGTGATAAAAAGTACAGTTTTTAAAGCCCATCTGTGCAGAAGCCCCCTCCTTTGCCCTGGCAGCACTGCGTACAGAGCACAGGTATCTGTTGCTGGAATATCCCATTTGCTTCTTGCTGGCCATGCAGGAGACACCAAAGAGCTGTAGGGAAACAAGCTGAGATCATAAGCCAGCCACATAGTCACTCTCTCCCAATCCTGAGCATCTCTACAATCACGCAAGGCATTAATTACCCACTCCTCCCTCAGCTTAGGGTATCCCACAGAGACCTCTTGCATAGTGGACTTTTTAGAAGCTTTTAGCACTGTCTTAGATGTAGCTAACACAAATCAGATGACTCAGAAACAAAGAATTGACCATGCAAAAGATATCCCCAGAAGACAATAAAAATGCTACCCCACCATATCAGAAAACCACAAGAAGGAAACAAAAAAGCATGCAGCCCTGCAACCTCTGCATGGATCTCACCAAGGGGGGAACTGCATTCAGCCACCCGGGGTGAAGGAGAACAGCCTTGACATTGAAGCCCAACCCTGGGAAGCCCAGGCTGCTGCACTGTTCCTACTGCTTTTACCGCCGCAGCAGAAAAAAAATCTACAGAAAAGATTTATGATAGGAGAGCTGTTTGATTTATGTGCGTGTCAACAGACTAATCCTGATTTTAAATTTTGGCTGCTGTTCCAGCCCTAGGTTCTCCCCCACAAAGCCTGGAGGTGCTCAAGGCTATTCTGACACCAGCATGCTTAAATCAATGGAGTAAAAGCGAAATAGACCTTATCCTGTGGATAGGAAAGGCAGAGTGGGAATTACCAAGCAGCCTTTCAGCAGAGAGCATGCAGGGGCTGACGGACCTCCAAAGAAGCCGGACAAACCTTTCAGTCCCTTTATCAGCCTACCTGCAGCTTTCCCTTCCAGGCAGAGGAAACAATGATAAACGCAGTGCACCTCCAGCCAGCACCGGGTCATTCAGACACTGGCTGAATCCCAAATTTGTTCTGACATTAGTCTATCTGGTCTGCCTCCCCTGGGGGCCACGTGGCCACGCGCTCCTGCAGCTGGGGAGAAGGAGAGGGAAGGGCATTCAATACCACTTAGCAGAGCCGAGCTGCAGCCTTGGCCCGTGCTGAAAAACGGACGGTTTCAAGTCCAGCCTTGCTGCCTGCAGGAACACGAACTCCGCAGCCTTATCTGAGAAAGAAAAATTCAGGCGAGCCTGCCAGCTGTGGCCAGTGCTCAGCTCCTTGCACGCACTCGCCCAAGCAGTTGCAGCCCTGCGTCGCGTGCTCGCAGCTCTGCAGAGGTTTCTTCACGCACCAAGCACATTTTCTGAAAGCAGGACAGGATTTTTGTTTCCCCCTCAAAAAAGGAGGGCAGCTCCACCAGCCCTCCAGTTCCGCTCATTCCTTTGCTATTCTCAGCTTCAAAGCAAGCCACTTCTGACTCGACCTAACCCATCACCAAGATCTGCAGAGTGAGTTCTAAAGCAGGAGGCAGGACAGGCAAAATTATGGCAATCCCACTGCAAACCAGGTACCAGTAATCCTATTGCTCATCTGCTCAGACTGTTTATCCCCTGACATGACAGCTCCATTCTGTCCACATACTGTCTCCTTTCCAAGCTCTTCTGTTTATAGTATTTCATTGTATTTGATGGTCTGCATTCTTCCGTACAGCCCACATTGTCTGCCCCCCTTTGTTACGTTTCAAATAGGAGCTAAATAGGAAACTGACTTTTTATTTTCAATGAAAAATTTTTCCACAGGAAAAACGGAGGAGCAGAAACTATTTCCAGTCTTCTCATAACAAGCTAGATTTCCAAGCCAGCAGCATCTCAGGTCAGAGGAAGAGAATGCTGATTAGCCCCAAACAAAACCTATTCTGCCATTCTGTCAACAGTGCAGGGCTGCTCCCCAAAGGACATAGTCCAGCATTCTGTTCAACCTCACTCTGAGACTGTTTAAAATGCCAGCTCATGAACCTTACATAATCTTACTTTCAACGTTATCACCCCTTAGTTAATACTGTTCCTCCCAGTTTAAATGTATTTTAATCTTATAATTGAAGAAGGGAGAGAAAATATTTATCTACAAATGTTTAAAGGATGAAAAATGCTTACTCCCTCCTCTGTTGCTTGTGGCATTTTGATAATACGTATTTATTTTGAGTTTAATCACACCTCTCAAGCCAAAATATCTGGTAACTTTTTTTATTACTTGTCTCTGACCTTACTAAGGCTTTTCAAAGAAGGATTTCTGGTGCAGAATAAAATGTTTCTAATACCATTGTCACTCCCCCACTCCTCAAATCACTAACATGCAAAAATCATATCTTTTATTACAAATGCATCCTTCATTTAATGTCTCAGGTTATCTGGAGATCTATCATTATTATATTTGTCCAGGTTTCATCATCCCATGGAGTATCTGTATCTCAAATTATTTTTCTCTTGATATGATTATGGACATATTTGCCATCTGATTTTTTTTTGTGATTTTAATTTCCTTTGATGCTTTAGAATTACTTTTTTCTGTTTCCACTAGCATCAACAGAAAAGGACTCCTGATGAGATCTCTGCAGGTTTCACAGCGTACTGATATCCTCCAAACCCAGAGAAGACTCTACCTCTTCTGTTATTCTACCAAATTTCAACATTTGCACAACACTTCATATTTTCAAGAGCTAACACAGAACACACACAAAAAAAGTTCCCATTAATCTTCAAACATAGAACTTGAATTCTTTTCCCTACTTCTAAACCACCACATAAAATTCTACAGTCAGGGGTGCTGCTTCTCACACTTCTCAGGAGGTTCAGAGAGCATGGAGAAACCCTCAAATTTCTGAGTAAAGAATTTCTATCCAATCTTGACATATCTCACTGCATTGCCAGTCCTCTCTGTTTTAGCTCACGAAGATGTCTTAAAAATGCAACAAGAAACCTAAATAGGCATGTCCAAGAGCAGTCACCATCCCCAAGCTTGCACAAGGATGCTACCACAGGACTAGGAAAACCAGGGTGTAGCTCCCCACAAATACTACTACCACCTTAAAATTCTGTGATGGCATGAAGCAAATTCTAATCAATGTTAAGGAGCAGATAGACACCTCTCTTGGCCACAATACATCAGGCTGGCAGTCTCCAGCAGGTGAATGTGAGGGACATTTGGTTGCAGGAATAATTTTAGCAGTTCCAGATTAACTAATTAGCTCTGCCAGTTTGCACTGCCATGCACCAACCACGATAGCTGCCATCCCATGCTCAAATTGGGAAAGGCTGTTCAGTGCAAGTGAAACAAGTGAAACAGTGTAATTAGCACACACTCCTTAAAAAACAAAACAAAAACACTTCAGGTACGATATATGTTAACCTGTAGTTCAAAGAAAAGCAATAATTCCTGTGTTTTCTATTACTTCTGTTGCTCTGTTCCCACAGAAATCATTCATTCACATCAGGTAGGAATTCAATGCAGCTGCCCCCTTGCAAAATGTTGGCATCTCATTCATGAGCACCCAAGCCCTCAGGGCACGAAAAGGATATGGTTACCCATCTGGGCTCTGCTTTCAGGCTCCTATTCTCAGTCCTACAAAGGTCCAGGCACGTCCTCACAAGTGCCAACTTTCTTCTTTAAATCAGGGGTTTGCCTATACAGATCAGTATAAACCCATCCCACATTTTGTTTAAAAAACAAATCAGCTAAAGCAGTGAAAAATCCCTAATGGGGACACATTTCTAAGAGCTTATGCAGCCTTAAGGTAATTAGTGAACTTTGCAGCTCCAAGCTAAGCAGAGGAACAATGAGTAACCAATGAGTAACTGCACGTGGTAGTAGTACCTTGTGGAAGGGTGGGAACTGGGGATGACAACTCAACAAGAAATAACATGGTTCAGCAAATGTGACACAGGATGAATTCTCTCAGCAGACAGCAGGTGGTGATCCAAGATCACGGCACTAGAGCACCAAGAGCGAACACCAGAAATGTACACAAAGCCTCCTGCTTCCATAAAACTGTCAATGATCAGCCTGTTCTGTGAAGGAGTTTTGTTTTCCTCATTAGAGAAATGGGTTTAAGTAGAGGGATATGAAAGGAGCCTTATAACAATGCAGCTCCAGATCTCTTCTGTATTGCTATGCCATAATATGCATAGATAGTAAAGCCTAACCAGGCAAATAAAAAATTATACTCCTGGTAAAGCTAAACCAGTACAATTTCTGTATAGATGTGGCAAACTACCACAAGGTAACTGGTCTGTGCTATCCATAACCCCACTGTGAGTCATCAGTATCACAGAAAGGTGCAGGGAAATGGTATGGCATATAAACATTAAACAATCTCTTTAAAATGCCTTTGAACTCTGCTAACCCCCAAATCACTGGGATAGATGTGAGTCTAAGCCTGTTAGTGGAATGGGGTTTCTAATATGTATGTCTTCACTGAACTAATTTTATGAATCCTTGAAGCAACTGACTTGCAGTTAACGGAGGCAATTAACCTGTTTGTGAAGACCAGAGTTCCAGGCTACAGCTGTTTGCTCTCTGCACTAACCTAATCCCTTCTGTAAACAGCAAAAATGTTTGGAGCTGGGATATGAAGAGCCTGGCAGGAACTTGGAGCTACTGCCCAGCCTCAGCTCTCTGTTAAGAAAGGGATCCTCCTTAGTGAGGGCAATGAGGAGACCATGCTGTCCCTCCTAGAACCCAGGTCACAGGCTCCAGTTGGGGATGCAAACATCACATATGCAAAGCACTGCTCCCTGGTCGTACACAGACAAGAGAGAAAGGGCTTATCATACAAGGCTGTGGCTAAGGAGCATGAGAATAATTAATTAATTAAAAATAGGCTGTGTTTCGCCTCTTCTCACAGATCAACAAAAACTGCTGCTGTAGCAGGTTCTCTTTCCCAGCCCCTTCCAACACAGTCTCCATTCCCAGTTCTCAGCTGCAGCTTCAGAGGGATTCTGGCTGGAGCTGCCACCGTCTCACCTCCAGCTGTGCACTCCTGCCCTCTCTCCCCTGCCAGCCTGCCCACCAATGAGCCCTTTCAGCACATACCCCAGGAAAAAAAAAAAAATTACTCACTTTTTATTGCCAGGTTAGTTTTGTTCCCGGTTAAGAGCGCTGAAACAGCTTGGCAAGGAGTTGGAGGAGAACCAGAGCCAGAAAGGACAGGGGGTGGAGAAGCTTGGGAGGGAAGGGCCATGGGCACCAGCACTTGGATGAGCTCAGGCTGCCAGCAAGCCACAGTCTCCAGCATGCATTAACCCCCTCCACAGGCAATCCCACAATTTGCCCGCCGATAACAAACGTATCAACAAGCATTTTCTTCGCAAATGGGAATGGATACAAAGCAGTGTGAATGATGCTCCCTACACTCACCAGGAACTCCAGCATTATCCCTTGCAGAAAAAAAAACACAGACTGGGGCACTCATTATACCAAAGATAAATTCCACCCTACACTGATGGCTCTCACAGCACAGGAAACCTACGCCTGGGTTTTTAAAACTCTGCTTTTGCTCTTAAGGGCCATGAAGATTCTCAAATACAAGACAAAGCGATGTACAGAATGATGAAGTGATGGCTTTCCAATGCCCCAGACACCCCAAAACAGTGACTTGGCCATGCCAACCCTGCAGGTGCCCACAAACATGATACAAACTCTCTATCCCAAAATGCAGCAATAACACTTTCTCCATTTCGGCCATTTCATTACAGATTTTCTGAATGGGAAGAATGGGTAAAATGCCTACAGAAAAGAAATCTGGGGGTGAAAAGAATATATACAAAGGATATAACCATCTCATATCCTTCATCTTTGTGCAAACCCATTCCTGGATTCAGAGGGGTATGTGACCCTAACCTGACACCCACTCTCCACACTACAAAGGCATTTCTGTTACTCCAGAGAGCAAGACTGACATGCCTGTGCATCTGGGACACAGACTGATAAAAATCAACACTCTTTCTTGGTGTGGGTTGATCATAAAAGCACCTTGAAGAGGATCACAATAATAAGGGACTTTATATTTAATCTGCACATCTGAAGCTTGATCTTTATTTGATCTATGACACACTGTGGTAATAGAAAAGGATGCTGGATTTTGATTCTACTATCACTGGCACGAGAGCAATTTCTCCTGAATCCTCCCAAAGGCAAACCCTAAATCTAGGTAGTTCTGGAAAGATCTGCTGGAATTTATGGCAGTTGTGTTAAAATAAAGGGAAGTTAAATTCACGGGTACACTTTTTCAAATTTAAGTCGGATATAATCGCTCAGGAAATTCCTTTTGCACTGGGTTAAATTAAGCCTCAATAAGCTAATCTTTCTCCAGTTTAAAAAAAAAAAAATCTAAGAAGAGATGCCTGGACTCACACATGCACCTAGCTAACCATTTAAAGGCATGTCTCCTTCAACTTCCTGGTGCAAGCTTGCACTAGATTATCTAATCTTGCCCTTCCTAGATATGAAAAGCAAGGGAAGAACAAGTTATCTTCCAATACACACTCTATCATTCCAGGCCACCAAAAAGTGTTCTGTAAAATAAAGCAGCTGGCCTTTTTTTTTTTTTTTATGCATTTAAGAACTTTATGGAAAAGAAGTTCAAGCCCTCCTTTTGTAGGAAAGGATGAAAGAAAATTATAGTCTTATCTTACTGTTATACACAGGAAGCACTCACTCATCTCCATGCTATCATCACTTCCAGTAATGGCCAACTTTTGCTCTACCCCTGTGCACAAATGCAGGGTCTTGGTGCTGAATGCATGCACACTTGGTAAGATGCCCTTGGGCGAGCTGAAAAGAGGGTTCCTGTTGGATACAGTCAAAGCTTTAGAGTTACGCAACATTAATAAGGCCCAGGGCCATATCTACTTACCAGCCTGAAACATACCTTTCAGATTTTAAAAAGCACTAATTTTTGCTCTTGAAATCTACATTATTCCCCACTCAAAAAAAAAAAAAAGTTAAATGTTACTGGCACAAAGGCAACAAATGCTTTCAATCCATTCATGTTCTCTGGGGTTGATTAGAGAGAATTGTGCTTCAAGAAACATCAGGGTCCCAACATCTGTTTGCATTCCATATCAGGAATTAAACTACCTCTGAGAATTACTGGGGAGAAGGGGGTATGGGTGGAGAACAAAGGAAAGAGTCACCAGAATGGATATATCCTCAGCAACAAAGCCAGCAATTAAGAGAAAAGCTCAGGCTCAATTTTTTGGTCCAGACTGGTCCTTTAGCACCTACCCTGGTTGTGACCCTCCCAGCTCTGCAAAATTTCAAGTGACTATTTTCCACTTAATATTCATAGTCAAACATTCTTGGGGAAAAAAAAGATTTCCATAAGACGACTAGCTTTCAACAAATCAGCATGAAAATAATGTCTCAAAATACTATGAATCAAGTCCTCCATTAATCCAGCAGGCACCCAGGGAGACAGAAGCATGTCCCACACAAGGGAGATTACTCCTCTGTTAGGCAAAGACAGCTAAATTCCTTCTCTGGGACCAGAACTGAAATGAGTCACAGCTAAGGAACAGTGTGCTGCAGATGTGTCACGTATGTTTAACCTAAGCTAGCTGCCATCAACTATTCAGCAGATTAGCAAACCAATCACACTCTCCATTGCATGACTGTGATCCCCTCTCAGGGAAGCAGCAGAAACCAGAGGCCAGTGGTGGGGAAGCAATGGTTACCTGCTTTTCAGGGGAGACCCATGGGTGGAGCAGGATATCTGGGCACTATGTGATACTTTAGATGGCACAGAGGACCCTGTGCTGGTTCTCTGCCTTACTCTAGACAGCTAACCAGTGGTTCCTGGTGCTCCTTAGAAAAAGAAGGGCTACAGAACATGGAAATATAACAGGGAACAAAATACCACCTGGTCCCATGTTATCTCTTGACCAGGCTGGCAAGGTAGTGTCACAGTTAATGTCTCCTCAGCTAATTCTGCAGTCAGATTGCTCACTTCAAACATCTTTGCCTCAAGGGAGAGGGTAACTCTCCAGCTGACATATTTCAGAAAACCAGTATCTGCTTCTGCAACACCAGTCAAGGACCTAGTTGGACAGATAAGCAATTTTTCATCACGTCTCTGCTCTGCAAATGGATTATTGCTCTGCATCTCCGAGTACATCACCAAATCTCAGTGAGTGTGGAGAGTTATTCCTGCAACCTCAAGAATTCAGATGGCTTTCCTGAATGTTTAAATCCTTATGAAGCTCACTCAGCGCCTTAGAAAGATTTGTATCTATTTTAGTGACAAGGATTTCTCAAAGCCCTCGCTATGTGACACAGCTATCTGCAATAGACTCTTCCAGATCTCGCTATATTTCCAGTGCTCTTCCAGGAAGGATTTTGAAGATCACTTTTGGCATCAGGCTTTCCTGTCTTTCTCTCCCCTGCTGTGAAGGCAATGAGCTGAAGGAAGTAGTGAGCCGTGCAGAGGGGCTGCTCTGTGCAGACTTGGCTCCTGGAGGAAGGACAAATCTCAAAGCCCTGTCAGGCAGCTTCACTTATACTGGCCCCTTCAATTCCCCAGATTTCAGCAGGGACAGCAGGGAAATCTTCCCGCCTTCCTGCACTTAACTCCAGCACCACAGAGGAAAAAAGCAGTCCTACCTCTGCTGCCAGAGCAGGAGGAGGAAGAAGGGAGAAAGCGCTGGGAAGGGGAGAACACATCTGGAATCAATTGGAGAGCGCTGAATGCCTTGGAAAGAACTGCAAAGCTGGCAGAAACCATAGAGAGGAGCCGCGTGTTCGGACGTGACTCTGAAGCAAAGGTGGAGAACGAGATGTATGCAGAATACTTAAACACAAAACCAGAGCTCCTCTTGGGGCTCTGGGGCTTTTTTCATGCAAGCAGCTAAACGTCTCAGCCCTGTCATATTTTCACTGCCCCTGGCCTATCATGGGTACGCTCAGAATTCAGTACAGAAGACAGGAGATGAGATGAGACAAACGGGACCCATCTGTGACTCGAGTACCAGGACTCAGTCACGCAGCAACACCATTATATCAAGCTGCTCTCAGGGTGCAGGGCGGAGGAAGTCTGTGACTGACTTGGCACACGTTTTAGAACAGAAATTTGACGGTTTAAAAACACAGATTTCTTCCCACAGTTACTTTCCATTCCAGCATTCTCCTATCTCTTACTAGTCATTTGTTCCAGGAGTAGTTTTCCATTTTCAAAGAAGCCTCCACTGTGTGTCCTGAAAAGCAGAGGTTCTGGAAAGGATCAGAGTCATAGAGAAGCAAATGACCAGTGTAGCAGCCTGGTACGGAGAGTGACTACAGCTTTCAGATATATTACCAACCTGGGGTGTGGGAAACATTGCTACTTGGGTACCTGGCCTTGGCCAGATGAAAAATAAGATATATGCTTCAATATGCAAATTTTTAAAATGGAATTTAAAAATTCAAAAGGGAACATGAAAGAGCTACAGAAATAACCCCAAGACTGGAAAAAGCCACATGGCTGCATACTAAAAACCTTGAAAAGCCCAATTTATTTTGCTTATCATTAAAAAAAAAAACCAGCAGTAACAGATTATTTTATTAAAGTATATTAATTGTGAGGAAAATAAAGTAGATGTTAATAATATTTAATCTAATGAAAAAGTCATCAAGAAAACCAATAGCCAAAAACTGAGTCTGATAAATTCAGCTCTGGTAAAACACACCATTTCATTTTGTTTACTGATTTCTAAATGACAGTCATTAAAAGTCAGCTGGTGAGAAGGACTCAGTGTTTTCCATCTTTTCCTGTCTTTGTGCTGAAAACACTATGTCACCCAAAACAGAGGTACCTAAGTGAGCCATAATGGCCTACAATGCAGGCACAGGCAGAAGAGACAATCTAAAGCCAGATCCATAGGACAGTATCCTGAAAAGCTAACAAAAGCTGGTGGAAGTCAATGCACATAAATTAAAGCTGATTAAACTAAGCAGGCTACACATTTATAAGCATAATGACCTCACCTCATGGAGAGGAACGAGCTACTGAAAAGTAGAAGTGCAGTTTTGTGTACGACCTAATACGACAAACTACCAACCAGCCTTGGAATCAGGGACTACACTTCCCCTCCCCAGCTGCAGTGAGATCCAGTCATGGCACAGCCATTGCCAGAAAATTAATCCAAACAATAGTCATCTGTTTGGTCAAACTCAACTGTCTCGCTCCCTATCTGCTTAAGCACAATGCCCAAAATGGTGAGGAGGCTGAGCATATGGCCAGGGCACAAGGACAATGGGGACTGTTCTTCTCACAGCAGCTCACAGTAACGCTACATTAAGCGCAACTTTGAAATGCACCTGAAAGCCACTTCGTCCCAGAAGAAGAGGCTATGTGGGCATTTAGCATATGCTATTGCCACTACCTGCTTCACTTGTACTTAACTTCTAAAGCATCCCCAAGTAAGCCAGCATAAAGCTAGTTCGTACACAGTGAATTTATCAAGTATCTCAGGAAAGACTTTCCCATTGTTACAAAATCCTTTTAAAGCCTCTTTTCCCCAGGCCTTCCAGCTAATGTATATTTACCACATTCCTGCTGTAACTATGAACCAGTACAGACTTCTTTTCAACACAGGCCACCTGCACAGTTCATAGGTAAAGCTCGAGGTCAGTGGCACATCTGACCACCTTTCAAATGCCTCTTCCTGGGCTGGGTATCACTAAAGCAGCTCCTGCAGCCTCCACACTCAGCAGCACCATTGGAAACATGCTGCTCTCCCTTGTCACCACCATGTCAATGCCTTGGGACACAAACATGTGCTGGTTTAACAGTAGCAACATGAAAAATATTCACATTAAACTACTGCATATCACTGGCAGTCTTGCTTTTAAACTGCTCTAATTTACTGAGGCTAAATCAATAAACCTTAAAAGCTAAATTGATATAAGAGCATCTCATGTCAGGGCATGTCTGTCAGCATCCGCAGCTCCCTTAATATATTACTACATGAGTTCCCCAGAAGTTTTTTCCTTCATAATTCTCAGTAGACCCCACCTTCCACAGTCAAGTGCTTTAAAGGTCTTTTTTCTCCTCCCTCCTTGTACACCTACAGAAAGACAAAAACACAGGCTACGCAAAACTTAAATCCTTTCAAGCCAGTCGGTTTGCCCTTCTGTACATCCCCTTTCACACTCACAGTGTCAGGCTAAACAAAGCCACTCACTCCAGGATACAGGCCTGGAAAAAAAAGCATTAGCATCTGGCAACCAAGAGCAGCACCCCAGCATACGAGCTGGAGAGCAAATACAAGTCTCTGGCACGAAGAGGAAACACTGGGACATATGCCTGAGTGCTCCTGTCAATCTTGCAGTGGGGGAATGCCCGCTTTTTTTTTTTTTTTTTTTTTAAATATATTTTTATCATATTACTGAAAGGAAATGCCAGGGACTGCTGTGGCCCCTGTCCCTTGAGGCTCTACTGCTGCCATCAGGCTGCACTGCCTTTGCAGCAATGAATATTTAAACAGGGCAATAAATATTTCAGAACATATTCATCCCAATAAGAAGTCTACTACCATAAGAGAGATGAGACAACCACACAGGGCCAGGGCTGCTCCCTGTTCTGCCCCTCTGGCTCCCACACCACCTACCCTTCCTTGGCCCTACTTCCTTCCAGCCCTCAACAGGCACCTGACAGCCTCAAATACTCATGAGCACAGCTCCAGTTACTTTCCAAACAAGCAAAAACATATGTGAAAAAAGTAACAAGGTGCTCTGCTTTCCACAGAGGTGCAGAACGTAGCCAGCTCATGCTTTGCTTTCACCTCTCCTGGAGCTTCTGGTTCTTGGGTGCTCATACTCAGGAAGAAAATAAATTTGCTTGAAGACCCCACAGGGTCTTAAATCTATTAATATTGCACCTTAAAAGAGAAAAAACCCTGAGATCACCAAACCCAAAGCTCAATCAGCACCTGGCTGAGAAACAGCATGTGACAATCTGTCTTTACTCCCCACAATTCGCTCCCTAATTTCAGCAGCGCATTCATTCAGGCATTTCTCAGGTGCAAGCAGCTCCACTGGCCTCTCAGTGGGATGCTAACAGATGTACACAGCTTGGCCATCACTGGCACAAATAAAATCAGCTAGAAATCAAGTTTAGGATGTAACAGAGAACCCACTCATTTATTCAGCTATCATCTGCTTATCATTCATGTACTGGGGGATGTTTTGACTATGACAGTGATAAAAGCTTGGGATTTATAAGTAGGACCTTAGCTATGCTCTCAACTCTGAACTTCTTGTTTTTTAAAGATAATTTCAGGGGGTAACTAATATTCTACAGAAAATCTAAATCATATAAAGACATTTATTCAGGATCAAATTTACAGGGCCATGAAACCCGCAACCAGACTAAAAAAAAATCATCTTTTGTAGCAGTTTCCACTGCATATCTACCTAGATTCAAAAGACCTAATATATTTGCTGCTCACACAGTACATGGATAAGGCTTCAGAGAACAAATACACCTACTCTGAGTGAAAGGAAGCCAAAAAGATGCCTTCACAAACAGCAGCCAAAGGGTTATCCTGAATGACAGAGAATCTAGTCTGCCCTGGCTAACTGAGCTGCACCATGGCATCCCCTTTCCAGGTAAAAGCCATAATTAACAGTATACAGAAACAGAGTCTGGCTCTGGCTTTACTGGCACCCACAGACCATCTTTTAAAAGATGATAGTAACCCAACTGCAATCACAACATGCCACATGCTGTCAGAGGTGCCTCTTGGACTGTGCAAGAAGACATTCTTCATACCTGGATCCTGGCCCAGCTCAAGGTACAAGCTGGACACCAAATGGCTCAGCCCTGTCATGGCTTAGGCACAGCAGGGAGCGTGCAAGGTTATGCGACAACTCAGCAAGGTCTGCAGATGCAGTCTTGGGTTAAACTGCTGAATTCACCTGCAGTCTCATTTCAGCTGCTTTTAGACCTTTGAAGGAGAACAGCCGGGTCTTTGCTATGCACAGGAAGGGCCCTGCAGCACACTCAGAGTGAGTTTTCTACTGCAAGCCAGATCTCCTGCTATTTCCTCCCTGGTGCTCATAGCCAAGGGAAGAGACCAAGGCAGCCCCCAAGTGCTGGACAGCCTTCTTGGGATGGCCAGTTTCATACTAATGAAATTCTCTCTCATCCTCCCACTCTGTGGCACAAAATGGCTCCAAAGTGAAGTATTGAACTGTCAAATAGCAAAACCTCTTTCCAGACAGCATTTCAAGGAAGAGCACCTGCCTATTGAATAGATGGATCAATTGCCTGCAGTCACCCTCTGTCCCTTCTGCTCCTGAAAGAGCAGCAGCATTCCCCCAGTTGAGACTGGCCATCAACCACACCACCAAGAAGATGCTGCTTACACTACAAGCATACAATAGCAGTCACAGCAGTGTAATTCAGAGACTGACAACAATCCTGCTGCTTTGCCAGCGGTGAGTCTTGAGATTTTACATCTCTGCTTCTAACTACCACCCCAGCTGTCCTTCATATATCACTGAAACTAAAGGATCCAGTCAGAAATCAGATGCAATCTGGCCCAAAAAACACCTAGTACTTTCCTATCTTATTAAAAGACCTCATACACAGAGAAAGGAAAACATCTTGGAAGATGAGCAATTACCTCACCAAGTAATTTAGAGCAGGAGCCACCATTTTACAGCAGACATCAAAATAATGAGCACTCCTCTGCTGACTGTGCAGCTCCGTGTTATTCCCATGATGGGCTGCATACCCAGCAGCATGTTAACATGGAAAAAAACAGCATCTGATCCCACTCAAGAATAAAAAAAAATACATTTTTGATACCATACAGAAAGTGTTAGAAAGGAAAACAACATTTAATTCTGCAGCTCCCGAGAACCTCTCATGACTCAGAAAATAAATGCAAACAGATGAAAAAGTTGATTTGGATCATATCAGCTTCACTGGCATGCAGGCACCCTGGGGAGAAGGGAGGGAAAGATTTGCCATAGATCAGGTTACCATCACTGACAGCTGACCCAAACCACCACAAGATTTGACCAAACTCTACCCTATCTTCTAATTTTCAAAGGTGTTACTGCCTCCTTTAAGAGATACAATGTGTGAAACATTTACTACTGAGGTCAAGGAGGAAGGAGATCCTGCAGCACAAGTATGTTAAGTAGTCCAGATGATAATCCTCACCACATTAAGAACAAGCCCAATTAACTGAAACAAGAAGAAAGCAAAACTGAATTGTTCTTTTAAAGATGTAGAATTTTCAATGCAAAGCAATGAGGACATAAGGAACCGGAATAATTTCTCTGCAGTCTGAAGCTCCTGCATGGAACAGACGGACAGGCAGTTGCTTTGTCCTAGGAAGATGCTCTTTGAAAACAGATGTCCGTCTGCAACCCAACACACTCAGCTTGGGAATTTAGAGACCCAGCCTGCTGTATGGGCACCACAGTCTCATCACCTGCATGGGCCAGCACAGCCCACAGACATCACTGTCAAACCTGAGAAATGTTCTTCAGCATGAACCCTCAACATCTGGTTTTAACTCTGCTTCATTTGATGGGATCTGAACTGCCCATCATCACAAATTGAGCTTTACTTCTGTCCTATTAAATTGTTAGAAAGTGTTTATGTTCAAAAGTGGCCAACAACAGCATGAGTAGTATCCCACAGTAGCCAACATATTGTTAGCAGAAGTATTCTTGATTTGTTAGGCCTTCAACATCCATTAGATGATTGACAAGAAGACTGATATAACTGA
The DNA here is from genome assembly GCA_013397375.1 of Toxostoma redivivum. NCBI lineage: Eukaryota > Metazoa > Chordata > Aves > Passeriformes > Mimidae > Toxostoma > Toxostoma redivivum. The sequence continues at coordinate 1,616,716 of VXBI01011679.1, forward strand.
AAAATCTCCTTTAAATTCTTTACTATGAAAATTGCTTTTTTCACTTCTTTAGCTAGGACATAAAGCCTTTTCAGCATCTCAGTATTTGGTACCACAGGGCACAAGCACTACCTCCATTGTACAGCCGCGTTGATCTTAGATGATCACAAAGGAAAAGGTTTTGTGCTCTGCTTCTGCTGGGAGTATACTACCAACATCACACCTAATCAATAGACTCATCTCCATGCACTTCTGCAACAGCAGGTCTCACATGAGGGCACAGCTGACCTCACATGAGGGCACAGGAACAGCTCACATAGGCACAATAATCCCTTGGCAGAAATTTGGGACAGACATGGCTGAAGGCAATCCCCGAACCACTTCACAGCTGAATTCTTGAAGATGTCCCTGCTCATTTCAGAGGGGTTGGATAGATAATCTTTAAAGATTCCTTCCAACCCAAATCGTTCTGTGATTTTAAGGTTTTATGATTGGCTACAGGAACACTCTTCTGCTAGGACTGTCTGAACAGTAGCCAGGAGGCTCATCACAACTCTGCATTTAAACCATGTCAATAAAACGTGGTTCTTTCCTGCCACCAGATTCTTTTCTCCTAGATTTAGGCCAGAGAGGATCTCAGAATAATTGTATAGTGACACAGAGATCCTCACAGCTAACCTAGAGGCCTACTACACTTTTGAAAGCCACTACAGCCCTCTACAAACACCCCAGAAGAATGAAATTTATCTTCCTCTATGCTCCTCCAAAACATTAGGAAATTCCTATTACTCAGTTCTAGCTATTCTTCTCTGCGTTACAAGTAACACAGCTCAAAGTTTCCTACCCACCCACTGAAAAAAAAAACCACTGGCTTTCTGTGCACTTCTGCTTTAAGGAGAGGTCTGGTTGGGAGATGTGTTCTTGGCCACATCAGCTGCCAAGCAGGACCCCAGCTACTCATCAGGCAGGGAGGTTTGGAGCTGGCAGGCAGGAGGGCCAGGCAGGCACGGATCTCAACAGAGAGCTCGGATCTGCAGCCTTCAGCACAGCTTTCTCCTGACCTCTATGCAACACTTGCAGTAACTTCTGCAGCTCACTGTCAAAACCAATTAAGAGTACTCTTAACAAAAACCAAAAAACTTTCCTGAGAAATCACAGCTGAGCTGAAAGGGACAGTAAAGTCACTGCCTTTCTCACCTCCCAACAGCAGGGCTCATTAGAAGACCTTCATTTTGTCTAGGGCCAAAGTCACCATCGAGCTGCTCAAAGCTACAGTTTCAGACTTAATGGAGAACATGGATCATGGATCTTTAATCTGCTTAAATCCGATTTAGATCATCTCATTGAATAAGACAAAGTATTCAGAAGTTTTGCTTTCTGATGAAGCCCTGAGATCTCCACAGAATTTTTTCCACCCTTCAGAAGTCCATGTTCCCAGATAAATTCAGGCTCACACCCCTTGTAGCATTTTGATCAAAAGAGGCTTTGAAGACCTAGAGCCCCTCAGAAAAATTCTCTTAGGATGAAAGTTTGCAACTGGCTTTGGATGACCTAAATTCCTTCTGCCACCAAGAGAGTCAGCCCCTCCTTGACTACACCACATCAGTCACACTTAGTGTATTCACAGTCTGTCACCCATGTCCCTGTGAAGGACACACGGAGCAAGGAGCTGTCCAAAGTTCTCACCACAGCCACTACCTTCACTTCAGTCACTACCTTCCTCATTCCTCTGTCTCACCACACCACACTCTTTGCAACAGATTGGCTCCATCACAGAGTCTAACATGATGCTGATAAAGTACTAATACTCCCCAAGCAAACTTATATGAAAGGAACTCGTAGAAATACTTTTCCTCCCTTTCCCACTGCTTCAAGATAGAACGCATCATCCTGGAACAGGGTGCAAACAGACCTGAGAAAGGATTTGCAAAGCAAATGTAGCAACAGCACCACACACGAAGAAAAGCAAAAGGGAAAGTTAAAGCAAACAAATTTGCATTAAATATTTGAGCACTAAGCAAAGCTAACACAGCACAGTATCTTATAATCAACCAACAGTCAACAAATAGAGTAATTCACTAATTTCACCAAATTAACATGCTGTTCCTCCAATACCTCCTGATTCAGGCTGGAAGAATTTTTTTTTTTTTTAAAGTTCAGATAGATTTAAAACTATGCCTGTTGAAACTGAAATCCTTTCCCTTGCTGCCCTAGTTATCTCAACCACATTTTATAAAGCAGGAAGGGACACACACTGAAAAACAAAAGCCTTTCATACTCCTGCTCTCTAGTATTCCTAAGTACTTTGCATAATTATTCAGTTTTGATAACTTCCTTTCATATGATGCCATAGCAAAAATGAGAAAAGCTACAAAGAACAAGTCAAATTAATGGTTTCACTCTTCGTGGAGGGTACATTAGACAAAGAAGGACTAGTAATATCTAAGAAATCCAAACTCCTCTCCAAGGCATTTTAAAATCTATCTTTTAAAATAATTTAAAGCACGTTTTGCTTTTAAGACTGGAGGGAGAGCACAGGCCTAGATAAGGAGCTTCGGTGAGACCTGACAGGTGAATGATGGCCTATGCACTCCGTAGGTCAGACTCTGATTATCTACATCTTGGCTAATCAAAAGCAATTATCTGAAAGTCAAATATGCCCTCCAAGTCAGGCAACTCAGGGAGACCAGGACTTATATACAGCACACAGAAATCCTAAACTCTACAAGACCACAAGTGCAGACACTATGAATTTTAAGCAGGATAACCAGGAGGACAGTTCAGAGGGTTTTAACCATACTCAAGACTCCCAGCCTGAGGGCAGACTTCAGAAGCTAGAAAGATTACCCTTGCAATTACTCGGGACATTTTTGGTGTATCCGTGCACCCTCAGATTACAGGCTACTTGGAGTGCAATTCCAGTTAGGTATTTAGAGACTACTTGGGGTAAAAATCTCCATTACAGGCACAGCTGGTAGACCTAGACTGACTACTTCCCATTGTAGGACCCAGTTTTCAGTTGTCAAAATTCTAAGACACCATTCAAATTGAAATTTTTTTTCATGCTCTCTGTAAATGATTTTGGAGTTAGTGATTTCTTTTTTACTTAAGCCATAGCAATCCAACCTGAGAAAAAAGCAGAAGGCATATTTTGTTTTGTATATGATTAAGGGAGGATGAAACCACCACACACACTTTGAAAAGTCTGAGAGAACTTCTTATATAACAAAAATTTGCATTTCAGGAATCTTTATTAGCCACCAAGATCTGACCAACATTATAACAAAAGTATGGAAAATTAACAGCACCTGTCTTACATCTGATCAACTAAATCTCCCAGTAAAGCCAAATGCAATGGTCAAAAAAGGCTAAAAGATAAAAGAAATAACAGTATGCAAAACCTGCTAAAAAGGAAAGAACCTATTCATTCTTTATATTCCTCACAGAAAGAACAATTGGTGGCAAACAACTATAGGTTAGATACTAGGAAAGACTTAGCAATGCTCCAAAAGGCCAGCAGTGGCATTGCAAATGCTTTTAAGGCAGGAATGATTTAGATATTGTTTAATTTAACAGGAAACAGAGATGCTCTTAAGGGTGGCTGGCAATGCCACTTGCACCCCATTTTCTGTGATTTCATGCTCTCATTTGGGGATCATCCACAGCTTCACAGGAGATACTGGCCATGTCAGATCTAGGTCTGGAGATCACTGACAGCAGAGAAATGATCCATCTCCAGTACTTTGTACCATCTCCTCTGCAGGGAGGATGTAACATCAAGAAGCAGTTACCCACCTCAAATCCAAAACCACCAAGAAACAGACCTGTAAGTACAGCAGGAGAAAATTAAACTGAGACAAGAAGCCTGAGCACTATCAGCATAGGCAGCGACAGTGAGCAAAGAGATAGAACAGACAGTATGACTGCAGCAGGAACAGAAAAGGCAAACTAAATGAGGAATGAAGGGAGTGGGTGGAGAGTTAAAAAAACCTATGACAAGGAGACCGTAGTGAGGACAGGGAGGAAAAGGAAGAGAAGCAAAGAATAACCATGTCTAAAAATCAGCTGAGAAGGAACTGAAGTGATCAAGGTAAAGTAGTAGTCTGCCAAAACAGGAGGGCATGTAGCTAGAGAGGAATGGAGACTGGGAGAGTATGGATACAGTATGGCATGCATGGGACAAGCCACTGACCAGGGATCATGAGGAGAGAGCAAGAGGAAGAAGCAGCATCCATCCATCCTCCAATGATGGAGGGCAGAGGTCACACAGGAGAGGTCACTCAGGGGTGGAAGAGAGAAGGAAATGTGCATACTAGTGTACAACCCCAAAGCCTAAACCAGAATCTAATATTGCAAAATGTCGCCACTCCTCTGTTGTCAGCAAATATACAAAACCAACAGGCAAACACTGATCAAGCTGGCCTGCACAGAAAATGACAGCTAATTACATAGTCAGTCAAAGTGGCAGAGGTCTGTGGGTTCTATCTGAAATGGCCAACTCTGCCACTGATAACTTGCAGGGGTCATCATGGTACCACATACACTGAAGCTGATGGGGACAGTTAAAGGGTTGTCTGTTTTTTCTTTTCTTTCTCGTGGAAAAAAATAGCACACAAACATGTGATTAAAGAGTATCATAAATAGCCACAGAAATAAAGAGAACAAATGAAGGTTTCTTTCCCGACTTAGAATACAGAAATGCCCTGGAATTGAAATGCCTCCCCATTGCCATCTTGATCACTCTCAATTCAGTTTAAGAATAATTTTGCTTAATGAAGAGTTTTTGAAAAGAAAAAAAAGATCAGGTATTAAGCAAAGCACACTATTGAACAGCATTTGTCCCATTTTCCTTTATGCAGGCAAAACACACTCTCTTTTCTAAAAGCTTCCAGTTGAGCATTAATTGCTCTGGCTTCTTTGAACCCTACAAAACCAGCCTATATATGTCCTGCCCTCACTGGTCACAGCACAGTATCCAACAGCCCAGAAAAAAAAAACATCCTACACAGCAAAGGATCGTAAGTGACTCTACAGGAGCATACCAAAATACTTTTGGTAGGAAGATTAACATTTCTCTACTCTGATTCCAGGGAACATGTCTGAGAGAAAGAATACTGACTACATCCTTCTAAATAGTATTTGTGAGAAGACTGACGCAAATTAACCATCTCCTCCCTGGTACTCAGACCTCCAAGGAATGCTTGTTAGTGAAATCTGTGACTCTGCTGCTGGGAGGTAAGTACACTAAGGAACTCATTGCAAAGGGGCAGTCAACTGCACATACCATTTGCTGGAAATGGATCTAAAACAGGAACATGGAGCATTTTACCCGAAGCAGTCAGTAAGATCAGAATCCATGTCCAAAAAACATCACACACAGAGACACCCACTGCAGACCCTTTTGCATTGGTGTCAGAATTTTACAGTAGAAGGCTGGTCAATACTAATTAAATGCAATGGAGCCATCATGAATTAATAACCTGGAGGGAAAGATGATGTTGGTTTTAAGGGCCTCCCTCCTTTGCAACCTTGAACTTTTGTAATTTTTGGTAGCTCACTACAACCTCTTCACTGATCCAGATATTTCATAAATTAATAGTTCTTAAAATACAATTTAAACTGTATGTTAAATTTACACAGCCTTGGAAATCAAATATCACAGCAAACTTAGGCATCCTCATTTCTCAATTCCCGGGGATAACCACCTAGTCACCTGCAGAAGAAATGCACTAGGGAGCAGCGAGGTTATTTCTAGGACAGAGACTCAAGGAAATGGCAGTGCTGTATCAAGTTGCTTTTCTCCATCCTGCCTAGGAAACGTTGAATACAGCTTCTGCCATCCCAAGGCAGCTCTACAAGCACCTGCAATGGTTCACTTCTACTCCAATGCATATCAAAGTGCCCAGCACAGGGGGCAAAGAGAAAAAGACTAAAAAACACTCACCGGGTTCTGACAGGCCCCCCTGATTTTTAGGCCCTTAAGAGTAAGCCCTTCTCAACCAGCAGTTAAATCTCTAAGTATAACAACAGTTAGACACAACCCATAGCCCCACCTCAAGCAACTATGTCCTAATATCAGGGAAAGTGAGATGCAGATTAATCTTTGCATCCCCAGGGGTAGTCTGCTGGAAAAGTGACTGGACAGGACTTCTTTCACACAAACCTCTGATGCTGACATGGTGTCTTGCAGCACTAAGGAGAAGTCCTATGACATACAGTACAAGGGAATGAAAAACTAGGGGATAGGTATAGGCACTGAGTCAGATACCATGTAAACAAGTGCCATTTCTCGAACAGCAAAGAAAGGGGAAGAGCAGAAGTCCATGGACAGAGAAGAGAGCAATTCCCTTCAGACAGCTCATGCAAGTTGGCAAGATAACACCAAAGCAAGGAGCAAGCAAAAAGGACAACTGGACTGAAAGGAAAGGGACATGCAATCCTCAAAGCAGGGAAAAGGGACAGGGAAATGATGGTAGCTCCTAAGAGAAGTCCAACAGGAAAAAAGGGGGCCTTCTACAACACACAGATAAAGCTTTTCGTTCTTAATTCTTTCTTTTAAGGGAGCAAGGGAATCCTGCAGCATCCAGCTTTCCTGGAGGGGAACAGAACCTAAGGCAGCCATAAGGGGACGGGAGGGGGGAGGCTGTTCTGGGACTCAGTCTCCCTTGCAGACAGTTCAAACAAAGGAGGACAGACTCCTGCAACGGGATGCATTGTATATTTTTAGCTAGGACAAGGTAGCTGTCGTGACAGGGTTCCCCATCTCCTGTCTCCCCCACCAACTACACACCCCTGCATGATCCCAACATGGAACACAAACATCTGTTTTATCACACCATTACTGTAATGGGAGGTAGAGAAAGACAGGGAAAGGGAATGAGGCAGAGGAACAAAAAGGAGACAGAGCGGCCTTTAATGAGTCAGCCTGATTTAAATAAGATCTCCATTTAAGGAGCACAGCAATTGTTGGGTTTTCTTAATTTAAAAAAACAAATCACTGACTGAGCAAGCAACTTTTGGCTGCACAAGTTGTCTCACAGCTACACACAGGGTCTGGAAGGGAAAGGGTTATAGAAGGGGGAAGGGAAAGGGAAGAAAATCTCTGGAAAAAATGAGACTGCTTGCTGGTTCATTTTAACAAGGACATAAATTAGTCTCAAAGCCACAAACGCCATCACCTCCCTGAGCCCTGGGCAGAGTGTAGCAAGTCAAACACGTGCCAAGATAAACGGCACTGGCTGGAGCCTCCAAGGCGTGCTGGGGGGACAAGAGGGGGCATGCTGGCAAGAGGGCAGCAAAGATGCTTCAAATGGTGCCACAAAATGGAGACTGGTGATCTTACAGCTGCACAAAAGCAGACCTTCTGATGTTTCTGCTTACACCCACATCAAAAGCTGGGAACTCAAGACAGATAAAGAAAGAAAATGGGGTGCTGAGGTCAGAAAATAGCAGTTCTCCAAGGTCTGGCTCTAATTACCACAAGCAGCCCTTCCTCCTCCTATCTTGGAAGAAGGCCCGTCAGCGGGCAGCAGCCCAGGTGAAAGGTTCCATTGCCGAGAGCAGGGAGGGGAGCAGACAATGGCGGGGGGGATTCATTACAAAGGCACACGCATACACACACACACACTCAGCACTGCCGGCTGCCACATGGGCTGGGGGGACCCCTTAAGGAGGCGGCAGCTCCCTCCCTGCTCTCTGAGATGCTGACACCTTCCCCCTCTCCCAGCCCTGATGGGAAACAGATTTGGAGGAAAACGCCAGCAAGGCACTAGGCTGTCCAAGAAAGGGAGGGCTTTGTGCTCCACACAAGCCAGCAACCTCACCATGCACCACACAGAGAAAAAGCGTTTTAGCATATAATTCCCACCCACAGAAGACTCTCTCTTTTATCTGCAATTAGTACATAATGTACTGGGCCTCGTTTAACACTCATTTTCACTGATTTAGGATTAAGGGGGATAAGGCTAAGGTACTTTCTGTTAATGAATCTGAGCTCTTACTCATTAGCAGTTTTTGTTTCCTCTTTTTCAAGCACATTTCTACCTTCCAGCATCTCCCATTTCTTTCTAGCACTGGTTCTAGTCTTGTCACTGCACATACTCATTTATTCTATCAGCTTGTCATGCCTATACAGAAGCTCATCTGCCAGAACTCCAAGGAAGACAGCAAGCTTGCTTCCTACAATGCAAGAGAACTCATATCAGGTAGGCAGTGTTTTCTGGAGACTGAACTAAATGAAGCAAGACTGTAGCACTGCTGAATTCAGTGGCAATTACCAGCTTAACATACCAACAATATTTACTTTTCATAAATGAGACAGAGCCCAAAGGAAGTAAGTTTACAGGTACAAGTAATGGCACTCCACTGCTTCAAACAACACTGCAGAGTAAGAATAATGTGGCTGGGGATATTGTCTTGAATGTGCCATGCTCCTTCAGCCCCACACTTAGCCAACCCTGCAGTGAAGTATTGTTAAAGATCAGCCTAGCAGCCAAATGATGCCCCTGAGAGAAGGCAGCAGTGTGCTAGAGCTGAAGTCACCTGTGCTGTCTTTCTCAACTCTGCACACAAGAGCTATCCATCATTTATCTGGATCCCCAACTGACAGACAGTCCAAGTTCTCCTCTCCTACTGTTTTTTTTAATATGCATCTTCTTCAGCATCTCAGCATGTAAATACACAATGCAAATCCTGAAAAACCTATACTAAATAGTACATACTCTTAAGACAATCGTAATTCAAGGTCAAACAACACAATAATGCACAGTCTTTATAGCTCCTTCCCCATGTCAATAAATTTAGAGTTTCTGTGGAAGACAGATTTTCCTGTAGTCTTTTAGGAAAGCCTAAGCCTTTAAATGAGTTTATACCTCCCCTGTTTCAGACAGTGCTCCAGCAGAATCCCATCCTTCCTAGCTGTGCACATCCTCAAGCCAACAGGCTCATGCTCCAGGGTGCCTGGTCCCAGACACGCACAGTATACACACACCTTGGTCCTGGTGACCCAGGCACCTTTCTGCACTGCACAGACATGGGCTCAGAGCCTGACAGCTGTAGCTAAGAGCACATTGCTATACAAGGCTGTGCAGAACAACTCTCCAAAACGTGCACACGTCTACCTGCAGCTTAGAGGCACACACCTCCATCTGACCAGGCACACTCTGAGCACACGGCAAAACACAAATAGACCCTGACTGCAGAGACACAGCTTTCCAGCATCACTTGCTAAACTAAATATAGGTACAGAAAGCCCCACGAGATTTCTGCAGAGCTCTTCTGTCTCAAAACAGAAAGCCTTGGTCCAGATAAAAAGGGATCTGTAATGGAAGGGACTAAACAGCAGAAACAGAAGGTGGGGCTTGGGAGTCTTGGAAGGTACCTTTAGAGTGGACAGAGACCTATTTTTCAGCCACTGACAATCAATGCAAGATGATAGAGGGAAAGGGTCAAAGTGGGTGTCACTTCTTGCAGCAGATTCATTCTGAGTTAGGCATCAGTGAAAGAGCTGCCCCTTGCAGTGGGACATGCAGGATCTCAGCAGCAGCTAGTGAAGGGGGCTTCAGCCAGAGCTAAGGAAAGCCAAAAAGGCAGTATACATCTACTCTACAGACCTGCAAAGCTCTACAGAAAAACAGCTCTTGTGAAACCCAGATTTGAAGTTCCTTCTGAGAGTCCTTCCCTCCACCCCCTTTGGGAATATCCCCCAAAGGTTTCCAGCTCTGCAAGGCACTGCGGGGACATTATATAATGCCTAACTCCAAAGGATTCCAGCTCCACGATGCCACTCTCCTACTCCTCCCTCCCTTTGCCCGCTCCCTCCGGTGGCGAGTTGCATATGCCATGCCAGGAAAAAAAAAAAAAAAAA
>VXBI01011679.1:1626937-1690067 GCA_013397375.1 Toxostoma redivivum
GGCCGCCCCCGCCGCGCCCCGCCTCGCTCCTCCCGGCTGGGCTCGGCACGGCACGGCCACCCCCTGCCCCAGCGAGGCGCTCCTTCGCCTGCCCGCCGGGACTCCCCACTGCTCCCCGGGAACCAGGAGGCTCGGCGAAGGCGCAAACGTGAGCTGGAAACAAAAGCGAAGGTGGCCCCATGCAGCGCCGGTCCCGGCCGGCAGAACCTCACGGCCGGCCCGAGCTCCTCTGCACCTACCATTCCCAGCGCCCCAGGCCTCCTCCGCCTGGACCTCAGCAGGCGGGAGAGAGCATCTCCCGGCTGGAGGATGCTGGAGAGATAGCTGTCAGTTTTGCACAGACCTCCCTCCTGCCACAAAAGGGAGAACGCGTGGGTTACACGGTGTGTTGGCTGAACCGGAAGCAGTATCCGTGCTAGGATCTGCATTTCTTTCATCATAAAACCTGGAGACCGCTGGACTCCTTCCCAGCTTGCTTTTTTCCCCTCCCATTTATCTTCAGCAAGCATCTGGCCTTGAGCACCTGAGCATGCCACGGTTGACAGCATCTGTTCTCTCAGCGACCCCGTAAAACAGAGCGATACACCACTACCCCATTTGCCAGACACGATCTGAAATGCTCTGATTGATTTTTCCCAACATTGTGCCCATGAAAACCCACATACAGGGCTGAATGCAGGTCTGACAGTCCCACAGTTAGACAAGAAGACTGTTCTGATGCTCCAGTGCTCATGATGCAGAGGTAAAACTAGCTCAGGCAAGTTGTGCTTCTGATGTATCGCTTCTTGACACCTGGCACTCAAGAGACTCCCCAGGCCTTATCAGCAAAGAAGCCAAATTATGGCGCAGTAACACCTTGCATCCCCATGTGTTCTTTGCATAAATATGCCCAATTATAATTTACACTTAAAAAAAAATAAGCCTAGTGCTTCATGGACTTCTGCTACAGCACTGCCCTCCAGCCAGCCCATGCTGACCCATGAAGCTCTTTAGTTTCCCAATTTCATTCGCTGCAAACTGACCTCTGGCTCCCTCCCTTCTTTCTTTCCTTCCCCTGCTCTTTCTCTCCTCATTCAGCAGGCCAGCAGGAGCACGTGTCACAAGCCAGTCCCTCCTCTGTTGTGAAAAGCAGGAGACCAAGACACCAGAAGCCCTTACATGCCACCAGCGCATGGAGGCAGAGAGCCATGGGCCAGCCGCCCAACACAACCAAACCGTGGTGTGGGATCCTCCGGGAGCGAGCCAGCCTTCATGGCTGCAACCCACAGGCCTCTGAGTCAGAGTCCACGTTTTTCTGAGTTATCTCATCCTTTCTGGTAACTTGCAAGTTATAATACTACATATTTACATGCGATGTTGCAAAACCAGGGAAAGTAGTTATTATCCCCATATTACAAACCTGAGACTCCGGAGCACAGTTCTAGGTCAAGTGTAAATTCCATTTAAAAGCAGCAAAAACCACGGTGACCTCCTTAAACCTTTGACATGACAAAGCAGCAGACTTCAGCACTATGCATCTCATTCATCAGACCTTTGCCAATCACACAGGACAATCTCCTTATTCTCTCCACTTATGTACTTTAATTGTTGTGTTCACTCAGTCTTGTCTGTGCCATGAGGTAGCATCTTCTTGTCCTAGATCTAGGGCTGTAGCACAGACCTGGACATCATCCCACTACCATTAACCAGAATAGAACTATTTCTACTCCATTTTGATCTTCACCTGAAGATCCTCCAGAAATACTTGCCATGAGAAAGAGTCTTTTAAAGAAAATCAGTTGCCCAACCATGCACTGAACCTTCCCTTGCACTGCCTCCCACCACTCGGTATATCTGCTTTCCCATGTGCCAGTAGAGTGGGAATTCCCTTCAGTGTCATCTACTGCTGGTCTCCCTCTCTCATCTCCATTATGAACAGAAAGCATCTACTCCCCCATGCTTGGAATATATCCACCTTTGCTCCTGTTGAGCAAGAGAAAATACCCAATTTTCAGTGGATGTGCTCAGGCAACAAGAAACACAAGTCTCCAAGAGTTCCCACTGCTGCAAAACCACCTGAAATGAACATATGATACAGAGTTTCAAAAACTTAAAACATACCTTGTAAAACATAGCCAGTGGCAACACTTGAGATTTTTGTTGTCAGGGTTTTACTAGAGACCAGGAGCAACATCTGGTAATGAAAAAAAGCCTACAAAAAAACTGGTTAATCTGTGCAACTCATCTTCCTTCACTGAGGGATGAGGGTTCAGATGTTTTGTCATGGACATGCAGAACACTTTGGTGGACCTCCATTTAGCTTCTCTTCCATGAGAATCATGGAACCACTCTTGAATTTACTGTCACAGTTTGCCACTCTCTACTAAGCAAAAACAAAAGTCAAACTGAAGATCTTGCTGCTGAAAAGAACAGAGAAGCATGAGCAGAGCTGAAGGCTGGAAGCCTGAAGAACACATAGCTCAGAGCCACAAGATCACCCCTTCCTTCTTACTGCATTTATTCAAAAAGCAATGTATTCAGAACAGCTCTAGATGCCAATACTTATGAGTTCTTACAGTTTCTCATACATCATGGGCACATATGCATCAAAACTTTGGTAGTGTGCTGCAGAAGTAGCATTTTAAAATAACTATGAGCAAATTTAACTAGTCTGTTTCTGCAGTGCCAGGGCATATCCTCATCATGCCAGGCAAAGCTCCTTGCTCCACCCAAGTGTGTCTGTGACACTTCTATTCTCTTCTGTGTTCACAAAGATGTACATGATGGTTTCTGGTTAGCTCCTACCATTCAAATCCTAACGGAAAAGAAAATGGAGAAGCATGTTTATGCAGCTGGCCAAAGGACAAGGCCACTGAAATCACTGACGAGAGCACAGATGAAGAACCAACCTCTAGTTTGACTAAGCAGTCTACATGTACACTCTTAAATGCTTGGGTTAGTTCAACACTCAGAAATCATGGAACTAGAAAGAGGAGGACACAAACACTCTGCTTTCAGGTATGTTTTCCTGTCTTTATTTCTTCTTTTATTTCTTAAGCAAGCACAGCCTTCAATTTTAACATCCCATTACCTGCATTTCTGTGCTGGCTCAAGTTTAGATGGAGCAAACCTGCCAGCTGGACCAAGGCCAGAGGGAAGAAAAAAAGAGTTTCAAGTGCAAAGAACCAATTTATCAGGAACAAATCTTAACAACCAAAAGACACACTTCTGCTGGTGGATTCTATTCACGTGTGTAATAAAACCTCCGATACAAGGTAACCTAACAAAATACTATTTAGTGGTTATCTAATGTATCTCACCCTAGATAATCTTGAACCGCTAGTCTACCTTTAACATTTTCTGGATAAATTTGGTGCCTGTAAGGACACGGAGTGTTGACACCAAATAGCCAAGCCAAGGACTGCCTAGAGAACATCATCTTTCACTTGGCTCTGAAAGTATTTGAGCCTGACCCACACAGCCTCTGTGTTCTCCAAGACTTCACACACTGGGCCAGCAAATCTCACGTGTGCTCCAAATATAGCCCCCTCCCCCAGCAGAGACTGCAATACAGGCTTTGCCCAGCCTCAAGCGCTGCTCTTGAACCCATCCCTTCCTTTTGCCCTACACATCCTCTCTGGACCTCCAAAAGCAAAAACATGACAAATGAGATTTTGTCAGAGGTTTTGTGGGTGATTTTGGAGGAGGGAGGAAGAGAAGAGGTGCGGAGCTGCTCTGGGTGGCTCAGCATCCCGGGGGGGACAGGCTGCAGTCACACGTACAAGTCACACGTGCCCCGACAATGCAGTAAGACACAACAACACACTAGTTTGCAGAGCACAGCACTGCTGTCAGTTCAACACCCCCCCCTACAAACCAACCATCAAAGAAAAAGGCCAAAAAATGCAAACCAAAATACCCAAGGTCTCAAATGAGACAAATCTTGGAGTTAAAAAGTATCAAATGGTACTGCTCTGGTTCAGGAGCTTCAAAGCCCTCTGCAGAGTTTCTGAGCAGAGGCCTGAGGCAGTGTCCTTCTACAAAACCAGCATGTAAGCTCCAGTTTTGTCCAAACAACAGAGAGAGCAAAACTCTTTAAAGTCGCCACTGTCCTTTTGCTTACCTGGACGACTGGGTACTGGTAATCCATACAATACACACCATACATAGCCAAAGATCCTCCAGCTAAAGGCCAAATGGACACAGGACTGGAAGCTTCAAATCCAAGTCTCCGTCTTTCAGCCTTGTGGGAAGGACTCTGGCAGCCCTGCGCAGTGCTTGGCTCAGGCCTCTGGGGCCACTCAGGTTGACACTAGCTCAGCTGAAAATAAAAAGGAGCTGCCTGGCTCGGCACAGCACAGCCCCTCTCTTCTGGGATCCAGCAAGGCAGTGCTCAACCATAGGCAGCAGAGGCTCCTAAAATTAGAAATCCTCTACTGAAAACAGCCCTGCAAGCCTCGACTGAGGAGTGTCCTGCGATTCCCGGGCAGCAAACAGAGCAACTGCCAGGAAGAGGGGGACACAGGATCTTCGCAGCCACTGCTGCCAGGGATGGGAGGAAGCAAACAGCATTTAGGATCTGAAAAGAGCATATGTTCTGGGCTCTAGGTGCGTCAGAGGGAACACTCCCAATCCAGGACAGGGAAAAACATATGGGACTGTTCCTCCCCCACTACCATACCCTTCTTGCTGTCCTCTGCAGGGACAGGTGCTGGGATTAGCATAGTAAAACCCTTTGGTGTCAGGGAAGGAGGGAGGGTGAGGGGAGAAGCCACACTGATATCTCAAACTGAAGGGATCTCTTTCACAAGGGACTGTGTGCCCGTATCGTTTAACACTTCTCCCTCCCTCCCCAGCTGAGGCAAGCAGGGACAGCTGCTGGAACCAGGGCTGGCGGGGGGAGCTGGGCCCTGGAATGGCCCCCACTGCCCCAGCCTTGAGCCGGTGGGTTGTCCTCCTCAGCTGTTCCAGTCAAACTAGGGGTGGTGAGGAGGATTAACTCTGTCACACGGGACGGTGAGCAGCAGGGAGAAGGGGGCAGCGCTGGGCAGGGCCAGTTGTTGTGCCCATTTTAGGAAGCCCATCCTCCTCATTCCCAGGGAGGAATCTGCTCCCTGACCGACAGGGACAGATGGGGAGCTACTCAACCAGCAGGCTCACCCCAGCAGCCTCACATGCCAGCCACATTACCAGACATCCCAGAGAATTACCAGAGAGCCCACTGCTGATTCTTAAAAGATACGCCACGGGCAGGGGGTGCTCCCACAACAAATTGCCTGAGGTTTCACCACACTACCACACCTTCACTACAAAAAACCACACCAGGTTGTCACTGGACCAAACCTGGGTTCTCAAAGAGTTAACAGCTCAAGCCCACAAAAGATTCCCACCTTCCTCCAAAGGATAGCAGGGATAAAACCCCTCCCTCCGGGGTTTCAAAAATAAACACGCTACAGTGATCAAACCCAAGAAGGGCTAGCCAAATTTCCCACACACACACCATTTTAAATGCATAAAGTCAGGGGGATTTTGCATTTCTAATCTTTAACTTTTCTGTAGTGCTGCTGTGCACCACCAGACAGCTCCCTCGGCCTAGCTCTAGGGCAGCTGCCCTCTTCTATCGTCGATCATAATCTCCTCCCCCTCAGAAAGAGTTAAACGAGATTTACTTCACTTCAAGAGGTTAAATATGTGGATCGTTATCTGGCACAATCTGCATGCGCAAACCTTTGTCATTCAGGTAAGGGGTGCCTAATCCACAGCCCTCTGACCCACTCAGCCCAACAGGACAGCTCTTGGCTCATCCTCTGCTCCCACTGCCCTTTCTCTCTGAGAGCCTTGGAAAAGGACAGCTAAGAGCTGGGTGAGTGCTGATAGCAGCTGTCGTCCACTCTCATCATCTTTCCTAGGGCCACAGGGCCGCTCCTTCCTTACAAAAGGAGCATGACCAATTTGGGGAGTATAAAGCATGACATTTTCTACATCTAAAATAAATAAATAAATAAAAGTTTCTATAGCTGTTGTTTCTGTGTGAAGATTTGCACAAAGAAATTAGTTGCCCATAAATGGGAAAGCAGCTATGCTTCTAGATCTCTTCACCAGGGAAAAAGGATGAGGCTCCCACAATGAACTTCCATCTTATTCTGCCTTTGGGGAACTTATTTCACCCTAAAAAGGCCCAAAACAGCTTTCTGGAGCTCACCATTATGCCCCCACCTCCTCACCACAGGGCTTTTTGTCTACCTGTCAGCACTCCCTGCATGCCCTGCCTGGGGGCACAGATAGAATCTGGTTTCCTCTGAATGACCAATACTTTTTTATTTCCTTCTCTTTTCTGTAACTACATGTTCAAAAGGTGCCTGCCCTTCATTCTTTTGCATAGCTCATTACTATGCAGTCAAGCAATTTAGTATCGCCAATAAAACCTTTTTATGAAAAGGCATTAATTTATATAAACCCAAAGTCTTTTCCACAGCCTGTTTTTGCTACTTCATATTACTGCCTCAGGTTTTAAAACCAAATCCCTAACTAAGTTAAAAACCTTACATTTATTTCACAATCCAATTCTTGTCATTTCCAACCAGGCCTCAGGGGAATAAAACATTTCCAAATCCTAGTGCAGATAACTTCCTGTCTATAAATACCCATCAAATGGACAAAACAAAACAAGGAAGGGGACCTAAGCTCCTCTGCTGTTTTAACTACAGTTCAAATAAAACTGCCATTCTTTAAAGTTTTTGATGCAACTTTAGTACTGTGACTTAACCAGCATTAAGATATTCGGGTGATACTTTGGTGACAAAGGATCGAACTTCCTGCGTCTCTCAGGTAATCAAATTACAAAAGCTAGTTTTAAACTTGGATGTGCCAAGATGGACACAGCAAGACTTTACTGACCAGTAATAAACTACTGAATTTTCTGCAAGACTAGCTACAAGGGCTGGTTTACTACTGCACACTGGCTTGCAACAAATATTAGTTAAGTATAAGATGGCGCTGCACTCCATAATTCTGTTTTGAGATAATAGTCCAACTACATTACCATGCAACCTACTATGCTCATGCATTTCCAGTAACACAAGTTCAGTAACTGTCACGAAATCATAGCCTTGTTCCTGCAGATGCTTACATATATGAAATAATTTTAAATTTACAGAAATATGAAGACAGGAAAAGATCTTCTGACACACAGAATCAAATCAACTGCTATCATACATCATCTTAACTTTTCATAAAATTTATCACACTGTACCTTAGAGCTGGATTTTACAGCTACTCTGCCCCAGCCAAAAGGCTGTTCTAGAATATGTGGGATCTGTGTTCTCCAGCTTAATGCTATTCCTGAGCAACTTCTGTCTTTGTTCTTGTGCCAGTACTGTCCTATGGCATAGCCATATTTTCTCTTTCCCTTACAATTAACCTTCCTCATGTACTCCCTCTCTAACCATCCAAACAAGCAGCTCTTCCAGTCTTCTGTCACGTGACAGGCTGGCTATTCCCCAAGCTCTAGAAGCATGTTCTTGCACCTGATCTAGCTTGTGCTCATCTTTAAGGACATCGCTCAGAACATCAGCTTTGTTTCACAATTCCAGCACTAAACTGCATCTTCTCTAGTCTCATTAGTACTTTCCTCTATAGTACTGTATTAGATGCAGTAGAACCTGTCTATAGTAAGAGACGTCATCCATTATGTAGAACACACACTATCGAGGTAAGAAAACTGGTTATCTTACAGACAGGCTGATAAGGCACAACCCAGTTTAAATGAATCTGTGTTGCCTTTTATCACATTTTTTATTTGTATCGAAGCCTTTAATTAATATTTGTGTGTTAGCATGCAGCTGAGGTTAGGTCTGTATTTTATTTAGATCATTCCCCACCAGCAGTAAGTCTATTTCACTTCCTGTTCTCTAAATATGTGACAGCACTTCTATTTGATAGATTAAAACTTCTATCAGATCTGCAAGTGCATGAACCAGTTCTTTCACTCTCAGGAATAGGCATCCCCCTTCCTCCTGCTTCCCAGCCCAGCCTACCTGCACTAACTAGGATCTTTGAAATGTCCAGTGTGGTTGCTTCTACAGTGGGTTCATGCCCATTACCAATACTGCCCTTGCTCCCAAGACCAACTCTTCTTAAAACAACAAAGACTTGTTCAATTCTGTGACCACAAGAGCATCCTCATTAACTACCCTATTCTCAACACTAAGTGGCCCCACCTCCTCCCTTCCCTATAATTGTATTTTGAGAAACTGTCACCCATTTCCTTAGCAACATTTTTAAGGTTTAATTCAGCCTGATTTTTGGCAGTTCTTATTTCACCCCTACTGATTTTAAAGGCACAGCAATCTCTGTTGATAAATTCTCTTTTGTAAATTTGCTTCTTTTTTTCACCTAACAGCCTTTATGAAGTTAGGCTAACGTTTCTTCTTAGAGGATTTTCCCCTTTACATATGCCATCACTAATTTGTATCCAAAGTACCTCTAAAAAACAAAAACAAACAAACAAAAACCCACAAAAAAAACCAAACAAAAAACCAAACCAAACAAACCAAAAGAAAATCCCAACCAATCAAAAAAAGCCCACCAACCCTAAAACCACACCATTCTACATTCAGGGCTGCAATGACTTCATTAAATATATTGCTTCATGTATCAAAGCTTATATCATGATCATCCCATCCAAAGGTGGGGAGATGGAGGCTCCCAAACAGCTTGTTTTCCTGTAACAATCTTAGCATCAATAATCTACTCACTGTGTCAACAACAGGTGATGATGCTACAATGACAAAATCTTTTGATCTGATGATTATTAGCAGCATGTGCTCTCCAAGCTGTATCTGAGAAATTAAAGTTTCTCATACTAATATTTATCTCTCTAATGGTACTGGGAATAGTATAATTTTCAAGCCTCAAGTTTCTATTGGAATCCAATCCTATGAGGAGTTACAGCAGACTCACAGTACTTCCCCTGGGACCTCTCTTACCATTCTTCCCCACATCAATTTGACCAGAAACAAATTCTATATTATCAGTATTATTCTGCTTTCTTCCTTTACAGTCTACTGTATACAACACAGCCTATCACTTTCTACATCTGCCCTATCTGAACTACACATAATCTTGAATGCATGTTAAAGCCATGATTACTACTCTTGCAGATTGATATTATCCCTATAATCCAGTTTCATGTTCTGCACCAATAGCTCTGGTTCCTCTATTTGTAATTTCAAATGCCAGGAGTCCAAAAATAAATAAAAAAACACCACTATGATGTTTGTGCATTTATTGATCATACAGCTCCCAACTCTCTCAAGTATCAGCCATCTAGTTACTGCTGAACTTCATTATTCTTCTAATAACATTTAATTTTGTTTTTTCTAGCTCCTACGTACCCATCGCTCTTTCTAGAGATACTGTTTTACATGCCACTGTAGCAGCATTTACCTAATTTTCCCCTTTTTGTGCACTAAGCAAGGCATGGAGATTACAGAAGTTTCTCCCTATGTTTTCAAGTACTTTGCTTCACATGCACTGCTCTCTTTGATGTCTGGAGACAGAGAAACATTTTTGGGAAATGCCAAGACCACAGCCCTGGGCTTTGCTTTGCCTGCTTTGTTCAGACTGTTTATTGCAAGTATGCTAAGTCACAGTTACAAGTATAGCTATAAGAACATGATATAGCCATAGTCTTACAATGCTTCAAGTGCAGCCATGGCAGTTCCAGACATTTACCACGTATATTTTTTTAAATTGCAAAAACTGTGGTACTGTGGGGACAAAGCAATACAGCATGGAATCTGAGATATTTCCATGATATATAGCCATTACCCCACATTGATTTTTACTAAGGAATTAGACCAACAGTTTCATTTTATTAACTACATTTATAAATCTTTTGCATAATTTTCTGTTCTCCAGACAAATTAATCCAAGCCTTATCTAGTTACTCCCTCTAAAGAGCTCTTACCTCTGCTGAATCTAACTCTTCATCGCTAGAAGCCTGGCTGATGCTCTTCCTCTCGCCCACCAAAAATGGCATCTTTAACAATTAGCCAATCACTACATCTGCTAAACTGGGTCATCAGGGATCTGATGAGCAGCTTACAATATGTCTCTGCGTTTTAAAGACTGATGTAAATGTAGGAAACATGCCAGCAAGCAAGGATGCATTTTCTGGCTGGGTATGTACTGATTTCCATAGCAGCTAAATAGATCAAGCAGCTCAGCCAGTTCATACTAGTGTTAGACAAACAGCACCAAGATTACATCTACAGAGCTGCAAGAGATTCTCATTTTGCACCAAATCAGGTCCCATGCCCTGTGCACAAAGGTGGCTTTTGCTCACTCCAGGTGAGAATTTATACTGGAAAGTCCCCATTCCTCTCTCTAGGGCTACATTTATTGCTTGTTTGCTGGAATGCATATAATGTTTTTCAAAGAGCTGTGTGATTTTCCTTTTTCTTCACAGATTTAATATCAACCACGACTAGAAAACTTACTTATGGTCTAGGTGTTATTTTGACCCTGGAATCATTAGAGATTCAACTAGGGAGGACATAAATGTAAGCAGAGCACACACAAGAAAGACTCAATATTCCAAAATTGCACGCAGAAACAAACATGACAACACATGGGTGACTGCAGAAACTGGATTTTTCTCACGTTTCAGAAACCTGACACTTTTACATAGAAGTCCTGATATCAAGAGCAAGAAGATTTGGTGGTGCATCAGCTATGCAGGTGAGTGAATAACTCAGCACCCAACCAGTGCCTTCTCTGCAAGCAAAACATGTTAAGCAGGCAAATGTCACAGATCAGGAACTAGCTGCATTAAAGCAGAAATGAAACCAGCAGTTCTGGGGGACGTGGAGTAGCAGCAAACCAGAGTGTGTTGGATTAGCATAATAAGGACATCACAGGAAAGAATTTGAATGGGTTGGTAAAGCCATAGGAGCCATTACTTGCCTGAAACTCTGTCTAATTAGTTAGTGCTACTGAATCCTCATGTTCATTAGGATTAATAGTCCAAAAACACATTAGCACAAATGAAATTACCAAAAATACACTTGGAATCCAAGGAAAGTAGAAGCCCCCTGGCAAAAGGCCCAAGGAATCCAAAGCTAAAGAAAGCAGCAAAAACATAAAGCAGCAAAGATCGCCCCATCATACTCGCTGCTTATGCCAAGGAAATACTTCAGGCAGACAGTGAAACTTCAGTCATTACACATCCAGTTTACAGGGAGAAAATGCACAATTAAAAAAAAAAAAAAANAAAAAAAAAGAAGAAGGAGAGAGAAAAATTATACAAATTCCAAAGATAATACTTCATAAAACTGGAGCTCTGAAATAGCTCCTGGTCATGTCTTTTCTCCTCCAAGTGCAAAGAGATCTCCCTATTCCTTTTCTGCAACACATGCTCCATTTGCAAGGCAATTTACTTAAGAGTGATAGAGTTTGTTTTCATGTGCCACTACCACCTAAACACTCTCCAACAAAGCTCTGTAGTCCTGAAACCAGTCTAAAGTGGCTTGACAGCAGGCACCATGCACACTCTAAACTGTGGACATAAGATACCTGCATCCTGTTACTGCCCTTAGGTCTTCACTGCATCATCTACACATAGCTGTTAAATATTAATGGTTTGTCTAGACTGGAAAACTAGAACAGTTTTAAAAAACAATTACAAATACACAACATAAGAGGAGAACAGGTAAGAATTAGAAGTCATTACTTCTTAAGTACCTCTTATTTTCAAAGCCTCAACAAACTCTACTTTAGGGAAGGACATGGAAAAAAGAGGCAGAACAATAATACAAAGTCAGTCTGCTAAAGGAGCAGTTTGCAAGACCTCTGCTGGGAAATTGGCACTTTTAGTTTAGTTTTGTTTATCTTTCTTACAGCCATCCAGTAGAATAGTAACATTAGCAAACTCCAGAAACCTATATACCAAAGCAGACTCATGAAATCACAAGCCTGGATCTTCCTCAAGCAGAAACCAAGCTCTTCCAATACCCAACCTACACTGTCATGTCTGTCAAGAGAGACAAACACTCAGTCCTAAAGTTAAGATTTTTGTAGGCAGAGTCTTCCTTACATTGGAAGTACAGATTCTGCCCAGACAACTTTAGCTGCCAGACAAGCACTCAAGTTAATTCAAGCAAAACTTAGAAATTATTACAAAGGGAAAATGTAAGGTGGTGATGAATACTCATCTGAAGTTGGAAAAATCCCCTGTCAAAAGACTGTGTTCCCAGAACTGAGGTTTTATTCATGACATTAACGAACTGGCTCCCAGCAAGGCAGCTTTAACAGAACAATAACTCACAAGAGCCTATTAGTGATTAAGTTGCAAAATAAACCTGCCAGTAATCTTGATACACCAGCAGCATATAGAAGACACAGCTTCAGCTTTCCTTTCTGCCCCAATCCATTGCTTTACATGCATTACAGAACAGGTTTTCATTATACAATCTTGAGACAACTCCAGAACACCTGAACATAACATGCAGCAAGTCCAAAAGAAGCTTCTAAAACCAGACAGGCTCTATCACCTTAGTTATTACCAAAGGCACAGTACAAAAGGGGGAAAGAAAGTATACATAGATTTTCCAGAAAAAAATTATCTGCGTCTTGGGTCTGGGCCTATCTTCAAGGAGAACTAAATACTTGGCACTGCTTCAGGAAGCAAATAAGTACACTTCTGGGCTAAGACACTTGATAATGAAGGTGATTGTATCACAGCTTTCTTTTGGGACTACTTATATATGCACTGATCTTGGTAATGCTACACGTCCATCAAAATACCTTTTACTTGTTACACGAGAAACAAAAAGGTGTCCAGATGCAGAATTTCAACATCAAAGAAGACAAGGAGTTTTCTCTTGGTAGTTTAGACATTACATGACAGCCACACTGCCTTTGTATATTCCTTTGGGGGCAGTGGACAAAGAGGAAGCAAAAAAAATAGAGTGGAGGCAGCTTTCCTTCACTTCAGAGGCTGTTCCAGAACCTCAATCAGAGAAAAAGCTTCACCCATTCTCTCTCATGGTCCCACTCGGTTTTTCACTTAACAAGCAGCAGCAGTTCAATTAGCTGATCCTTAAGGGGACAACAGGGAGATCCAAAAAAGAAAGATTTGACTCTTCTAGAAATAGAGCAGCTTAAGTCTGAGCATTTCTTCAGATACATTCTAAGCCTACAAAAATTAAGGTTAATTCCTTAATTAAAGAACCACCTTCCTAAGAATAAATATTATTAAAAGTCACCAGATGGTAGTATCAGACATACTCTCACCAAGTATTTTTAATTGAATGAATCACAAATGGGCTGGACCACACTGACGATTCCTTTAGTATAAGTACAGCCCTGCCATTACCTCAGACCCACCAGCAAATGGCCACGTGGTGCTGTTGGAAATGCCATATGCATTCCCAATCTATCCCAGCAAATGGTTCGTGGAATAAACCACTTTCAACAAGAGTTTGAGCCAACGTGTTCTACCCCACCTTTGCCTGGGGTAAAGGGAGAGCATGATCAACCATTGCAGAACGTGGCTGTGTGTCTTACTCATCTAAAGCACTTACATCGTAACAGAGATGGTTTTGGTATGGACTTTCCTCCCCACCTCGCCTCCCAGCTTATCAAGTTGCCTCCACGTGACAAACTAAAATAGAATAAGGTACTTGTTCCAAGTTAACGAGCGGCCGCACAATAAATTATGCTATTATGAACTTAAATTTATCCCTACTTTAGAGTGGTACGGCTTCCCAGCTACACAAACAAAAGCAGAATTTGGGGGAAAGGTTTTCTGGGACAGCATTCTGCTGTTCTGACGCAGGAGCAAAAGCACTCCATGCCCAGGTTGGTGCCATCAGAATAGCAGAGCACCTGCCCATACCCTGTAACTATGTAAGCAAGAGGCAAAACATATCAAAAATACTAAACAAAATGCTTAATTGAATGAAAGTAAGAGAGAAATAAACAGGCACCACTGTCCAGGTATGATAGCTGGGTTTGAGACTGTATTACTGGCAGGAGCTGAGGAATTGGAGAACATCATGCAGGCAGGACCTTTAGCTGCCACAACAGCAGGTCACCAAATAAATCTCAGGAAGTAATCTGGAAACATTTACAGCACAGCAATATACAAAATATGACACTTTCAGCATAAATCTGCAAAGATAATTTCATTATACAATTACATCTGTCCATTAATTTCTGCAGGCCTGAGTTCAAAATCTTGCCCACCTGCTCAGTGTTAGATGATGAATCCTGGTTTTCCCCCATTCACATTAAAAAAAAAAAAAATCCCAAAGTCAGACAACTCTAAAGGGATTCAAGAGCAAAATACCAGAAGTGCTGCAGTTAAGAGTTTGGTGCATTTGCTGAGTGCACAGAAAGGATCCAGAAATAGCATGTAAAGCTGAGGTTTGGTAAAAATGATACAGTTTACCCTGGAAGAGGAGAGTCAAGACAGGCTAAATGAATGGTGACAGCAGCAAGTCATGCTTTAATGTAGGGGGGGACCCCAGGGACTACTTGTCTGGAGGCAGAGGTGCTAGTTATTGCTGTGTCCCTTCTCCAGTGGTTTAAGTGGAAAAGTATGAGGCTGTGGTGGAGAACAGAAAAAAGTATGTTAGGGCTATATGACTAGCTCAGTGGCAGTCTTGACATCACTTTCTGCCTCATACTAGGACAAAAATAGTAAAAGGCAGCAAACACCTAGATTTTGACTGTGATTTTTGAAACCTATCTAGTTTTGAGAAAGCAGGAGAGAGAAAAATTCTGAAAACCTTTTTATTCTCACACAGAGTCCCAGGACATGCGCACAGAGGTCTGCCATGGGCACATAACATAACTGCCACCCACACTTTCCCCAAGAGCCAGAAGAACAGAATAAAGGTCGACATAGCTCAGTCCAAATCCCTTTCCTGCAGGCTAGTTTCAACTCCCAGTGAGTTCTAAAACAAGCCACAGCAGCTGAAATCCCTGGACAACAACCACTGAGGGCTTTCTATGGTTCCACTATCAGCACAATCAAGATACCTGCTCTTTCATCAGCCTTCTGGGACCTCTACAAAAAAAATTCATGTTCATTCACCCTAATCTGCCACACTACCTGCATTCTCTGTCCCAAAACCATGATGCCATAAAGATGGTTTCCTGCCTCCCATGAAAACCCTTATCTCTGCTTTCTCTCACTATCAAGAAATCTCCACCAAAGACTTGGCTCATGTTCTCTGCTTAACTCTCCAGTTACTCTGCAGTGGGACTACTCTCACTTCGTGGTAACAGGACCACTAAGGCAAAAATTAACTGCAACCCCTCTGCATTATCAGCTGGGATATCAGCAGCACTCAAACTTCAGCCTCTGTGGCTTTACAGGTCTCTTAGCATGAATTTAAAAGAACCACTTATCTCAGGCTAGAGATTCATGAGTAGGCCAGAGTTAAAGTAGGGCAATACTTAAGCTGCATCTCAAGCTCACATTGTAATGAAGCAAAAGCTGCAACTTCAAGCTCTGAAGAGGCATAGTAGGCACACTCCTGCAACTGCTCTGAACTAGACAGCTTCTGAGCAACTTGTAGAAATCTTAAAAATCTAATACAGCTCAACAGTGTGCAGCCTGTTTTAGCAGGCAGATCCAGCTGCAGCATCAGCTTTCACATACATTACCAGGTTCTCACATACAGTGCTGAGAATGAGACCCTATTCTGCAGCATAGCAATGTAGTAGATGTGCAAACACTGTAGGAAGCAAATTTCAGGATGGCAGATTGCCAACACCTCTGGGCAAAATTAACAAAAACCATGCCACCCAATTGCCCCAAGACTGTCAGTAATACAACAGGAGAATACCAACCGCATCAAGACAAAAACAAAGAAAATGACAGTCACTTTTCAAAATGAAAAAAAAAAACATGTTTTCTTCATATTCTCTCCTGGCTTACTCTCTTTGCAATTATGGAACAGAGGTAATAACAGCCACCAAAAGTCCAGCTGTCACATTCTGATAATTCATTGATTGCCCACATAGATCTAATTACCTCAGCCAGTCCACATGCCTGAGACCTCATATGGGCATGGCCATTCCTCAGCCTTGCCCTGACAGAGGTTTGCAGAGTGGAAGCAAAAGCAATGCTAGGATGATCAGATGTTTTTTAGAGTGACCAAGGTTAAAATACAGGGACAAGAAGAAGGGAAACAGCTGCTCTAGACCTAGAGACAACAGAATGCTTAAAAACCTAGAAAAATAATTAAATGAACTAATGAGCCATAGTTGGCAAACGAACCACAGGTCGAGGCAGATACAATTCCTCAGCTGGGGGAGAGGTGAAGAAGGTGAGAAGCCCTCCCATACTGGGACAGAGAAGAATCAAGTTAGCAGCTCCACAGCAGAGCTGTGACAAGGAGGGTGGAAAAAAGGGATACATCAAGACAAGAGGTGATTTATTCTTAAGTTTCAGGGCTGGAATAAGCAGAAGACAAACAAAAGGAAACGTCTGTAGTGGATCTGAACAGGAGACAGACATGGCATGGCAATGCCACAGGTTTGTTTTGTTATTGGGTTTGGTTTTTTTAAAAGTAACTTAATAGAAAAACACCAGCAGTTTAAAAGTCTCCAAGCATACAGACCACCACTCCTCCTAGATTATAACAAAAATTCCTGTCTTGTAATGAGAAGGGCTTCTTGGGATCCAGCAGCCCTCCGACTCTTCACCCCCAGCTGGGGGGCCGAGGGGGTTCCCGTATCAGTGGCTCAGCAGCACAGAGCTCCCCACGCTGGCACCGGCCGCCTGCCCAATTCAGACCTGTAATCTCCCTCGACTTTGATTTAATGCAGCAATTACTGGTAATGTGGTTTGAAGGAGATAAATGCCCAGTACAGGGCTGGCTGGCACTGACGCTCATTTCGCTCATGATGCAAGAACAGTTTTAATTAAAATCCCCTTTATGATAAAGGAGCTGCTTGACTGGATGTTTCTGTGCAGCCCTGATACGGAGCCTCCTCCAAAGCGGATTAGAAATCAAAGTTTCCCCCTTCTCGCTACTGGCAACACACAAAAATAGGGAACACTGTCACTATGTCACCCCTCTACAATTTCCTTAACCCTAGAATTGCTGGGAAAATGCCCCCGCTTCCTTAAAAGCAATTGTTACTTCCTTGTCGTGGCTTTAAGTGTTTTCCAAAAACTAAGCAAAAGGGCTGCTTTAATTGGAATAAATGCATCCATAGAGCTCATCTTCTATGACCCAAACCTGGTTTCTCCTCTATCTGGTTTAAAAGGAAATCACCTTGGCTACTTCTATAGCAGAACCATACATATAGCCTGCATTCTGGCAAGGAGAGATATCAGCCCCATGGTGCTCTGGCAGGGTAGTGGGAAATCAGAATTTGGTTGAAAGGCTGGAAACGTAGAAGCTTCTGTTGTATGAGGCAGAGCTGCGTGGACAGGGGAGAGAAAAGGAGCAGCACTGCAAGATAAAGGCATAAAATTTGGCAGAGCAGTCAAGATCCCAGCACCGACATGTTCCAGAAATGATCTGTCAGCTCTTGATCGAGTTACAGCAAATGTAGGTGCAATTTTGGTTTAGTTTTCTTCTTTACACTATAGGAAATAACAGAGATGAATACATTAAGCACTGCTAGTTTCTATTGCAAGTGCCAGGAGCAGATTGTCACAGTGAGAAATTGGCCTTGTGCATTACATAGAAAAGGTAGCACTGGGTTTGGAGGCCTGCAGACAGTGCAATGTGAAGATAAAGAGCCTCAAGTCTGAACGTGCATTATTCCTCTCCTCAAGCCACCTGAACACACATAAACATAAAAAGGTTGATTTAAGCAGCTGAAGTCCTCTGTGACCTTCAGAATATATCTGTGGGCAATGGGACTACCCAGGCCCTGACACAGCTTCCAGTCTTCTCAAAGCATGTGCTTCGTCATCCGAGCAGTGCTCCATATTCCCTGACATTGTCTTCTCCAATGATGGGATTCTGCTCCAAAAACCCTTTTTCTTTAACATAAGAAAGCAATTTCAAAGTGGCTGTCATGTTCCATGATTCCCCACCCCCTTCAGACAGCACAGTATCAAACAACAGATGAAAAAAAAAAGAAAACTCGTGACAGAACCAGAAGGGATTCAGCACAACAGCATAACCAGCTTCACAGGAGTCTGAAGCAGCAGGCACCAGACCACCAAATGCACTGCTATGAATGATGAAACCAGCCTTCAGGAGAACCTTGCTCCTCAACAGAATGAATAAAGGGTAAAAACACCAGGTCAGAGACAGTAACATGAAGATTTAGTGTGGTTTTGCTGGTCCACAAGGGAAAAAAAATGAAACCGAAAAAGGCCTGGTATAATTAACAAGATTAAAGGGGGATTTAGGATCAGGACAGAAAAGCAATGGGCCAGATTGATCCTTACAGGATTAAAGCTGGAATCCTACTAAGAGTCCAGTGGTTGAGAGATCAACGCAGTGTAATGGGATTAAATCAACATCAGCTTTTGTTTTTACTCAACTGTACCTCTAGCGCCTGTATTTTTACTGCTTCAGATAAGCAGCAGAAAAGTTGACTGGTACCCACAAACAACCAGGGCACAGGCAGCCAAGCACTTCCCCTTTGGCCCTCTCAGGCAGAAGAGCAATAGGTAATGCCACTTTCAGAAACAAAGAACAAAAAAATTGTGGTCTATTACTAATTGTCCAAAAAGCCAAGAACAAAGTCTGTGTTACGACCAGCCCTAAATTAACTGGTATCAAGTGTGATGGGATCACCCCAGGCCTGATGGATGGGGAAGGCAGGAGGACAGTCCCAGCTGCAATACAGACATGCTGCCAACGGGCAATTGGATTTTGATATTGTCTCTTGCCGGCAAGGAACAAAGGACTCAGTATACTCTGCAGAACATATCAGCAAACACATTTAAGACAAATTGTCGCATGTCCCCATTGCACAACAATATCCAAGAATTACAAAAGTGAGAAAAGCCTCTTTCAGCATGTATCATTTGCATTACAGCTGGTGCAACACATGCAGGCCAGCTGCACCTCTGTTCCACTGCCCCGAAATTTCCAAAGCTTGTCGGTAATTTGAGTTGGTAGCAAGGGGGAGGGGAAGAGGGAAACACCACAAGGCTAGATATTCTTTCTAGATATGTAAGCTATTTTTAAAGTTTTTAATTCTTGTAGGAGAGAAAGCCACACATGTTTAAATGAGAGGGTATCCATCACCATCACACTTGGTTGAAAAGGGAATGTGTGTTTATTGCACACCTGTTCACAACAGCTAAACAGCTGCACTGAAGAGCAACATTCCTTATGCAAGGAAAAAGCATTACAAGATCTCATATTTCTACAGCATTTCTCAGTCCAAAAGGTGTTTAAAAACAGCAGTTACACACACACTGTATGCACTCTACCCAAATTTCTTAAGCAGAAGAAAATTTTCCCCAACACTAAAATTTAAAAATGCCAATACCACCCATTTCTTAAAAGATGTCATAGTCAGTAGCCTCACCTATGCTGAATGGGCTTCTCCTTTTCAGCTGGTTGGTCCAAAAAAAGTAAAGTCATCTCCATTCACTGCTCCTCCTCACTCAAGCAGCAGCCAAAATCACAGTGTAATAAACTGGGGGGAGGGGGAGGGGAAATGGGTGGAATGACTGGTGGATCCAACAGGCCTCTGAGCAAATCTGCTCTGCAGTGCTGCTGAGATGGTCCCCATGGAGATATGCACCTCACTTTATGCTGCACCGACCCGAGGGATGCTTTGCCTTTACTCACAAGGTCTTCTCCATCCAAAAGATATGTCATGGATGCAAGCAGACATCACCATCATGATTGAGGGTGGAATGAAAAAGAAGGCCATTACAACAAAAATGAAAACTGAAAAAATAGTTCACACTGCACATTTTCCATTTTCTAGCCACGTATACATATTTGAATTCCAGCATTTTTCTGCATTTAAGCTTTGTTTCAACACTAGATGATTTACAAATTATAAAAAAATGTACAGAGGAGTGTTCTAGTATCATCTTATTCCAGCTCCTTAAATATCATGAATAATAATCCCTAAGAATATATAAATTTGTCATCTGGTCAAAATATTTTCACTTCATTATTGTCTTATGTCCAAGATTCAATCAGATCATTGTGTGGGGGGACAGCATCTTTCATTTGAGGCAGGAGAAAAACTAACTGCCTTCGCCCTGGATTCAGCTACAGACCCAAGAACCATCTGGTAAAAAATCAGCCAGCGCATTGTGCAGGCAGTATATTAGTCATGAGACACAGGACTCTGAGAACAATGAAACCTAAATTTAAAGGACAGACGAAGGAAACTTAATTACTCGTTTAAGCTTCTTCACAGCTTTGAGGAATCTTTAGCATTTTTAGCAAAAGAATTTAGCACTGGAGGGCACAAAGCACATCCTCAATGGATTTCTTAATTTTCTGCAAGCCTGTTTTCATTTCCAGTAGAACTATCTGCACTGGTCCACCAGCACAGCTTGCCCCTCCAATGCATGCTGCAGGATGAATCACATTGCCTTGGGTATGGGGTACCATCCACAGCTGCGGTACTGCAGATACAAACTGCAGTTCCTTCTCCAAATGGACAACTCCATACAGAGAACGTTTTTTCTGATCCCTCTACATCATTCAAGCTCCTGCTGTACCCAGTAGCCCTTGCTGAACTATGAAGGGATGTTTTCCAGCTAATTGCATAAGCTGTCCAATCATACTTTTGGTAAAACATGCACACGTACACAGTTGCAATCCTAGTGACTGCTTAGAGCTGCGGCAAAAAAGCCACCCCAGCTCAGGTCCTCTCAGGGACCTTCCCTATACCATTGCCATTACCTTGTGGGTTAGGACAGCTCTGATAGGCTGTAAAGTTGGGTGGAGAGAAACCTAATGAGGTTCAACAAGGGCAAGTGTAGGGTCTTGCACCTGAGGAGGAATAACCCCAACTACCAGTACAGGACCTACTAGAGACCAGTTCTGCAGGGAAAGACCTGGGACTCTTGGTGGATGACAACTTGACAATGAGCCAGCAGTGTGCCCTCGCAGCCAGTAGGGCCAGTGGTATCCTGAGGTGCATCAGAAAAACTGTGGCCAGCAGGTCAAGGGAGCTGATCCTCCCCCTTCTACTTGGCCCTAGTAAAGTTACACCTGGAGTGCTGTGCCCAGTTCTGGGCTCCAAATTTCAAGAATGACAAGGAGATACCACAGAGGGTTCAGTAGATGCCACAAAGATGATGCGGGGTCTGGACCATCTCATATGAGGAGAGACTGCAGGAGCTGTCTGTGCCTGTTTAGTCTGGAGAAGAGACAACTGAGAGAGGATCCCACTAATGCATTTAAATGTCTCAAAGGCGGGTGCCAAGAGGTTGTTGCCAGACTTTTTGGTAGTGCCCAGGAACAGGATGAGAAGCAATGGCCATAAACTAAAACCAAGAAGGTCCACCTTAGGATGAACAAGAACTTCTTGTTCAGTGGCAGAATATTGGAACAGGCTGCCCAGCATGGTTATGGAGTCTTCCTCTCTGGAGACATTCAAAATCATCTGGACATGTTCCTATGTCACCTAATTTAAATGATTCTGCATTGGCAGGGGGACTGGACTAGATGATCTCCAGAGGTCCTTTCCAAGCCTAAGAATTCTGTATTTCTGTGAAAATGGTAAAGTTCTGTCACTAATGGAATTAAGATTAGCAAATAAGCACCATGGGAAGTGCAGGAAACACAGATGTTCAGTCTCAAACTGCTATTATCTGTGCTCTTCCTCAAGCTTTCAGCTGGAAATTACGAAGGCTGAGCTTTATTCTCTCCTTATTCTCTTACGGTTTATTCTCTTCCTTCCAAGATAAACAGGCTGTTTTGTGAAAAACTAACTTAAACAGGATCCAGCCCCTGTCCGTCTTCCAAAGCTTGGACAGGCTTACAGCAAACAGAGTCCCCTGTGCTCACCACTGTTTGGACAGGTGGGAATACAGCAGTCAGGCAGAAGAGCCATTGGAGAAATACGCCAACTGAGCAAGCCTACATCCCCCTAATTCTTTTGTTTAGATTCATCAGAGAAGGGAATTCCTGAACATGATGGCAACGTGCTGTACAACTGATTTACACAAAACCAGATAAAAATCACTGTAGCCTACAGAACAGAGCATCCTGATCCTGAATCTTTATCTTCTGAAGCCAATACCTTAATTTGAAATGGCTTCTCTTTTTGACCTGCACTGGGCTTTCTTGTCTCAGTAGTGACCTTGGCACCTTCCACAATTACAGGCTTGCAGGAACACAGAATTGCAAAAGATCACCCGGATTATCAACTCTAGTCCTCTAACAACACATGCAGTCACATTATATAATCTCTTTCATACACTCTTCTTTTTCTGTTTCCCAAATCTTCAAAGCCTGTATAAAACCCTAGATGCAAATAAATGCAAGTTGCTTTGTCACACAAAGCCCCAGAGGAACGCAATGCAGACATCCTCAACCCAGCTGTGCACAGAGCAGCTCAAGTGTGGAAGCAGTACAACCATGTTCATGAGGTGCTGCACCAAAGCTAATAAACCTTATCGAGCAGCAGAACTCATTATCTCAGCTGCAGTGCTGGACAAACATAACTATATTACTTCTGGATTCAAGCTGCTACGTATGTATGCCACAGCACGGCACCGCAGGGACTTGCAAGCTGGGGAATCAGCTTACAGGCTACTAGCTCGAGGATTTTCATATGAGCTCCATTTTATGATTTTCCAGGGCTTTTTTGCTCCAGAGCAAGAATCCAAAAATCAGTGTTTGTATTAACATGAAATGTCTTTTAACATACTCACAGAAATTCACCCAGATCTGACCTCTAACATTCATTCAGGAAAACCTTTCTACATCCTCACAGCCAAAGTCTCCCAGAGGCAACCCCATCACCATCTCTCAGCAGTGACCATGCCATACGCACACCTTGCACATGCAGCACCTCTCCTTCCAGTCAGAGCTTTGAGTGATGGTTGGTGTTCATTAGCCATGCCTACCAAACAGGTTCCAGCCAAAGACCTAGAACAGCTAGACTTCCCCAGCAAGAACTGCCCCAGGCTTCGTACCAGAACAGAGCAGGGAGGCAGTTTTCCCTGGATAGCCACTTGTTTTGCTGCTATCAAATGCATGCTTTGAAAACCATGCTGTCATGTCCATACTTTTCACTGGCAGTAGCTACCTCTCATGAAAAAAGACCAAACAAATAATAGAAAGACCTGGCGTGAGGAAGAGCTCGTTGCTAAGACTCAAGTTTGGCAGCAGAGTTGGGTTTCCAATCCCTTGGTGGTAAAGCTGATGAGCTCGGAGCCTAGAGGGAAAAATTATTCCAGTGAATGCAAAGAGAGACTTTTTAGTGACAAAAAGGCAAGTAAAAGACAGGTCAGGAAGAAAACCAACAAAAAAAAATTCAAAATGAGCTTGGCAAGCTTACTAGCACTATTCTTGCTGTATGGTAATTAGTGGGTCCAGGTAAGACCTTCACTTTCATAGGGCTCTAGAGAAAGAAATAATTTCTCTTTGCAATAGGCAGCTAACCCTCTAACAAACACTCAGCAGGCACTCTGTACACGGCTGTGAGAAATGAGGAAATTATCCATACCGACTATAAACAGAGCAATGAATCCAGTGCTTTCCTACCAGAAGCCTAGCAACAGCATGGACCTCCCTTACCTTGGTCCCTCCTGCCTTTGATAGTTTCAGCTGTCTTAGAGCACAGGAGAAGGATGATTGTTAAATTGCTTCATAGGGCTGCTGCCCCTTCCTTTCAACCTTTCTTGTAACAACAGACCTCCAACAAGGCAACATTCATACATGCAACTCTCAGAACACATCACGCTCTTCAGAAAATACTTGGAATGAAATTACTCTAGATTATATCTCATGACTCACAGTACACAAAGATTCATCTGCTCATAAATGAAAAAACTCAGTCTTTCTTATTCAGTAAAGGGTTGAATGCTTTTCCCACCTTCGAACCATTCTGCTCCTGGCTGTCACCAGCACAACACCTGCTCCCATGCTGTCATTCCTGATCGCCCTCAGCACAAAGACCTTCTTGACTTCACAGCCCAAATTACCCATGTCCCATTTAGAGAACTAATGACTAGGAGCTCTCTTGAGCAATTCAAGAGCCCAGACAGCTGCACAAAAATGAGGATGAGTGTGAGAAGAGACAAAACTAGAGTTAGATGGTGCCACACAAACAAAACACTTGCCTGCAAAAACAGAACTCCCATATGCACCTCCTATACATAAGACAAATACCCACCTTGAGTTGCAACACTGACAATATACTCAAACGGTTTGCAACATCACAGAGACATTCATACCATCTCTGCCTCAGAAAGACTTTATACAACTGCATCCTACACAAGGAAAGTGTTAAGATAAACAGTCTCTCTTGGTATTTAATGGCACAGATAAGTCTGCTGCTTCACTTTGCTCACAATGCCAAGCATTAGGTCATCATAACAGATATTTTAAGTTTCCTACTCTCCAGCTCTCCATAGCCCACAATATCCTGCAGTCTACAAGGCTCTCAAATATTTAAGAGTATCCTGCAACAAGTTTCACCCGAGGGAATAGAGTTCAGCAAGCAGGAATGTCAGACTGAACCAAGCTACACCACCACTTCATTCCAAAGACAGCATTATAATCAGGGACTGTGATGTTGCAGGTAGCCTGTATGTCTGGGTTCAGTATCCATGCCACACCACAGCTGTAGAGGAAGGTGCATTCTCCCTTTTATTTTACTGTCAAACCTGACAGCACTGAATATTGCACAACCTCTTCAAAGAAGATAATTCTGTAATATGCACCCCTGGGGGGTGGGGGGCTGGGGGAGAAACATTATGGTTGCTGTGGGAATCTTAATTCTGGATTTCAGGACTTGCATATTTAAAACCTCAAATTTAACATTGCATTAATGTAGCTTCATGCACTGAATTAAGGAATGACTCAGTACAAATCTCCATGCATCTACTGAAGTCCTGACATTCCAAGGACAAGAGGCACAGAACAGAAAAAAAGATAGCACAGGCAACAAGAAGAAAACGAGAGGCATAGGGGAACCTGTGAGCAGGGAAGCAAGAAACTAGCACAGCCGAGGCACAACAAACCCCACACCAAACCAGATCTGTCAGCTGAGGCTCCTTGTTCTCACCACTAAAGGTTATGTAGCCTGTCAGGATAAAAAGAGCTTAAAGCAGAAACATAAATGGGCATGGAAGAAAAGGTCCCTGAAAGGTCCAAGGAGGAGAAGATTCCCCAAAAGTAATAGTGTAACCTGTACTGAGAAGGTAAAGATTGTATCTAGATAGAAAAAAATTCACTAATTTTTTTAATTGTCATGGCAGAGTGCCTAGATGATGCCTTTAAAACCCCTTCAGCTATTCAAGCATTTAATATTTATTTTCCCCACTTCTCTGAAGTTAGACTGCAATGCAAACACAGTGGTAGTGCTGCCTGAAGTTCAGGGTGCAAGATGAAGCAGCAGCCCATAGG
The DNA here is from genome assembly GCA_013397375.1 of Toxostoma redivivum. NCBI lineage: Eukaryota > Metazoa > Chordata > Aves > Passeriformes > Mimidae > Toxostoma > Toxostoma redivivum. The sequence continues at coordinate 1,652,464 of VXBI01011679.1, forward strand.
GTTCATCCATTGGCAAGCACCCCAAAACTCAGCCCTCTTTTAAGAATCCAGGTCAGCGCTTCATGTTTTGGGCCACAGCTGGTCTTTAGGCAGGCTAAAACCTCTATTTTATACTAGAGTGCTCACACACCCCTCAGCATAGGAGGTGAGACAGCAGAGCAGCTCTCCTCTGCTCCCACACTCATCCTCCCCATTTCAGCAGAGTAAGGAACATCTCCATTGTTTATTCCTTATCTAAGATCAGCAGCAGCATTGGCTGAATTACTTCTACTCTCACCCCACCCATCAAACCAAGCACAAATCTTAGCTGAGCCATGGGTCCTGCCCAACCTTTCTCCCTAAAAACCAGCACCCCAAGCGGGGGTCCCACGCACCAGGCTGTGGCAAGGGGCTGAGCAGCAAAGGTAGACGTGCCTGCCAGCAGGGCCTGCTGGACAAAACCAGACAAGTGTGCATACCCCTGTGCAGAATCAGGTTACCTTGCAACAAAGATAGTGTGTGTATGTGCAAAGGAGGGAAGTCAAATCCTTCTGCCTGGGTTCTAAGGCTTGCTTTGTTGCTAAAATAAACCAGTGTTTGTTCCCGGGAGTGATGGGGAGCCGGACTCAAACAGCCAGAAGCAGAGAGAGCCCTCTCGTTCTGAGTTACAAATAAGGGTGTGGTTTTTTTTTTTTTAAATCAAACCAAAAATTTGGGAACCAAGTATTCTTTACCTCACATATTTGGGTAAGGAAACCCAAAGGCAAACTGCTGATCTCAAGGGTGCCCAGGAGCAGAGAAAACTACACGTTGATGACTGAGCAGTCTAAAAGCTGACTGTTCCAATGGAAATCCCAGTCCTTGCTCAGGCTGGAAATATGTATGCCTTCGTATAAGCTATCACTTTGCTTGCTGGATCTGTGTAACACTTTACATGTGTTTTTTCCTGCCATCATTTTCCATACTCCACCAGAAACTTGAGTAACTGTCCCACTTCTGGAAAAACGACCTTGCATCCAGCTTCTCCCCCCATCCTCAAAATCCCAAACTGCAAAGCCATCTAACCCCTTCCTGCTCTTCTCCTAGCCTTCAGAGACTTACAGTTCCTTCTCAGCAACACTCCTTCACTACCTGGGATGTCTCTCAGTAATACTAAAAATCCCATAAAGCAGAGGCACATGGGAACAGCTTTATGCATAAATATATATATATATATACACACACACAGGTCTCTCAGTTGGCAGACAGTGAGCAGCATTATACCAAAAATTTTGTCTCCAAGGCACCTGCCCAAAACTGCTCTCTCCAGAGGCACTTATAACCACAGGAAAAGCCTGCTTGATACCCAGTTAATAGTACTTGCTCAAAATACTACTTTTTAAAAGGGAAGACTAGCCCACAGTGAGTAGAGGCTGCAGAGAGCTAAGTCCAACAGTGAAGGCCGCTCACGTTAGTGCAGAGTCCTTCAGCTTTCCATTCCTTATATGTGCAAAGTGTGCAAGCCCTCACACACGCTTCCTACTCACCCAGAGGTACATCATGTTAGCCTGGGTCCTTCAAACCCAGCAGTGAGATGATCCGGCAACACAAGAGGCACTTCAGTAAGACTGTCGAGACCGAGGTTGGTCGAGGGTGTTTTTGGGTTTTTTTTCTTAAAGAAAAAAAAATCCGAACGGCTCAGTTTGAGGCTTAGAAAGCGTCTCGCCTCCTCCACCCCCCTCCTCCAGCTCTGGCTGCTCTGCGCTCTTCTCTCGCACTTAATCTCTCCCTGGGAGTTCCCAGCCCCGTGTGTCTGTACTGGCGTGCACAGCACACACTCTGCATTCGCCTCCAGGGAATTTCTCTCTGTCATTCTGCTTCTAAAAACACAATCTCGGCCTCACAAGATTCTTGCAAGAGGCAGGGATGGGTGGGGTTAGTAATAAATGCAGCCCGGATCCCAGTGCTGGAGAGCGCTTACTTTAGAAAAGGGAACTGCAGCTGTGAATGAAGAGGAGCAAAACCTTGTCCTCCAAGGTCACTGGTGGTGAGGATCCATTCCCCCACTGCCACTAATAGCTCCTCCAGGAATCATCCGTAGATGCAGGAGCCACACAGGGTGCCACAGGCAGGTTCTGAACACCTTCATCCACCCCCTTAGACAACACCCCAAATACGGTCACAATTCACTAGCTGTATTTAATCATTAACCACTGACAGGCATCAAGGAGCATAACTACGGGGATCCTGAAGCTAAGGAAAAAATCCATGTGTGCCAGCCCTGGAGCTCCCTCAGGAAGAACAACCACTGTCGGCTGAGCTGGGGAAAAGAAGCGACACAGATAAAGGGGTTAATCTGCTTTCGCAGGTGGCTCCACATGAGTATTTTACAGACTTGCATATTGCTAAAGGGAAAGCAGCAGCTGGCTCCGGTTCCTCAGAGTGTATCGGGTTCCCACTTGCCTGGAGGCAGCTTTCCCCCAAGTCTGACTGGGGCGAGTGCCCTCACAGCCTTGCGCTCCCAGCCTGCTCCAATTTCAGGACTGCAAAGCTCTGCCGGTGGAGCGGCAGCCCTAGGAAAGGCACGCTGAGCAAAGACACTCGCCCCAGTTCCCTCGACAAGCACCAGCAAGCCCTTCCCGGCACGAGCATATCCTCGTCCCATCCCCCGTGCCCGATGCCACTGGATGAGTGTCACTTCGCATCTCATTAATCAGTTAAACCGCTCTTCCAAACTAGGAAAACGGGTTTCTTGCCCCTTCCCTTCCCGCCTCAAGATGAAGAATTGACTTCCTTGCCGGGCTCCAAATGCTAAGTTAAAAATGGCCTCATTCAAACAGGGGGAAAAAAAATAAATTTAAAAAAAAAAAAAGTGTTTTCATTGAAGCACTGGTCTCCTTGGAAATGAGTTTTGAAGAAATATTTTTATCTCAGCTAAAGATATAAGAAATGGTGCTATTCCACATATCACCTCTGTTTCCTCTACTTAGAGATTACTTAAATGCAATCCAGGGGGCTTGGAACAAAGCACATGTCAGGCTCCACATGAGTCAGGCCCTGTCTTCATGGGGTGACAAATGAATGGGCCTCCTGTCACAGCCAGCCCAGACACCGCAGATGTACTCTGCACTCCTCAGGCTCCCCTCGCCTTCAGCAAGCCACAGACACACCCCAGGGCAGGCTTGTCCCAGGAACAGGCCTGAGCACATGGCATGCCGCTGGGCTCTAAGGAAACAAATACATGACTGTCACTGCAGTCCCACATGGAAACGTGGAGAAAAGGCTTATTCCCATCACCAGGATACAGCACTCATAGGGATCTGCTAGTTGAAGACAAGCAAGACAACATTCAACTTTCCAGCCCAGAAAACCCAAGCCCTGCTGTTCAGGGAAAAGAGCAAGAGCTCCTCCAGAAAGCTGGGATTGCACAGGGTTGTTCCATAATGGCATTGCTCAGGTCTCCCATCTGCTCTCACTTTTTGCACAATAGGTCAGGTTGAGAGGGTGAAAAGCAATGTTCCTAAAAATCACTTACTGCACCAAAGCCTATGCACCACAGTCTCCAAAGAGTGAAGCATGTGATCCACAAACCGGTTCTCAAAGGCTCTGAGAGGAGCAAAACAGCAGCAATGCTGACATTTGCATCACGATTAGACATTTCTGTTGACATCTCTGAAGCAGGGTCACACCAGCAGCAGCGACTAGTTCATCCAGCCTGCAGACTGAAGCAGATATTTCTGCACCAGATAACCTTGATGGCATTTTCAAGGTTTTCTTCTGATCCAGAATCACAATTCAAAAATGATCCTATGGTCATTTTAATGAAAGCTAATATTCCATGTGTGCAGGAGAAAAAGGGGGAAGACATGTGGACCAGGTGAGCAAACTCAGATAAATCCCACTTCATATGTATTCCTATAAAAAACTTGAAAAGGATGAATCTTAAAATTACGGTGAAGTGTTATTAAAAACACAGGAAAACCAAAAAAAGGGAAAAAATTCTTCCCCCTCTTCTTCAAGCTCTCATCCTTTAGGTGACCTTCAGGGAAAGAAAATAAGAACTTTCAGAATAAGCCTATGTGTTAATTTCAACAACTGAGGCTTGTTACAAATCATCCCAGCAATTCCACATTGTGCAGGTCATATTCAACCTCCAAAACAAAACAAGAGCCATGAAATCTCATTGAATCATCTAAATTCTGCCTCAAAATTGATTTGCCACTGCTGCTACAAGGCTACCACCTCTCCATGGAAGGCACACTGGGAAGATTATGGAGAGCAGCAGACTTCTGGTGATGTAATACTTTATCCTGGAGCAGGAACCCTTTTTGATGAAGTGCAAGAGCAGGTTTCTCAACACCCAATACTCTCAAGCAGTGAGAGGAGTACCCAGTGGGTCAGGAAATGAGGCTGTAGGAGGACTCGAGAGGCACCACCACCCTGCTTCAAGAGAGCTGCTGCTGCCCAAGGTTCAAACCAACACAAAACATGAAGCACATGCCCACAACTATCCACAGTTGCAGAACTAGTAGCAGTGCCATTTTAGCCTCAGATTACAAGCAAGAAGAAGATTTGGCTTGGCTGATACAATTGAGGGGATGAGGGGGATGAACAATTACATAATTTAGGTCTTAATTTTGCTTTTTTTCAGATTTTTCAACTACATTAGCCGATATGTAAAAAGTATCCATATAAGACATTTCTTTTGAAAAATTTATTCTAAAAAACCACAAAATATTCTCTAAAGAGCAAGAGGAAATATGTCAATGCATCTTATTCCAGAAAAACAAAGACAGATATGACTAAGACAGGCTTCTGACACAGGCAGCTAGGATCCTCTGCAAATGCTTTACCATAATCCTAACAGCAGTGGTTTACAAGAAACGTGTCAGGGACCTTGTAAAGGCTGCTGTGTGTGGAAACACACATTATCTCTTAGGGATCTTTCATGTCTCAAAAAGGATTAAAAGTAGAAAGAAAAATATTTTAAAATTAATATATACCAAACTATGAGAAAAATGTTCAGAGAGCTGTAGCCTAGTGAAACATTGGTCCCTCTTCTCTGATGGGAGGCTATTGTGTAAATCAAAGTGAAAGGGTAAGAAAGCAGTCTGCAAAGACTTTAATACTTATGAGAGAAGTAAGGAAAGTATTAGCAAATAATAAAAGGGGAAAGAGAAAAAAGGGAGCAAGTAACAACCTATTTAATATTGTATAAAGGTATTTGGAAAAATAAGAGACACTGGAGAAAATGAAAAAAAAAAGCCTACCTGTTTCTACTAGTACCAAAAGCCTTAATTACATATAAGAATTATTGTGACTACTCAGTTACGTGCATTAACTCAATCCAAAGATACTGCAGGTATATCAAATACTTTCAAGAAAGACAAACGCTTAAAAAATAATTTAGAGAAAGTTCTAGCCAATTTAGGAAAGACCCAAGTGGGCAAACAGGGAATGGGCACAGCAGAGTTTCAAGCAGACATTATCAGTTTCTAGCTGATTGTGTCTCAGAGGCATATGATTTCAAAATGCTCATGGATTAACATTCTAGCAGATAAAGCTCAAGACAAGGTACGAGCTGGTGTGTCTACTATACGCTACTGAAGTCATATTAGATAGCACACAGGATGAGTGGCTAGATGAGCACCTCTTTATAACAAAGGGAAAATCCCATCTGATCATCTGGAATTTATAATGCAACAACACTTGCAGGAGGCATAGCAGGGCTGGTGTCAAAGAACACCCTCCAGATCGCCAAATTGGAAAAAACAATTTCTTAGTTCAAGAAGTGTTACATTAAAAATGAGTAAGTCCATATTAGATTCCATATTGACAGAAAAGAGCAATCAATTGTAAAAATATAAATTAGCGGTAGCTTAGTTAAAATGATTGTGCCAATTGCATCTGGATATATGTAAGGAGAACAGAGACCAAAACAATGCACCTACTCAGCACTTGAGTGGGACCAGAGGTACAGTGGCGTATTTTTCCTAGACAGACAGATTGCTTACTGGGCTTCCCTATCACATCCCTGCACTTGAACACTTGTATATACTCCAGCAAGTGAAAAAAAAAAAAAAAAAAAAAGAAAAGCTGAGAGAAGAAAATAGAAAGGAAATTAGAAAGGGAAAAAATAAAATTTACAAGGGAATCCTAGCGACAGGAGGTAAAATCCATAGTCAGAGCTGGAAGATGATAATGTGTTTTTAAAGCTTCTCAAGAATAGAAACCTCAGCAACTGCATTGATCTGCTACTATGGGGAAAAGGTAGAAACATTCCCAATACTGCAGAAAGAGGCCAAAGCATTCAATATGTATTTCTGTTCTATATTTGGAGAAAAGTCAGCTGTTGCATTCTGTGATAACAAAATGCCTTCCATTCCAGCAGTAACTAAGGAAGATGTTCCAACAGCTACCCAACAAACAGCTCTGTGGCTCTCTTATCTAGCTCAAGCTTGCAAACAAAAGGGATGCAACCAGATAGCAAGCGAGTTTTTAACCATACTACAGCTGTGAACATATTTAAGTGTGGACACTCGGGAAAGTCTGCAGTCTTCTTTGAACTGCATCACCTGCACTTGGAGCTCTAATAAGCCCTAACTACAGCACTAACACTAAACCTGCCATAAGGCCCAAAGTACAACTGTGACACAATGGGAACTGCAAATGCAGGTGTGTCTTGCAGCCCATTATTATTAAAGCCACACTGAGTGTCCACATTTTAGGCAGAAGCTGGATTCAGACTGAGGATGAAGACTCAATCATTGTCCTACCATGGTAAACATTTCAAGAACCATCTACAAAAGGTCTGAATGGAGATTGGAACAGCAATATGCTCTACAGCACCCAGAGGGAAGTTTCTCCAATTCAGTGGCTGGTTTCCATGGCTTATCTGAATTCAGCAGAAGGTCTCAGGAAAAGAACAGGGAAATCAGACCTCTGCTAGTCGTGGGTTTGGGTATGCCTTGTGTTTTGGGGGGGTTTATTTGGTTTGATTGATTGATTTTTATTTGGGGTTGTTTAGGATTTTTGAAAGAAGATTTAAGATGGGGCTGGAAGCTATCTGGGGAGAAGCACAGAAGGCAGCCCTGGGCACACATGCAGTTCCAATGGAGATAAGAGGATCTTCTTGGAGGTTGAATTGCTCCTTTGGGTGCCACTGGAGACTGCCCTGGCAGCAGACTACTGCTCATCTGTGAGACTGCCTCTGCCCAGGATCCTGGATTATCTCTGATTATCAGAATTTCTGAGCCACAAGGTAGATTTCATCTCAGCACCCAAAAGGACCACAGGAAGCCTCACTCTGCATTATCCTGTTTATGAAAGGAAGCAGGAATACAAAGTGCATACAATAAATCATCCAGAAAAATACAATTTCACTTAGATGTTTTGCCAAGCAAATAAGCCAAACACTGGCATATTATAAGAAGAAAAAAAAAACCAAAAAACCCACAGCATTTTGTTATAGAGCAACCCATTTTATTACTGGAAAACTGGATTCCCTGTTTTCTCTTCTGCATGTATGGTACAATGAGAGGCTTCAGAAAAGAGACTACTTATTTAAAAGCAACCTGTCAAGGGCTAGTTTATCTTCCACAAAAAGCAGAAAGCCTGAAACAATTAAACATCCTGACATGCACACAAACTCAATAATTTTAAAGGACTGTTCTGCTACTGATTTATCACAGTAATTAAATTTTAGTCCTTAAATAAACTTCAGGAGATCTCAATTCATAGGCTTATCATTCAAGTACATAAGAAAAAAAAAAAAAAAAAAAAGAAATTGATACCAAGAAAAGCTTTTTCAAGTTTGTTTGGGATTTTCCTCTCCTCACAACTATGCTCAAGAGCACTATTCTGGAAGGCACTGTCAATTCTTCAAGAGAAAAAAGCTCAGTAACTAGGAAAGGTACTTCACTAAAAACATGTTCCCAAAATTACACTTTTAAATTAAAACCAAGAACACCCACATGAACAAAACTAAATCGTGAAGCCAGAGAATTCAAAGTTAACCCCTGAAGAGCATGAAAGCATTTAGATGCAAGGAATTCTCACAGCTCCAGTTTGGGCATTCATCTGCAGAAACAGAATGACTATGCAGCCACTCCCAGGATATACCAAACATGAGTTTAGGCAGCCAAGTGGGAATTTCCGTGAATTATACCTGTCAGCCTTACTGTGGTAGACAGGAGGACAGGAGTGAAGTCTGCAATCCTCCAATACCTTCTGAGGAGAATCTAGCAAGCCAAACATTTACAGAAGAAAAAGATTCTCTGCTGCTGTGTTGTCACCCTAGGCTTGATTTTCAGGCTCTATCTTCTGCATTCTGTCACATATAGATCTAGTCTGAAGTCCACACTGAACTGGCATATAGCAAATATATTTAGACACTTGTAAGAGGGAAACAGAGTAAGCTTCAACCCTGGTATTTAAATTTATCTTTTTTAAAGTTTGGTTAGGTAATAACTGCCTTAACAAGTTCATAAAGGGAAAAAAGTTTGATCTCCCTTTAGTTTTTCTATGAAGTAGCAGAAAGCTGTTACACAGCAACGAATTCCAACAGAAGTCTATTTTTAGTGTCAAATCAGGAGTACAATATCCAGTTGAACTGATAAAAGGCAGAAAGATTCTCTGTGCCCTCGACTTGTCAGTGCTAAATAGGGTATTTTTTTTGGCTGTGGATTCTGAAAAGGAAGTTGTAAGTTAAAAAAAAAAAAAAAAAATCAACTCAGCTCCTTCATCAACAACTCATCTCTTAGTAGTCCACAAAGGAAGCTATACCAAAGGATGATGAACAGATGGCATCCAATTCAAGGCATGAGACTTCAGGTAGCAAGAAGGAAACTGCTTCCAAAACCTCATCAATTGAGCTGTAGCATCATTACACCTTTTTTTTTTTTTTTTGTCTCTGTGTTGTTTACCATGTCAAGTGGCTGTACTGCATCAGCAATTCATCAGCACAGCAACATCCCAGAAATTAAGTAAGGGTATGAAGATAAAAGCAATGTTAGGGAAAGGGGAAGACAGGGCACAGCTCTCTTGCCTGGACCACAGAGGCATTTATCAAATTGCTGAAACTTTGGTTTAGGTCTGTTGATGATAAAGGGGAATACAGATGGAATACAGGGGAATATCATCCTGCAGAAAGGGACTCCTCCTGGCTTGTTTGTGCAAAGGAAGGTTAACAATGTTAGTGAGTTATTCAGGAAGTAATGGATACCTTCCTGCCCTGAGCAAATTCCTTTTCAATAACAGTAGTATTTTCCTAGGCAATACTACTATATCAAGGTATAATGGCCACTATATTTATCTAGAGAGGCCCTGTACTGCTGGGATTTAATTTACTATGGCTTAGAAAGCAGTTTACAAATCCTGGGATAGTAAAGTTGCTAGAGAGAAGAATAAAATTCTATCCTTTATTGCTTGGGTTGAAAACTGGGTTTTAATGTCACTTTTTAAGGGTGTAAAATGCATTCTCTTAAACTTATAGAGACTCAAAGACTAATAAACCCCCAAAGCAAGCTGTAAATACACCTATGAGAGGGAAGAAATCAGCTAGCAAACACTACATTCTGCCCATTTTTTTTAATCCTTACTGTCAGAGATGTTTTATTTCTTCTTTTATTCAAATAACATTCTTTCATTTGACCCTCTGAGAAGAAGAATAATCCATGACTTTACCTAGCAGCCTTATGTACCTAATGAAGATAAAGTAGCTGAATGCCTGAAATACAGCTTCAGCGTGGGAAATGGCACAAGGATATAATCAGTAAAGAAAAAAGGAATGACTGCAGCTAATGAAGAGGTAACAGCAATAAACACTGAATGACATCTCCTGAGAAACAACAAAACCTAATTGCTAAAAGACTTTGGTGGAAAACAGCATCAACCTGTGATAAGTATGGGTGGGTGGAAAGAGACCAAACACACATGTTGGGGACTGCAGATACTTCCATTACATAACAGGAGCAAGAAAACACAGGCAAAATCGCCATTAGCAGAGCTAAAAGCAAAATACTTCAACAGGGCTATTGGCAGTTGTCAAGCCACATAAAGGAGCAGCAGACGTTCAAATGTAAAAGGCATTAATAAAGCATAAGAAAAAGAGGTATAAATAGATATAAAAAACAGACGAAGATTTTGAGATGCTACTGGAAAATTTTAGTTGTAGAATATAATATCCCCAACTTCAATTCACAATGATCAGCAAAGGTCAGTTGTCAGAAATGCCATTCTGTTTCTCATCTCATTCTGAGCAAAGCACTCTTTAATCATACCTGTTCCACCATCATCTAGCTGGATTACTCTCATGGCTGCAGCAAACAGTTCCCTCCATCTGACTGGTCCCTTGGAGAATTATGGGAATAAGATAATTTAGAAAAGTGTGTAGTTGTAAAGACTAACTGCAGTACTGGTCTCCCACTTTATTTATAAAAGGGAATTCATTCTTCAAAGTCTTTTCAGGGTATATACTTAATATGGAACTTCCAAGAGGCATACAGATAGATACCTACATATATCTTTTAACAGATCTCACATGCAGTGAGTACTGAAAATACCCACAGTTTGCAACATGGGATGTCCCAACAAACTGGCATTTGTGTCAGTGATTGTACTTGAATTAGGAGGATTTTGGCTCTCATAGGAACAGATCAGCCATAGATCTGATCTTCAGCATCACTGCAGTCTGTGGGGTCACATACTGTGACGTTCAAGCAGCTTCAGGTGCGCTCACATTAAGGCTCATCCACCTTCCCTTCTTTCTCTGACAGGCAGCCATGACAGAAAAACAAACAAAAAAAAACCCACAACCAAACAAACAGTACTGTGAATTCCATTCTGTTGCATTTTCTGATCAAATCCTGGCAAAATTAGACTCTTCCATTAGATATTAATTGCAACCTCCTTACTCTTCCAATCCCTTCCTAAGACAGACAAACTGAATGAGTAGCAATTCACACTTGGTTTAGAGGAGATGAATGGTTTGAAGTAACTATGGTTAGTCAACACACACATTTATTGTGTCCTAGTCCTATGCAATATAGTCTCATTTTATCTGAATCCAAATTTAAACTCTGAAGTGTAACCACACCATCTGATAAGTATTGTAACTGCTAGAGAAGCTACCCACTTGGACAATAAAGCAACAATATATTAAATTGTTCCCTATTCTCAAATTTCCAGAAAGCAACAGTGACCAGAACAATCTTTTTTCATCCTTATGCGACCTGAAGAATGCAGGTTCCCTTTCAGATAAAGGCCTTGCTATGGTTATCTAATGCTAATGTCACTACAAACTGGATTAGAGACGCCCAGAAACCTCGAAATTCGTACACAGATAGTCAGCTATATCCAAAGTCAAGTCTGAAGGAAATCAGATGCTCCAAATTGTGCTTAATGTAGTTAACTTTGCCCTTTAGGTAGGATAAACCAGTAAGAACATATTACACAGTGATTAGATTAACTCTTGAGTGAAATTCAGATGGCTGGCTCTATCTGTCCATTTCAAATTATTTCAGAGATGATCACTTTTCCGTACTCTGCTCCACAGCAGCAGCTGCTCAAGAAAAACAGCAGTTCTCTGTCTGGGGTGAAGTTGACAGCAACTGGGGACAACGCTGCTGTCAGAGTTCAGCTCCCAGTTCTGAAATGCCATTCTACTGGAAATACCAAGAAGCCTAAATCCGGCTACATATACCACGGGATGTAAAATATCTCTATCTCAGCTTTCAATAGAAAGCTCAAGTCTCATGACATTTACTCCTTTGGCCCCTGTCAGTCTTCGTCCAGACCCCGCAAAGGATCAGAGCGAGCTGCCATAAATGGTTGGAAAACAAGATGTTGCTCTCCAAGCACTTGGAAATGAGCAGTACTGTTTTTGCTTAGAGAGACCATGGCAAGGAGCCAGGGTGACAGGTGCCCTAGAAGTAAAGATGAGGATCCAACTGTGGCCAATGTTAGCCACTGCTGTCCTCCTGACCTGTAAGAAAGAGTAGCCCATGCTCTCCAGGTGTAGCAGGAACAATGGACCAGCAAAGATGTGTTTGCTGATAGCACCTGAAGTGTCTCCTCAAGAAAATCCAGCTGCAAAGGAATTTCAGTGTGTCTCATTAGATGCAATTCTATTGCTAAACCTTTATTGGGCCTGGCAACAAGCCAGCTTGGTGCTGCTGTGACATCAGAATGCAGCTCATTGAAATCCACAGGCACCAAGAGTTAAAAATACAGATTCCTCCTAAAACACCACGAGCTACAAACCTCTTGTGTGGGCAGCAGCAGCAACTAAATCCACTCCCCAACAATTGGCTGGCCTTTGGAAACAGAGGTGGGAAGAGATAGGTCACAGGGGATTGTCCACCCTCACCCCCAAGTAAATATCAGCACAGCATCTGCTGAGGTTTTTAGTTAAAATCCATGAGACAGTTCTCATCATTCTATCAACAGCCTCTGGAGACAGCAGCCTCTGACCTTTATCAGGAAGAGCACCCTTGTCCTCTAATCACAGACTTCCTGGAAAACACAGTCTAGCTGGCAATTAATACAGAATGGAAGGGGGGGAAAAAAACCTCCTAACATCAAATTACCACTGCAAGATTTTTTAAATACATCCTCACCAAAATGCAGAATTCAAGCAGATTCTCACAACCTATTTCATTCCAACAAGCATTATTTAACAGTTTCTACTAAAAAGATTTTTCTCACTTCTCCCTCCACAAAAAAAGCTGCCCTGCCCTGCCCCCCCCACAGTCTTGCTTTTCAGATGCTGCTTGCAGAAGCACAGTGTCTTGCTGTGAAAGCTTCAACACAGGGGTGCAGAGCGTGACCTGGGCAGAATTACATGTGCCATTTCCACTGGGAAATCTAAGAGACTTATTAAGCCAGGACAGTGCCGATTAATCTACTAATGAAATGAATCAAAAGTGTGTTCCTGGCCCCTTCCCTTTCACATCCCAAAACCTCAGGGGAGCTGAAACCATCTGGCAAATGCCTGCTCTGAGCAACATTATGCTACTGCTGGAAATACCTCTCCCTTAATACTCAGAAGAATGAAACCATCTTCCATCCACCAGGTACTCTCGGGAGCATCTGCATAGCTCGCTGAGGTAGGCTGCTTGCACATAGCATCATTTCCCAGCCAATGCAGAGCTGCTCACTCACCATGCAGAAGAAGTCAGCAGAACAGAAAGCAATCCCATTCATTTACTCGGGGTCCTGCTGAAGCGGCCCGTGCAGGCAGGACACAGAAGCAGTTGCTGTACTTGGGGTAAGGCACACAGGCTGCCCGCCCAGAGCAGACCCTTGTCACAGACAGGCAGAATCACACTCTCTGCCCAGCCTGAAGAAATGCTCCTCTTGAATCCTCTCAGTCCCTTCTTCATGCAGGTACGGTAGCAAAGATGGGTTTGTTTATGTTAATTAAAAAAAAAAAATAATCTCTCTCAAACACATTCATAGTGGAAATCTGACCAAAGAGTTTAAAGGGAAATCAAAACATCAGACCCATCCAAGCTTCATACATAGTAGATATTATTACTGGGAGACAGAGCAAAGGACTGACTCAGAGATGCTGAATACCCTGCATCAGTTGAGTAATAAGCAAACTCAGGAAGAAACAGAGATGAGGTAGTTGTCACAAAGAAAGGATCTTGGGCACTTTTATGATCATATAGAAGCAGAGGAACCTCCTAGCTTACAATTTAGACATACACCAAAAAAAAAAAAAAACCAAAACCCAACACCCAGAGAAAGAGCAGTTATATGGCTGTAGAATAATGTCAGTGGTAACAAGTGGCTTTTGACTGTCACAAAATAACACAAGCACAGGGCATGTTTAGACAAACATCCATCAGGACTTGCCTAACTTGTTATTACAGACTCCTAGAAACTGGAACTCTGATCCCCTAAATTATCCTTCCACTACTTCACTACATTGAATCAGAAAATGTTGGTTTACTCCACAATATCCAATTTAAGCCTTGTTTTATACCAATTAAGCTGTCTTCAATGGACACAGTAAATAATAAATCCCCATCCTCCATATTTTCTACTCTGTCTTTTTTACATAAGGAACAAGCTTGGTATTTTCCTGTTATGTCAGGCTCTCTGAGCTTCCTTTTCTTGTTCTCCCCTGGACATTTTCCAGATTTCACCTGTGTAAATCCTGAAGTGCCTAAAAGTAGGTACAGTGCTCCACTTCCTATACTAAGCTGCAAAGAACAACTGTCTTCTGCAGTTACCTGACACACCTGGAAATGCATTCCAGGTTTTCAAGATCACAAAAACCAGCACCACATACTCAGTGTGTTATCTCCTGTTACTCCAGATCTTTCCTTGGATATTAGTGCTTAGCTAGTTAGTCTCCATTTTATATTGCATCTACAGTTCCTTTTGTTAATACAGCTTGGTTTTGTTTAATTTCACATTGTCGGATTTCAGGGCATTTCTGCCATTTACTGTGATCTTTACAGCTCCTAATCCTACCTTCCAAAGGCTGCCAGCTCCTGCACATACATATGTTCAGTTACTGTTTTATTATCTTCAATTTTGATAAGCAGTAGAGAACAGCAGAGCAGCCAAGCCAGACCACATGAAGACTCCAGATCAGACACACACACACAGAAAAGCATGATATTATTGCTCCACATACAGTTTTCCAATAAGGCATTCAGACCCTTCTTAATTTCACCTTTCATTTGTCTAGTTTATGTAAAGCTCATGTGGGACTATGTCCAAAGCCAGTAGCTTTCTCTGTCTGCCAGGCCTGCTGCCATGTCAAACTAAAAAAAAAAACTAAATTGATCTGACATGATTAGCTCTTAAAAATTAGCAATGTATGTCTGCTGTTGGCTTAATTTCCCTTAGTAAAGGATCTGACCATAAGCATCTGATCTTTTTCAGAATCTTTCCACATTCTGTAACTACACTGACCAATGGAATTTCTTGGGATCTTCAGCCGCCTTCAAAAAAAATTTAGATGCGAGAATAATATTTATTCACACACACACTCTTCATTCACTTGAAAGCTGTGAGATTTCATGATGTGCTGAATGCACACTGGAGAAAACCCACCATGGCAGCAGGACAGGCTCTGTGTGCCCAAAGGAGAAGACCATCCTTGGCAGTGCCCTCTGAGCAGCAGCAGTGCTGGGCAGCACCCCTCCCTCTGGAAGAAACCAGCACGGGACAGGATAGACTAGACAGTGCCCGCTTAGGGTCCCCTCTAAAAGCAAGTCCATTATGAGCACTCCTCCTCCAACATCCCTCCTGAATGTTGCCTCTGCTCACAGATCAAAGACTTTTGTGGAAACCTTTTTCCACCTTGACTCTTCAACGAGCCCAACGCCAGCACAGACGGCACGAAGGGGCTGCCCTCTCCCCATCCCTCTAAACACAGCTTCCCTCGCCCAGAAGAGCCACTCCAGAAGCACCTACGAGGAGTCACCCCCCACGGCTTGCGGGATGCCGGAGGCCGAGCCCCCAGTGACTGTGCTGTGCGGGGCAGCCCGAGGCGGCGGGCCCGGGACGCGGGCGGGGCGGGGAGCGCTGGCCGTGCGCCGGCTGCCCTCTCCCGGCAGCGCAGCGCCACCGCGGCACGGCGACGGCACCGGCACCGGCACAGCTGCTCCCAAGAGCATAGGCTGTCCATCAGCAACGCGCTGCGGCACCTTTGGGTACCTAGAAATAACAGCTGCACAGGTATTAGTCAAGGGGTTTTAAAAAAAAAAAACTGTTTCTATTTATAGATGTCTATGCTGAGGACCCCAAGCCCCCCTTATCCGAGAGCTTTAAAGCCACTTCAGTTTCAAGCTAGTGATGTACGGAAGAACTTCTCCCCCTTTAAATCAATACCTACAGCAGAAACTTGTTGCCACAGGATGCTGAAGATGCCAAAGGTTTAGACAGGCTCCAAAAACACTTAAAGAAATGCAATAAAGAAAAAAAAAATCTATCACAGGTGACTTTAAAAAAAAGAATAAAAATCTATAGCCAGGAAATCCCAAAGCCACAGGATTGCTTCAAGAGCACAGCAGAGGGGAAGTATCACCGAATCTTGGCGCTGCTCCCTCTTTTTTAAGTACTTGCTATTAGACACTGTCAAAGCCAGAGCACTGGAATGCAGAGACCTTCTGTCTGACCCGGAATAGCCGCTTTCATGCCCTCAATAGGATATCATAGCTATCAACAGGCCATTTTCTCTGCACCATTTGGTTTTAGTCCTACAACTGATCCAGACTACTTCTAACACACATGCCACACTCTGGCATAATCATTCAGAAGGGAAAATCTAAACAAGATGCTGTCCCCTCTTGCCAAAGAAACTGAGGGGCTTGGGAATCTCCAAGATAGACATGGAGTAATACTCATATGGTCATCACAGGAGAAAGAATGGTCTCCTGGTACTCTCAAGAACGACTTACATCTCCTCTCTTTAACCCTTAAGGAGAGATGAGAAATTGCTTGAACCAGAGGACTCAGACATGAAAGGAATTTGTATTACATCATCCAAGCCCATTTCCTGCCAACGCCTTACAACTCCAGAGCCTTGGCCGACTATTCACCAGCAAGGTATTTGTTACTTCCCTTGAGAAGCTGTTTATAGGACTTAAGGGGCTTACTTCGAGGAAGTCTTCTCATATATCTGAATTAGGTGAACTCCTTAACTCTTTCTTCTCTTACAACTTTTTTCCACATGGTTACTTATTATCTTTTTTTGATTATAAGAAAGGCATGCATTGGCATGGAGTTCACTGGATATGTTTATGGAAGGTATTCAGGGCTCTGTAAGGAAAGGATTCCATGCCTTGTATTCAGAGATTAGAAAGGCAGCAGACATGAGGGAAGAGGGGAATAAATATACGGCCAGAGTGATCTATTTACAAGACCCATGACAACTGCAAGACATCATGCTTCCTGTATTATTTAAGGGGATCGATGCCAGGAAATCAGCTAAACAAAGGAAAGGAGGGATTTGGGGGATGTGGCCAATATAAGCACAGAGACTTGGGTCAGAGTAAAATTTCAGAAAGGAGGTTTATAATAAGCTAAACTATTTGGTGGTTTATGTCTTAAACTTTTTTAAATTCCACTTATTGTATCTTTCCTGCAGCTTCTTAGGGATATAGTCTGGGCTTGAGAAAACAAGGAACCACTTTCTTCATGCTTCAAGTGATCTAGCAAGTGCCTGACCAACATAGTCCTGGATTCAGAAGAGATGTATGACCAGGTAAGTCTCAGTGGATCTTGCTTTTCCAACTCATCCTTAATTGTTTAAACTTCAACCTGTAAACAACTCCTCCTTCACTTTTAGCTAAACATTCTGTTCTCTGTTTTCCTTCTCACATATCACAATTTACATTGTTTTACCTTAATTCTCTTCACCCTCTCAACACGTTTTTACCTTCTGAATGTAATCAGAGTTTTAAGTAGTGTGGGATGCAATCTGGTAAAGGATTTCTCAAGTTCCTTCCCTCCTACAGTATTAAATGGCTTTCCATAAGTACATGTGAACTGGCCCAAACTCTTCATAGTTTTGTCAAGCAATAACATCCCAGCAGTTCTCTCACTACACACTCTTGAACCCCTTTATGTGCAGCTGCCTTACAGATGCTTCTCACCTCCTGAATACATTGGACATTTTTGCACAGACTACATTCTCTGAAATGAAGCTCATTATTTGCTATGGGACATTGCAGCTAGGTCAGAAATAGAATATCCCTTCAGTCCTGTCTACTACAGCATGGAAACATTTCATTGCTTGCCTGAAGAGAGGCTGTAGAAGCCAGGATGCAACAAATTTGGCAGACTTATCCTAATCCACCTAATTTTAAACATAAGGAAAGTGCTTAGAGCAGATTCCCCTCATTAGCTTGGTCCCATCCCAAATTTTGGGTCAAGAGGACTCCTCAAAAGCACCAGGAATACTGAGCCTGGTCTTCTCCATTTTATAAGGAGGATCTCAGAAGCTTTCTGATCTTTGTCCTGGCTATTTACTCCGAGAGTAAGGTGTTAAAACTTTATTTGAACCTCTCTAAAACCTCTCTCTGTTCCTGAGTTTAAGAATTTGCATCAAGTACATTTTTCAAGTGAAGAGTGTAAGCAACAAACAACCTAAAAACACACAAACCATGCTCCTTTCTAGCTCCTGAATAACTTAACACTTCCACTGCTACCACTTCATGGGTTACAGAGCCACATAACATACACACTGGAGGGTTTCTATTCATGGTCAGTTACTAGGAGGAAAACAAAGTAAAAACTAAAATTTTAAGGAAGACTACTTAGATTTGAACTTTGAGACAAGGAGTCTTTGTTACAAAACTGACCAAGCAGGACACTAGAGAGACTCTGGTTGGTGCTATCATGGTACAAGTGAAAACAAACAAGTGACCAAACTATTTTCCTCCAGGATGACATTTTTATTTGCTTCATGGCAAGAACATCTCAAGTCTGTTGGTACTAAATCAAGTGATTTTTTGGGTGGATATCCTAATCAATGCTGGGCCACCCAGCTGCTAATCAAGTTGCGGCAATATTCCCAAATACACACTTCATCCACATAATGGAGAAGAGAAAGATAAGTGAAGGAGTCTCAGACTGCACAGATGAGAGAGGACAGGCTTCCCCCTCTGAACTCTGTGTGGAGATCCCTGCTGCTTGCTGCCAAGAGACCACCAATGAGCATCAGTGCCTCTGTGCAGTCAGTTCCAACAGGAAGCCTGGCAACCTGCTGTCCTGCCTCCCCATGGGAGCTCTCACACACCCTTCACATCTCAGGATAAAGGTCTTCCTTGCCAAACTCCCCACATCAGAAGGGACTGGGCAAAGAAAACAATTAGGGAGGAAAAAAGCAATGGGGAGGCTTCCTGTTCTCACAGGCTGTCACCACTGGTGTTCAGTTTCCCCTCACCAGCTCATGGCCCCAGGGAAGGCAGTACACACATCCGCCTGGAACCTTCGATGCCCTGCCAGATATTCCAATGCAGCAAGTGAGTAAAGACCCAGGGGAAAAGGCTGACAGTTGGAGAGGATTTAACAGCATTTCACCTTAAGCTTGAACTCAAAACTGAGAGGATACTGATAAAACTGTTCCTAGCAGTTGCCATAGGCACCCACTACCTTGGGCTGCAGCCTCATCTACATACAGGAGAACAACAGGTCAAACCTGCTGAGTGCTCAGATGGAAAACCAGCCACTGAAATTAAGCTGTTGAAAGAAATTTCACTTGTGATAGGTAACAATGTTTCCACCACATTAGTACCAAGCCAATGGCCCAATTTAATTTAAGAATTGTACTTGGGAAGTACAAACTTTTAAAACAGGCTTCAAACCAATATCCTAACCCACTGTGATAGCTGAGGATCATTTTCCATAACAGAAGAGGTATAATAGCTCTAACATCCTGACCCAGTTCTGGTGTGTGCAATTACCTCCTGCTTCCATAAACTCTGTCCTCCTCTCCTCCCTTCAGCATCAGCTAAACAAGGTGTTCTTGCTCATTTTGCTTCCTGTTGGGAAACAAAATTATTCTGTGGAGCTGCCAAATTCTGTCCCAGAAGTGCCACTATTCAGCAATCTAACAAATCTCATACCATGTCTAATAAATCTGGACATGAAAAGCATTAGTGCAATATGATATAGGCCTTGGCTATATATAAAATGAGCTGGCACAGTCAGCATGGAACAGCCTTCTGGAAGAAGAATATGTATTCTTGATGAGTTTGTCTGTATGTAAAAGCTGTATCAGTATAGCTGTACCAGTCACTTTTCGTGTTGAGACCAACTCAAAGTACCTCAGAGCTGTTTGTTACAGCTTGGGAAATGAAGCAAGGAAGTCTTGGTTCACTGCACTTTAGGCAGGTGCTTGCATTACAAAAAAAGAAATACTATTTTGTTGGCAGACCTAACAGAGGGATGAAAAACTGAATAATCCACAGGGAATAAGCTCTCCTCACTGAAGACCTGGTTCTCATCTCAGTTAGCAATGTTCCACTATGTTACACCAATGTTCCCTCCTTTTCCCTTTACCACGGGCTTTGTCCCACCCATCAGCCAAGCTCTGGGAAAAGGAAGGGTATGCTGCCATTCACAAATGTGCATTAGCCATCCACAAAGCAAACCTTGAATTCCAAGAACAGTCCCAGAGAGCTCTCCAGCTCCTTACAGGAATGTAACATAGATCCAGCAGTGCAACACTTCAGCAAGAGAAAGCCTCTTTTTAGGCAAACTTATACAACGATTTAGCACTGACGCACCTCAGGTCCTATCACCACAAAAAGTCCAGCAAGCCAGCACTCTGGCAGGGCATGTGAGGAACAAGGGGGCTGCACAACCACCTAGAACTTTGGGTTATCATAAACCAATCACACAAGACCAGGATTCTGAGAGAAAGAGCCTCAACATGAGCCCCATCTAATTTGGTTCAGTACTGCTGCCCATGCATGATGGCAACAGAATGCTTAAAGAATCTTGGGAAACAATACAAAATAAACTCTGTTCTGGAGACCTAAGCATTCCCAAATGGTTGAAGTGAGGACTCAAAACAATCACGCATTTCCACTGGCAGGAACAAAAAACTCCAATAATCTGGAACATCTGGGTATGATTTAACCACTAGAGGGTGTAAAAACAGCACAGTGAAAGGTTTGCAGCCAGCAATTAACAGCATTCAGAGCCTGAAGGAAGCAAAAAGGCATTCAAACAAGTAAAGGAGGAGTAGGATGCTACATAAAGTGAAAGAAAGGGCAGAATTTGACTACTGTGGATGAAAAGCCCAAAAAATAAACTCTGCTTTGCTACTTCTCCTAAAGAAAACAATGTGGGAGGGAAAAAAAGCTCAGTATGAGTACTTACAGAAAATAAGTGCAGTGAGGAAGAGCACTGATTTACTCTCACCAGCTCAAATCCAGCTCCTAATTTGAGGAAATCCAACACAATTGCTCCTGTACCTCATAATAACTTTGTTACAGGGTGAGGACCCCTACACATATTCGCACACCACTTCCTTCCCAGTGCAAAAAGGCAGGTAATGAATCAGCCATTGCTGATTCTCCTATACCAGCCCCAGCCTGTGGCAACAGAAGACTTTTTCTGCTGCTATCAAGTTAGAGGCTCGCAATCAGATTAGCTAAAAGCCTTGAAACCTCATTAGTGAAAACCAGATCTGAATTTAAGCTGCTTCAGGGACACAAGCAAGACAGAAGGACAAATACTTACTATAGATCAAAATGTTGTGGAGAGCAGGAAGAAAAAAAAAAAAAACACCGAAAACAGACAAAAATATTTTTACAAGCATTTGCTAAATGAAAACACACAAGTTAAATTGCAGCTGTTTGTCCTCCAAGAAAATTCCATAAAGCTATCTGCCATCTGAAATACATCCACACACTTGCTAACATTCATTGCTCCCTGTGCTCAGCCATATAGAGCTCCCCAGGGCTGCCCAGGCTGTAATTCTCATTTCAAATCCTGGCTGTAGTACAGCTTCCCATGCCCATCTACGCTGATCTGGCAACCTGCCAGCAATGGCAGTTCTGGACTTTCAAATCAGAACAAATCTCATGGGATGAGAAAGAGGAAAACTGTGAAGTGGGATGTACTGGTAGGTATCAAAACACCCTAAAACACCCCTAAATGGGTATGTGAAGTGAAGCACCAAAATAGGGTGGAGAAGGTGCTACCAGAATAGGAAAGCCAAAAGCAGATATGAACCACTTTAAGGATCTGACAGGCTCTGCCTCCCAGCTTAGCTTACCTCACTTAGTCTGGACAGAGCAGGAACACAACTTTCACAGCATCCCAGTGTGTAGTATTTATTTGTGCTAGTTAGCAGTTTAATATATCCCAGAAGACATTCTGAATAATTTCCTCCTATAAATTCGTACATACATACCAAGCACCAAAAATTTAAGCTCTCCAGTTGCTGAGGCTGCACTATGTTGCACTTCCTTCATAAAAACATCTCCCATTAAGCTATTATTACATATACCAGACCTAATCAAGAGATGATGAAAATAGCTTTCTTTATATAGCAGTACCTGAGAGTATTAAAGAACTTGATTTTGGTTTTGTTATTTACTCATTACTGAAATGTGCTGCATTATTGATTTTCTGTGCATATTAATTTCCTGCTACACTGGTTCATATCCTGCTTTGCAGTAGCACTGCAGAACACTGAAAAAAACTTCGTTCTAAGAAGGGAGATTTAATGTGTGACAGTTCTATCTTACAACCATTAAATTTCATTTGTTCCAAAGCATCTCCCCCTTCTATCGTGCAAATTCATCAACTGGGATTTTCCCGTCTTCTGCCAGGAGGCAAGAGAATGCTTACAGATGCAGTGCACTGAAGAGTGTAATTTTTACTGCTGTAGGAGAGCATCCTGAATAAGAGCAAGGGGAAAGAGCCCTGCAGGACTTGAAAGGAATGCAAGATAAGTTCACAAATATTAGAAACAACCCAATAGGACGTGTCATTCCCTACTCCACCAGCAAAGCAGATGCTCACAAAAACTCAGTGTTGCTTTGCTCTCCAGATGCCAGAATTACAGCAATAAGTATAAAACAGGACCAAGCATGTACTGGCACTGAACATTCATTAACACTGAGGAGATAGAGTGGGAGCTTAGGATAGGGATTCTAAGCTGTGACATTTTTAAGAATCAAGAATTTCCTGAGCTGTTGATAATGTGGATGATATTTAACCCTTTACCAGGCACCTTGCCATATACTGCTGGAAGCCAAAAAAACCCATTCAATCAATCACATAGGTCTCCACAAACAATCCACAATAGAACAAAACTATTCCCACTCCATGACAGCCAGGAAGCTGTCAGACAAAACACCCCTAAATGTACAGAGATGCACAGACACACACATTTACTGCAATCAGACACTTACTTGATTGTCTCTTGCTGGATATCCATGATAACCTGAAGTCAGAGGCTCATTCTGCAAGACAAGAAAACAAAGTGCAAATGTAGGGGTTACAAGGAATAGAAAGCAAGGAAATACAGGCCCGTCTTAACTCAGCCAAAGACAAGAACCTGCATAAAATGGGGGAAGAATGAGCTAAAGTATTCTGCCAACTTCCTTTTTTCAATGTAAGCCAATACATCTAAAATTTATTTTCATCTGCATATGTCAAATTGTGTAGAAGAAATAAAAAAAAAAAATCAAAGCCATAAAATAAGCATAAACTAATCCCACTCTATGTAATATCAGTTGTGTATAATTTTGGTTGTTTTCCAAAAAATTTTGATATGCAAATATATCAAAACTGAACAAAACAGAACATAAAATTACAGAAGCTATTGTGCACCTCACCCAGTCTTGAAGAAATGTTTCCCTAAACATTAGCTGTAAATGTGTCTTTTTTATTTCCTTTTCAGAACTATATTGATATTTTAATATGAACTTAAAAAGCAGTCAATGTAACTTCAAACACCTCAGTAAGCCTATGCAATACCTCAGCACTCCCAACAAGAAATCAATCCTCTCGGCCTTATTTCTTCAGCCCAGAAGGGACTCTAAGCCTACACATTTTGTGATATTAGCAGCTCCATCATCCTGTTCTGCAGGAATATATGAGCCTCCAACACTTCTGGAATTTCTCCATTAAATACCCAGACCCATTTCTATTTTAGTAGTGCAGTAGGGATTAAGATAACATAATACTTCCTAAATGTTTATTTCTTTTTCTTAATTTATTTTTGGTACCTCTCCCTCCAACACATCCTCTTTGGAATGGGGAAAGGGTGCTCACATGCCTCAGGCATGCATCTTTCTGTCTGGGCAGAGGATAAACTAAACTAGACAAAGTCTGTATCAGTTTTACCCTGGTACCCCTGTGTATTCACAAGCAACTCCCAGGAGAATGCCAGGAGGAGGAAAGGAAACAGTCGCCTTCCACGATCACTTTTTAAGTCTATCTGCTGTTACGACTTGCGAGGAGGAACTCCCAAGTCAGCCCTGCACTTTCTCCAGCAACTCTTGGGGAAGGAGAGAAGGGAGAAAGAAATCCTGACAAAACACAGTAAAACAATCTCAAATTGTCAAAAGCAAATACATTATGGGCATGAAGCTGACTGAGATGTACAATCACTGTCAGGAAAGAGCTTTTGTTGAGATGCTTTAGGTTTTGTGCTGGGACATTTGAGTGAAAGGCCTACCAGAGAGAGATCTACTACCCTACATGTGTGGCCACTGGCACAATTTCACAGTTTGAACAAAATGCTTTAAGACAATTCCTGCTGAAAAGCAAGGTGCTAATATTTCAGTGCAGGACCTAGCAATGCTTTTTAAAGTTTGTATCCGTCCTCTCTCTCTTCCTCTACCTCAAGCCTGCCCAGGGGATTCTCTGGGGAAACCTGCCAGCAAACGTTCACCCTCTCCTCATGCTCTCATGCTACAGTAGCATGCACAGTATGAAAGCTTCAAGGACAACAAAACTTTTGGCAGCCAATTTTTGGGGATTAGCAGTAATTAATTAGGCTGGCCACCATGTGAGTACATTCTTCTCAAATACTAACAGCCAGAAAGCAGTTTAAGCACAGAACACCACAAATTATTCAGAAACAGAAGGAAAGACACAGAAGTTGGAAGAAGCAAATGGAGACCATCAACTACAGCACCACTCAAACCTTTTGGATTTTAACTATGAACTTAAGTAAGAACAAACAACACCACAATGAAAATGCACAGGAGCCTTTTTCTCCCCCAATGTAAGTACACCTTATAAGCACTGTGATAGTTTATCCCACAAACTACAGTTTACTAATGTATATCTAAATACCATAAACATACATCCTGTATCAGGACAGATGTTCTTCTCCAAAAAGACTATTCCAGGCATACTTTTAACAGTACTTATAAACACACCTGCAAGGTCAGTATCCCAGACAAGTTCCTGTGCAAGTCTCTCAACACTCTGAAAACCAGAAAGATTTCCATATAGAGAATAAGGAATTGATGGACAAGTTCCCCTTACAGATACTAAAGGTAAGGGCAGTGAATGCAAACAGACAGTTATAATATAGAAAGGAAAAAAAATTGTTATTTTCAGGATAGTGTTCCTTACATAAGGGACTAATAAGAGGGATTGTCATCACGAGGCTGTGACAGAAAAGAGACTTGAACTTTGTGGGATTTCCTGAAATCAAAGAACCTGGATGCCAAGAAACCACATCTAGAAACAGAACAGTTTCAAAAGTAGAAGCAAATCACAAAAGCGTGAAGAGAAAGATGATTGCAGAGATCTGAGGGCAGTCCACAATATATAAGAAGCCAGAAAGAAACAAGAAAAATTGAATGGAGAGGGAAATGCCATACATCCCACAATCTCCACTTTGTTTTTTGGAAGAAAAACCTCATAGAATGCAGACTAAAAATATCTGAGGGATATGGTTGCATCAGGAAGTAAAAGAAGAGGTGAAAGAGGGTTACATTAGTGAGAGTTCCGAGATAGCAGAGGTTAGAGAGAGGGCAGTAGCTGGAGCATTAAGGTCACAAAAAGGCCAAAGATATCTCTTTGCCTTTCATACAGCAATGCTACCACCAAGTACTGGACTCTTTGCAAAATCCCCGCTGTGCATATCATTGCTCTAATTGAACTTAACTCTCCAAGAGAAGGCAGGAAGCGCCTAGGGAAACCGTCTCCTGCCAATAATCTCCAGCGCTGCCAATTTTACAGGTCAGTAATGGTGAATCTGGGGCCTGCTGCATGATTATTCCATACGGAGTTTGCTTTTGTTGTAAACTAAACAGAGCAAGAAGTGAAAGCGTTAAACTCCTGCAACTGGAACAGCACAGTCCAGCAACATCCAGACAGAAAACCCCTGCCAGTAGGCGATCTAAGGCAGCAGAGCCTAGAGATACAGCTCAATCTCCTCCTCTGACTGCACATGAACAAAACTAATCTCACAAAACGGAACTGAAAAAGAGAGGGAAGGTTTGACACAGATAAGTACCCACCACAAACTCAGAGGGACCCTGCCTTCTGGCAGCAGCCTTATGGGAGAGGGAATCCCCAGATAACTCCATCTCTTTTGCACAGCTCCCTCCTGTCAATTACATTCTCTCTCAATGCCAACATGCAACCAGACATTCATAAAGAAATTGAGTTAGGTAGCACTAGCCTGCAAAATCAAATCAAACTGCCACTGGGATGTTTCATTACTTTGTTTACCACTGAAAGGCATTTCTCAGGCACTTGCAATTTGCTTTAGAGTAGGAAGAATGAAACTGAAAGCTTATACCATAAATCAGCTTTCTGCAACACATATTGGGATCTTATTCAAACCATATGGATGATCTCGCATATGGGCTTCCACACTTCCATAGGATGTGTAACCATTGTGGCTGTACCCCAGCAACAGCCTCTGCACAGGCCAACTAGATTTGACAGGATAAAAGCCACAACTCAATCAAATCCACCAAGTCTTTACCACCCCTTTATTTCAAAGTTTTCCCATTCTTTCTCTTCCCAGCCTTGCTAACACAAGACCTTTTCCACCGGCACTTGCAATAGTAAGGTCTGCAACAAACTGCAAATCACAGGTACTGCCTCAGGTCAGAAGATAAACTCAACACAGTCATTTGCAGACAACTGAAGCTCAAAGTAGATGCTCCTGCCTGAGCAGAGCAGCCAGGCTTTGGAGTTTTTGGGGTTTTTGATACCTCTCAACTCAACAGATTCTAAGAGCTGCTTAATTAGACATATCTTAAAATATAAGGAACTGCCAATAAACCAAGATGGCACTAAGAAGTGATCACCTTTGCAGGTGGCACTAACTTACAAAAGACCGCAAAGGACTGGAATAAAGTCACTCCTCTAGGGAAAATATCATAGCTGTAACATATAATGGAAGGTCTGAAAGTCCTTCTACCCTTTTCTTAAAATTAGAACTAAGTTTTAGCTTAAAAATGCAATAATCCTGTTTTTGGACTAACCTGACCCCAGAATGAATCAATTTTACATCACAACCTGCCATTTTGCCAGATGCAACAATCACTGAGGCCTGATTAGCAACTGTTTCCTGACAGCCAAATTAAATGTAAAGTTTGCACATTAAAACTTTGCTGGTAGGAACCGTTAGCTTAGCAAGTTCATCCATATTTCCCCCAGCCGGAATATCAATTCCTGCTGAATCCAAGCTTCAGCTTGAGGTGCTGAGTCCTTTTCATTGCAAAGATAATCTCAGAAACATGACCAAGCAATCTCTTCCCCGGATCTGCAGCATTCCTGCTTTTGAGACAGTTCCAGGATAAGTGGAGTGAAGTTAAGGTAGTCATTTCAAGCTCCATAACCACCTGCTGGGTTCTGAACACCAGCAGCAAAACTCAAGGGAACAGCTCATCTGTCTCTGCTCTAGTTGCACCCAAGAGCTACAGGTGGTGCAGCAGCCTGGTGGCTTGGAAAGAAGTGACAAGGGAGAGTCCCTGCACCAGAAAGCCAAAAACCCTTGGACTACACAGTGCAGTGAAAAAAAGGCAACAAGAAATTACTTGTTCCTCCCGAAAGCAAAATGGGATTTTGAAGTGATGAGATAGCACAAGCAACACATTTATCAGAGACTTGTACTAGACAAACAGAAGCTGCTTTTTTAGAGCACAGTGAATAAGATGTTCACAATAAGAAAAAAAAGGCTGAAAACACTGGCTATGAAGCTATTAGTCTGAAAGTGACAGTTGCAAAAAAGTAAAGATCACGAGCCAGACAGAAATCCCAGTGCTGTTCATCACAGCCCAGTGGTTTCACCATTTTTTTGGTTTTACTTCCTGCATACAGGAAAGACAGAAGCCCTGTGCTGGGGAAATGCAGGGTGGGTGGGGGGAATTGTCTTGAAAAAGGCTTTTTAGTATTTAACTGTGGCAGAGCACTGCTAAAACTGTAAATGCCTTGATCTTATTATCAGTTGCTAAGAAAATAGGCATTTCTTTATTGGAGCTTTATACTTGCACAAATTAGTGCGTATAAACAAAAAGAAATAACCGTTTCTTTGTCCAAGTGTATCTGATGCATTCAGCCTGCCTTCTCAATTGTGTGTGCTGTCTCCTACCCCAAATTGTCTTTATATAAAATTAATGGGGAAAGTAGCATCTAAGGGTGAATTACCAATTATTAATGAAAAACTGAACTAAGTAGTTTTTAAATGGATCTTAATGTCACCCTTCCCTCTCGATACTTACCCTAATTTGATATACAGCTATTGCTAATCACTCTGCAGCACCAATAACTGTGCCTATATTATGGGATGCTTCCCTTCAGCTGTCTTCACTTTCAATTAAACTTGCTTCATGGCTTTGGCTGTCTTCCACATGTGCAGACCTCATCTAGCAAAGACCTTGCACTTATTTGCTTCCTTGTTAGTGCCCTGACATCAACAACCTGTACAATTTGCTGGATGCAAGTAGCAGGACTTACATTTTACTCTTCACCCACTTCTCATCCACCCACCCCCTACTCTCCCTTTTTTAAAAGTGTATTTGGAGACTACAAGCTTGAGATTTTGCTAAAAGCCACCACACCAAGTACACTGCGCATGGCTGCCCTTGATGGCTGGGAAGAACGCTGGTTAGCACAGCTGTGGCTTCCAACACACACCCCAGTGACTGAGGCCATTTCTTGAGGGAGGGAAGAGCAGGGGTGCAGCTGCCAGTGCAGGGCTCTGCCTACAGGGGCCTGATGCTGGCAGCCATGCCCATGGCAGCAGAGAAGCGCCCACGAGCTTCCTACTCTGCAGCCCAGTAGAGGCCAGGACAGAGGCTCATCCGGCCCCTCTTCCTTCCTGGAATTCTGGTCCCGTTGCTGCAGTGACAGCAGCCTCCGGCCTAGGCCCCCCCCACCCTGCTCCAGGCTTCCCCACATATCCTAAAAATACCGAGTTTTCCACAGGAGCCAGTACGATGTAGGACAGATGGGGCAGGAGAGCTCCCATGCTGCCATGTCCCTGGTGCTCAGAGGGCTCCAGGGAATGCAGCTCCCACCTGCAGCCTCTCACCCACTCCAGCCCCACAGCATAAGGGGCCCCTGTCCTGGGTGTCCACTCCAGCCTCACAGCTCCACAAAGCTGGACACCCAGCTCTGTAGCAGGGATATGGTACCCACAGCCCACTGTGGGACCACAGGTCTTCTGCCCTGGGAAGGGAAGGGGCAGGACCCGGCACAGCTCAACTGGAGGGAGGCCAGGCCTGCCACAGGCTCCCCGGGCGGGAAGCCCAGTGACACAGTAAAGACAAGAAAGGAAAGTGATGTCAGATTAATAAAAATAGTCTCTTGCCCTGACCAGAGTTTGAATAGAGTCTGGAGCAGTCAGCTAGGGAAGTCCACAAGGTGGTCAGACAGAACACGACAACTTTGGGATGCCTGTATCCTTGCTGAATAGAGCCCCAGTGATGCCACCCAAATGTGTCAGTGTAATTTTCTGTATTTTGAAATATGTATTTTCTTAACTCCAATCTCCTGGTACTTCTTTTCTGTGAAATCATATGTATATAATAGGAAGAATAACTGATTGGCATAGCAAAGGTTGCAGAATGGAATACAAACAAATACAGATCTGACCAAACCACACAGAAAAGTTTAAATACTTTCAGGTCTGTTGAAATATTCATGATGCAACAAGTTTACAAATGCATACTCAGGCTTTAAGCTGACAGTGTCTATATGGAGTTACAGTACAGATATCCAATGCTGCAGAGAAAGGGGCTTTTCATACACAAAAAGCACTTTCACAGCTAAAATTGAAGTATTTTACACATTCTTTATAACAATGCTGATTCTTCCCTAACTTTTTTTTTCCCAAATAATGGAAGCAGCTCTCTGATCAGAAGCAGCCTTTCCCTCAGCTAGGTTTTTCATTTTCCAGATCAGCCGACAAATATTTTCAGCTACTCAAATATATGAGATTTTATTAATTTAGTGGAATTTAGATGTGCAAAACATACACTTTCTTTGGACTACATATGGTAACATCCTCATACTGCCCTAGGCATTAAGAAAATACAGTCTGACTCTGCTGGTCCATGACCTACAGTGGCAACAATAGATCCAGTGCAACTTAAAGCCCCTGGGAATACTGTGCACTGTGTGACGTCTGTGATCCAGCAAATACAAGGACACTCTGCATGCACAGGAATCAATAGCACAAAATATTGATTTCCCTCCTCTTTTACTAAGCAAAAGCATTTTTAAATGGCAGTTCATTTATACTCTTACTCAACAGAAACAGGACAAGGCTCATAACAAAGCTCTAAAATCCAGCACTGAGGGCACCTTTGGATGCCACAATTGCTACATGGGGCTGAGGAAGCGTTTCACACATAATTTACACTAAGCCAACTTTTTACAGGGCAGCATGCTCATGGCATGAAAATCTGGTTTGCTCGAACGTGATGACTACAAGCTTTCACAAGTAAAAAGGACTACAGGTGAAGAGGACTACAGAGTTTTGCCTTAGTAGACGACTTCACTGTTCTGTTTTCTTAAAGAATAGGATGGAGAATACAGGAGAGAACAGGACTAGGGAGATAACACCATGGATCCAGAAGAGAAGTCAGTTGATCACAAGCTTGTTGGCTGATTTTACAAATATTCACAGGCTGTTGCTCAAAGGCTAAAAAGAAAGAATAGTACTCCTACTTTGCAAACGAAATTATAATTGTCATATTACCTTCAGAAGAAAAAAGCTGGAGCTAATTTGTCAGCTGGGTGTGAAGAGATTGTGATATAAAATTAAATCTGCCTTGCTCTAAGGGAAATTGGCACAAAAAAGAGATAGAAGCTCAAGAGCACACGACTGACAAAATCATACTGAGTGCTGCAGGCAAATAGGTGTAAGAGAAATTTTCTGTGTCCTGGACACACTGGCCTGATTGCATAACCTGCCCTACATAGTCATAGAAATTATTTTCCCAGGTTCACATCACAAACCATCTTGCCTTTCCCCAAAGACAAATTGTTCAAGCAGTCTAGCCAAACGCAGTTTCATCTCTGGAACACTGCAAGTGCCCAGAGCCAGCTTGAGAAAGGAGAGAAGTGAGGCGGGCATGCCGATGGGCTGGAGATATAATGGCAAGGGGTTAAAAAGCCTGGAGGAGGGAGAAAGCAGAGGGCTTGGGGCAGCCTGCCTCAGCAGCCAGGACTGTTTCTGATTAAGCCTGCAGGATTGTGGAGCTGTACAGGAAGCGCTGGGGGGCTGGGGGGTCTCAGAGTCACCATCCCAAACACACTAGAAATCTTTGTGTTCCAGCAGCACCATCTGGAAACTGTTAGAGAGAAACAACTCCCAGGCTTTCCTTCACAAAATAGAAAAAAAAATAATAATAAATCCACTCTTAAGACCATTAAGTCTGGCTTCTTCATCCCCCTCCTGGAAAGCTTCCCCCCCACCCCGCAACAGAAGGGAACAAAAGGGCATCTCTAAAAGGGAATGAACCCCCTCTCATGCTGCTGCAAGAGCAACTTGCAGAGCATGGCAGCTCCCTCTGCTTATAAAGGACACCTCAAAGTGCATCCCAAAGAGTATCCAGGACACTAATTGCACCTAATACGATCAACTTGGGGAAAACATGGACAGTAAATCATTCTGCAGCTAGACTATCCCCAAATGGGAGCTGTGCACATTCAGGGATATCCTGAATTACGGACCTTGCAATCTCCCATTTCTCTGCCATAAATCAGCACGTGGATTCGAAAGAACCCACTCCAGCAGAGAAAAATATTCCAGACACACACAAAATATTGAATTCTGTTCTCAAGAGGACATAAGGACCATGATGCAAAGCACATCATCATGGTGATGGCTCCCCTACTGCCTCAGAGGTACCAAGGATCAGAAGAGCAGCAGAGACTGATGCAGCCATTTGAACCCCTGACAGGCTCCTTCTGATAAGGGAACTGCCTCTTAGTGTCTCAGCACATGCTCTGAAGACAAAGAGGGTGTCTGTCTCCAAAGTACCATTCACTAGTATTTTAAAAGGGAAAAGCAGAGGTCATGACTGTTGAATTTTACCAGAATAAATCCTCATGTAACAGTTTATTAGAGGATTACTCCCCTTGCAAGGGTTGCTATCTCCATGAAGAAATAAAGCCTGCTTTTACCCTTCCCTCTTGGCTTTACCTTTATTCACCTCTCCCACATGCATCAGTATTTTTCAGGGTTTTTCTTCTAATTAGACACCAGAGTGCTACACATTTACCTACAAAAATGTAGAGAAGTATCAAAACAAAATCAAAGCTGACCTTTCAACATCCCAATTAAGCAATTCTATATGAAAAGTAAAGGGTGATTCCTGCTATAACACAATGCTATTCCACTACAGAAAACACACCTTTGCCTTTCTTTTTTACATCCACCCTGTAGCTGACTGCCACCTTCTTATGGGCCACAGACAGGCGGAATGGGATGTGGCCACATGCCAAAGCTCTTTATAACCAGAGTGCAATTTATAAAAATAATAATAAAGTTTTAAAATAACAGGTTTTCTAAGCCATTAACCAAGGACTCCTTGGAATCCACTTGTGTTATACAAACCTCCTCACTGTTCATGCAAAGCTCTCACTAAACATGATTGCCCTGAGATGCCTGCATGGTAGCTGTGGTCACACCTCCCTACTGCAAAGCATATGAAAAAAGAGAAATCCTGCCTAAGCTACCAGAAATATCCAGCCTAGACAAACTGCACAGGATGGCAGGCTCCAGCTGATGTCCCAACCTAGGCAAATAACTTATGCAGGAGGGATGAAGGATTCCCATGCAAGCAATGGTCACAGCTAGAACACTGTTAAAACAAGGAGAAAAGGAACACTTAATAGAAGATCTCCTCCTCTCACAGAGGAGAAACACCTCCTCTCTGGAATAGTTTTGAGTTTAAGTAACATGCTTTGTTTCAAAATTTTTAGAAAAAGGAATAAAAAGCTGGGAGATTGCTCTGCAAGGAGAGGAAGATACAAAACAAAACACCATCCATCTGCTATGGGGACCAAACCAGACATTTGCACTAAGTCACTTTTCCATTTCACTGCAGAGAAACAAGGCCTCTCTGAAGACTTTCTTAGAAAGACCATGCTACTACAGAGAACAAAATTAACCAGAGAGGTATCTGCAAGTGATCTGAATTCTTCAGTTTGGTCCAGATGGGAATGCTTATAAGAGAGTAGCTGCTGCTGCTTGTATTCCGCCCAGAGGGGACAAGAACTTTATGTATTAATGAAAAAATGAAGTGAGAGACTTCCAGCAGCCTCAGGTATTGGATACTCTTATACATCCTGTGTGTAAATACAGCCACCAACAACAAAAATAAGACTGTGATTAAACAGCACGAGCTCATAGGAAGAAACTGGGCCTGTGAAAGGTCAAGACAGCTTGACCCAGAGAGCTTTGTAGTGACTGCAGTAGTAAAGCCTCAGGCTGCTGCACCCCAAGAACCTGGGAGACTGCAAGATTTGGGTCTGTCAAGCAGGCAGGAGACAGACACAGTTCTTCCCTGCAGCATTGTACATGCCTCCAATGCATTTCTCTCCTTTTACGAGGTTTAGGTTTAGTTAAAGCCCAGGAAGTCCTCAGGAACAGCATACAAACTCCTCACAGAGCCTTAGTTCCACCCTATTGTCTTTATGGATAGTCTGAAGCCACTGGAAAAAGACCCACGCCCCCCTCCAGGAGGTCTCAAAACCCCCGGATTGCACATTCCCGCCACACAAAAGCATCAAAGCACCCCTCCCTCCCTTGCCTGCAAGACAATGGAATAAACACGGCAGTGGAACTAACCCAAACTAGTTCCTCACAGATTTGTACCCTCTACCCCCTGACTGTTTCCCATTCCAGCCTCCTGTAGCTTTAACCACAGCCCCCCTCACCATGTCCCCTGCTATAGTCCCTCCAGGCAAAAGGGAGCCAACACCATGGCATGACCGGACCAATCGTCCAGCTGCTCCACATGAAGTGCATAATCCACAAATCCTGACTGCCTTGCCTTCCGTGGGGCGCTTGTCTGTAGCTCTCCCACCCCATCACCATTGTTCACAAAGCTTTTAGGAAGGCGATAGCATTACAATTCCTCCAACTTTAAAATGGAATTGAAATTACTGCTTGGTTTGTAAGTGTGCATGTGTGGGCAGGGATTGTCACAGCACATTCACCTAAAGCTTGTTTCCTTCACAATTTAGTCTAAAATCCTCTCCTGTGTGCAGTCCCTGGAGATTTCTTTGCATTAGGAAGTAACATTTCCCTGCCTGAGCTTACAGATGAAATGCAGAACAAAAGAGATCTAAAAGCATCGGGCTTCTGAAATCACAGCATCGTGTATCTTCCTATGCAGCACATTCAGATGAAGGAAACGAAAAAGGGAGCCACCCTCCCACTGAACACACAAACATCTTGAATTAGGTACAGAGAAACTGCCAGCATAGCAAACCTCTGAGCTGAAGCAGACCTAAGGCACTGTGGCAAAGAGCAGATCTTAAAAATCTTAAATCCCTGCCAAAGCACCATTTGTTTTTTTTGTTTTATTTCTCAAGGTTCCTTTGTAAATATAGCCAACGTTTGTAGTCAAAGCTCTAGACAGTTGTAGTCCTACAAATTCAGTTCTACTTGCTCCTTCCTTCTGCACATTGCTCGGCCCAAGTGTAAAGGGATTAAACCTCCAACTCCCTTGAGCTAGACAGTGATACCAATCTTTTAAGAGTATGGGTTTTACAGCCAGATTAAAGCCAACCTCAAAAAAAATCACTGAACCAACGAAGTAAATCGCTCTGTTTTTTTTCCTCTCCAGTTCCCAAGTGTGCATCTCTACTTCACCTCTTGCCTGCACAGCAGGGATCACAGAAGAAAATTGCAAGTCAGATCAGCTTGCCGATCCTCCTGGAAACTAACCCCTCAAAAAGGAGAAGTATTAGACTCATGAACAAAGGTGGTCACTACAGG
Organism: Toxostoma redivivum; assembly: GCA_013397375.1. NCBI lineage: Eukaryota > Metazoa > Chordata > Aves > Passeriformes > Mimidae > Toxostoma > Toxostoma redivivum. Next base: position 1,687,346 of record VXBI01011679.1, read on the forward strand.
CCACGTAATCCCTAACACCTGTACATGGGAGGGTGCATGACCAAATGGCTGGAGTCAGGGAGAAGGCAGGGCTTCTCTTTCAATGAAAGCATAGTTTCCCATCAGCTTAAACCAACCGCAGCAATGAGAACTTTGCTGACAAGGTTCCTCCTTAGAAACTACCAGTCCTTGACCTCCATGCACTTCAGAGGCTTTTACATAGACATCTAAAACACTGCTTTAGGATCGGAATTTTTACTCCCTGGAAGAACTGATCATCAGAAACATCAAGCAATCATCTGAAGCAGCAGAAGAAAGTCACGGTGTCATCACATTTCATGGCTTCCCTTCCTCATGCAAAAACATCTCCAGTACCATATGGCCTAACCAGATTCAGGTGATGTTGGCTCATACTTTGCTCCTTTCTTCCTCAGAAGCAAGGAGCAATGGAAGTCTGCTGCTGCTTCACCAGAGAGTAGAGCTGCTTAAATGAGTTTTCACAAGCAAAGTGATACTCTAAGGATAGGAGCAGTAAGTACTCAAAACCAAGCTGTCATGTAGTCCATTAATTATGTCCAGAGCTGTGAGAATCCAGGAGAGAAAAGGCATTTTCATCAATTAAATCAATCTACACTTGGTAGCTATTTTTCAGATCACTAATTGGAGAAGACCTACAAAAACAAATGCCAATACCTTTTTCCCCAGGTTTTCCCATTGCAAAAGCACTCCTCTTAGCTACATCTACATCTACCACCGTCACAAACAGATGTCACAGATTTGACAAGACCAACTGCAGAACACTGATTTGGGGGAGAATGTTGATGGTAGGATGAGGCATGTAGAAGACTTCACTAGTAGGCATACTAAAAGTATGCATAACTTTTCTTTCACATTAGGAATGTGAAGAAAAAAAAATCTTCAAAAACTAATCTTGAAAAAGTATATATTGTTTTCCCCAACAGGGATAGGAAAGAAAAAAATAAATTTTATACATTACTTAATGCATTACAAGAAAGCACCTAAATAATGACCAGAGAAGATAAGGCTGTGTGTATATAAGACATATATTTTTGCATCTATATTATACATAGTAATATATGAACCTGACCAAAACTGAAACATAACAGACCCCTAAACTTTCTAGGCAACTACCAACACCAATGGAGATTTTGCAGCTCTAAAACTGATACAAAAAGGAAGAAAGGTCTAGGAGCATTTCTGAATTTGCCGTGTATCTTCCTAGTACCACAAACAAAGTCCTGAGGCACCAGCACTACCACCTGCAGTGTAAAAATGTTTGTATCAAGATGAAGTTTGTAATCCTCCTGAGTGAAAAACTGCACCTCCTAAATCACATCCCATGTGAAGATAACATTGCATCACTCAGAGTCTATTGAAAGATAGCACTGGTGCCTGGAGGATTACTTGTGGTTTTGAAGCAGCAGCAGAGAAAGAAAAAGCAAAAAAAAAAAAATAAAGGCTACTGTAATTTCACATAGATGTAAGTGCTGCATGAGAAAGCTGTTATCAGCCACGCAGATAGACATTGTACAGATTCGGGACAGAAGGACTGAACACATGCAAATCACAGACTGAATGCTGTCCCCCACTGCTCTTCAATCAGATCAGGAAGATGAAAGAAAAAGACCAAAAACTGCTCCCCTCAGAAAACAATCAAAAATCTCCTGGGGGAAGAAAAAAGGAAGGAAGAAAATGTTTTCTGTTTCTCCTGCTGCCATTACTGAAGCCAAAATGGCTACGAATGAGAATCTCCAAAACTTAGAATCTCTATTACACAAGGAGAACATAAAAGTATAGAGTCCCACGATTTGACCACAGGCAATTCTGGCTCTCCTGCATCCTGGAACCCACATATTACAACCACACTTAGCTTCCCAACTGACTACACGTAGGCCTCAACATTTATGAGTCCCAGTGTACCACCCTTTGTACTTACTGCTGGAGGGGCTGGATGGTTTTGCCACAGCAAAAACACAATTGCAAGCCCTGTGTGCTAACCAGGAAGCGCAGTCCTAGACTTTCTCCAGGTTGCTGCATGAAGGCTTCACACCTTTGCAACTTCATGTCTCCCATTCATCCAACTTTAAAAGCAATAGGAGGAAGCTTGCTTCAGACATTTCCCTCTCCTCTACTGACAGGGAATACACCTCTTCTCCATTCTTGCCTGTACAAAGGACAAAACAGATTACTTTATCCTTTGTTCACTTCCTTCTAAGCCTTTTTGATTCAATAGCCAGTCAATGCTCATGCAGTTTGTGATTCAGGCTTTCCTGGAGTTTGTTTTGCTCCTCTTTCTCCATTGAATTACTCTGCTCCGTGCTGCAGAGAAGCCACAGCATGCAATACTTTAGCCACCACTTCAGAGGTAACAGCACACTGCATTGCTCCAGGAATAAGCGTCAAAGTGGGGAAAAGCAGGACAGCACACCATTCCTCCCATATTACCCAACACAACTACACACTGCAAATGCAGCCAGTGACTCTCAAAGACTTTGCCTTTGGCTGAGTGGACAGCATTCAGCAAGAAAAGCTTTCTATGGCCCAGGAGAAAGGTGCACCACTCCAGCATCCAGCATTTGCACTGGCATCAAAGGACTGGGATTCTCTCCGGAAGGGAGCTCTGTTTTCCCCAGCATCTGTCAGACCCTGGGGACCCCTTAGCACTTTATCAAATACTAGTCTCAGAGGGCTGTAATAGCACAGGATTTAAAAAAAAAAAAAA